>JAQHUG010000311.1:1794428-1842160 GCA_028555095.1 Dicrostonyx torquatus
CATATTGTGGACTGAGATGATAATGCTTTCCTCAAGAATCATAGAGACTATTTAACAAAAATTCCAAATTATGAAGCATTGGAAAGAACCCGGTATATCTTTAAACTGTTGATCAGCAAACTCCAATAAGTTTAAAAACAATGTAAGGTGTTGTTATTGTCTTTGGTTGCCTGCTAGAACTTGAAGTTATGTCTCTATTGCTAAAGACACCACATTCTTCAGACACAGAATTTATTGGAACTGTACTAGAACTGATGAGGAAGCCTCCTCACAGAAGACCTACTCTCACAGTGTCTGGAGGTTCTGTGCAACCTGCCAAGAAAGGAAAACAATCAGTCCTCTAAGCAGCTGCAAAGCTTGTGAACCTCAACAGGGGCCAGCATGGGTAGATAGCCACAAGGGTTCAATACTGGCACATATATCTTTGGGATAACTAACACTTGTCTAATTGGATGTAAGCCCAATTCAATAAGAGGGAATTCTTGCCTCTTACTGGAAACTGAGCCAATTACCTGAGGTTAGTGAGTCATACACCCTAGAGAAAGCCCTACAACTACCATTTTCCTAAACCAAAGTAATTTGTAACTGTAATCCAAATATCTATCTTCACACCCGCAGATAAGAGTAGCTCTCGCCCCTCAGCAAAGAAACTTCTTTTTGCATCAGATAAAAAACCACAACTGAAACCCACAACTGTTCAAAATTCAGATAACATATGGCCAAGGGTTGCTAAGCTCTAGATACATTGTGAAAAATTTTCCTCCACATTTTGTACATATATTTGGCCACAATGGAAATGTGATTGGAATTAATGATGTTAAAGGGCTAACAGATAACTCAATAAATAACAATAGGGAGAGTGCAGCTGGTGAAGATAATAGAAGAGCAGGATGTGCAGAAGGAGCAAGCCTCTTAGGACACTATTCATGCAGCGTCCTTTGTTTCCTAAGCATCTTAGAAGAGTTAAAGCCATATAGAGATAAAAATTGATTTTACTAGTAATTCCCACTAATGGAACCAGATTTTGGCACAATATAAGAAGTACAAGATGGCAGTTGTGGCACATACCTTTGATCCCAGAACTCAGGAAGCAGAGGCCAGCACATTTCTGTGAGTTCCAGACCAGCGTGATCTACATAGAGAATTTCAGGACCACTGGAGCTACGCAGAGATACTCTGCCTGAATAAACAGAAACAACCAATCATACAAAAGGTCTTTCCATTATCTGATTCATTAAAAACTCTTTACTTGAATAATTATTTTTCTTGCCTTTTCTCACAAAATTTCACCTTGCACAAATCATTGTGAATTCTGGGACAATTCTGTTAATGCAGCACTGTAATATGAAGTGGAGATAGAGCATTCCTTTGTTTGCAAAGCCATGACTTACTCCCATCTCTCACTAGTGTGATAAAATCCTAATTTTCTTTCTATTGAGAAATGTCTGGCAGCCTCAAAATATCACTCACCCATTGGGAGCACAATGTTTACTAGAGCACTGTATCTGTCTTGTTCCATTGGTTAGGACATGGTGCTAGCTATGGACTTTGATAGGCAGTAAGGGGCCTATGGTTTCAGTTCCATCCTTCTATATAAAGTTCATCTGAAGTGAAATTGAGAGATACCTGACCTGCCATGACCCCTGGGGGCTCATGAGGCCTAAATATGTCAGGCAACTGCTGGAAAGAGGAAGAACACAAACTACAAGAGCTGTAAATATCTCAGTGTCATGAGCCTGAAGGAAGTCCAGGGCAAATAAGACTATATGAGTAACTTGAATTGTTCTCAGAACTTGGGCTTTGAGAAAGAACAGATGCCCCTGAATTTAGGCATCAGTTGCTTAGGTGCTTCTAGATAAATAGCATGCAGTGAGTTGTTCTTTCACTGTCCTCATTGTTGCAACAAAATACTTTACAAAGCACCTTAAAGATGGTAGGACTGGTTTTGGCTCACAGTTTGAGGGTAAATTCCATCATGGTGCGCAAGGCAGCAGAGATGTGGGGCAGATGGTCACATATTGTCACCAGTCAGAAAGCAGAAAGAAATGAACAGTTATGCTGATCTTCCTCAGGTTTTATTTGCTGCATGACTCCAGTCCATAGAATGATGTTACTGACGTTTAGAATGGGCATTCCTACCTAAGGGAACCTAACCTAGAAACTGCCTAGAGATTCCTTTTCAAGTTGACAATGAACATCAATCATAGTGATGCCCTGCAAAGCCCTCACCAAGTAGCCACTGTCCTTGTTGTTGAAAGGACCCAGATAGGTAGACTGGACTTTTTAATCTCTTGTAATGAATCTAAAGAGCTACATTGTATAAGACTTCACACCAGGCTTTCACTTGTTTTTATTGGTTTTTCTCCTTGTTTTACTCTGCAAAAGAATTGATTGCTCATAAATATGTATTTAAAGAAAACAACTGTCATGGATAAAGATTTAAATCCCTTCATATTACCACCATCAAAATGTAATTTCTCCTGGATAGTACTGATATTTTTCTTCGGGGAATTAAGAGCTAAGCAGAGTGGGAGGTAAGGGTCAAGTGATAGGATGAAGAAATATTATTTTGAGAAATAAGGAACTGAGAAAAAGACACAGACAGTGAAGGCTTATTTATATAACAGATTTTACCTCAGAGCTTGTAAACAATGAGGACTGAGAAGTGTTTGCTTTACTAGCATGACGACCTGCAATGCATTTCCAGAACCTTTATGAAAACAATTGAGTGTGGTAATGCAGAACCAAAATCACAGTGCAGAGGAGGGAGAGATGGGTGGATCCCTAGGTTCTGAGCCTAGTCAGTCTTACCAAACTGCCAAGTTCAAGCTTTGTGAGAGAGCCTGTCTTGTCTCTAAATAAAAGGTAGAGAGCGAATGGGGAAGATATTGATCATGGACCGCTGGCCTTCACATACATGCACACAGACGTACACATGCCTTTGTAAACACACACAAATAATTAATACTAATATAAATATATAATCATCACACACAAAATTCAGTCACTCTGGTACAATAGATTCAAGAGGAGACATTGGTATATAAGCCTACACTCCAAATTGCCCAGGCTTTCCCAACTTCAATGCTACAAGGAAAAGAAGCAAATAAACAAAATCTACAAGTATGCCTTCTTGCTCCTACACACACTGTTTTTGGCATGAGATAAAATAATCAGGTTTTATCATAAGTCATGCATTATGAAATCTGTGACTAATGTTGATGTCAATCTGAATATGAGAGAAACTCCAGGGAGTATGATAATCACGTAACACAGGAGGCTTTCAAGGATGCCTCACCTCAAGCATAAACTTGAATTAATTAACAGCAAAATAACCTAAAATACATACAGATTTGAAAAGATAGAGACTGTGAATCCTGAATCTTTTATTTTCTGTATTGTTTTCCTTTTTATTTATTTTTTCTCATACAATACCCTTGACAACAGCCTTCCCTCCCTCCAATCTTCCAAGTTCCCCCAGGCTCCCTTCAGTTGCCTCTCTCCCAGATCCACTGTTCCTCGGTTTTCCTTCAGAAAGGAGTAGGCCTCCCAGTGATAGAAACCAAAGTCACAGCATAACAAGGTGCCATTAGACTAAACAAAATCGCTCATGGCAAGGTTAGACAAACAAACCAGTAGAAGGAAAGGGGTCCCAGAGCTGGCAAAGAGTCAGAGATAGCCCATTCTCATTGTTAGAACTCACATAGAAATCCCAAAAGTCCCATGCTAAACAACCACAATGTATGCAGAGGACCTAGTACAGACCCTTTCAATCTCCATGATTACTGATCCAGACCCTGTGAGCCCCTATGAGTCCTGCTTAGTTCGTTCTATGGGTCCTGTTCTTCTAGTATTCTTAACCCATCTGGCTCCTACAATCCTGTGTCCTTCTCTTCTATGGAATTCCTCTAAGTTCTAATGTTTTATTGTGGGTCTCTGTATCTGCTCCCTTCAGTTGCCTGAGGAAACATCTTTGCTGATGATTTGGCTAAGCACAGATCTATGAGTATAGTAGAAAGAATATCATTAGTAATCATTTCATTGACTGTTTTTATTGTCAGTTGGGTTTGGTTTTACCCTAGGTCTCTGGACAATCTAGCTTCCAATTCCTGATCTTCTGGGAATGGGTTTCCTCTCTTAACTTGGGCCTCAAGTTAGACCAGTCATTGGTTGGCCACTCCCACAAGCCCTAAGCCAACATTGCCCCACACATTTTACAGGCAAGATAAGTTGTAGGTCAAAGGTTTTGTGACTGAATTGGTGTCTTAGTCCCAACACTGGAAGCCTTGCCTCATTACAAATGATGGCCAGTTCAAATCCTTAATCTTTCAGGATTGTTCCTTTTGAAAATGAAACTCCCTCTTTTTCCAATATCTAAATAAATACATGCAATTGACATAAGAATAAAGAGATAAAAGCTTGTGTTAGACTATAAACCTCTTATAATAGCATAGAGTAATATTTTGGTTAAAAACATGGTTGACATGTCAACTGACATGTGACCTGCTTAGAGAACACATACACAAACACACACACATATTCTATGTATGCATATTAGGCAAACAATACTTCCTTCTCATATTATGATTAATAGGATTTCCACCTTGTCAGTGATTAGTTAATTCACTGAGCAATGGCTTCATTAAAAATAGTGGAAATGGTCTTGTAACGAGTTTTATGGCTTACAGTGCTGATGCAAACCTCAGCTATCACCTCATGAGTATAAAGTTATTGTTTATTGTAAGGCAAATAACATGATTATGGTCCAAGAAAATAGATTCTTGGTGCGGGACAATTCTGTCAATCATGTTTTAAATAAACGCTGATTGGCCAGGCAGGAAGTATAGGTGGGAAAACCAGAGAGGAAGTAGAGGTGGAGCAAGGAGAATAGTAGAAATTGGGAAGCAGGAAGCTTTCTTGGGATTCCTGCGCAGATCTCCAACAAGGCAACATGTAGCAGCCCAGCTGAGAGAAGGTACTGGCTATGTGGCTGACAATGGGTTAATATAACTTATGGGAGCTAGTAAGAAGCCTGAGATAATGGGCCAATCAGTTAATAACCTAATGTAGACTCTCTGTGTGATTTTCTTTGGGGCTTGCTGGCTGTGGGATACTGGGTAGGACAGTAACCCCAACGAGCCAGCCCTCATGTTACAGATTCTGATTGTCTGAAATACCATTTTCTAACAAGAATGTGGTTCCATAAATGTTTATAATAATAGAACATAAGGAAGTCACTAAGCCAGGCTTTAAAAGATACATTGTAGGAACCTCAGACAGAAGCATTAAAAATGTAGAAAAAAAATCTCTGCCATAGGGCTCATGTTATTTGACAGCATTTCTGGCACTGAGGCTAGCTGAAGCTGGTTGTCTCCTTAGAACAAAGTTCAAAGATTTTTCTGTACATTGAAAGTCAGGTCAGACAGAGACCTGAACAGTAAATGTTACCTGGGAGACCAAATATAGCTCAAGATAATTCAGGTCCATATCTGCACATTCTACAGTTGTGAAGTTTTAGCCCATCAGTCAGCCTGTAAAATCATCAATGCAGGGAGGGCCTTCCATCCATAACACAGTGGAATTTCTCCAAAACACTGTAGAGGGGAACACTGGCACTGAGTACTCTCTGCTGCAGAGAAGTTTAGGAAGGGAGCTATCAGGAGAGTCACAGTGATCCTGAGCTATGGCACCCTTTTCCTAACATCTTTGTAAGCAAGGCACTGTTACTTAACAACTAATTTTTACAGTTTGAGAAATTTGAATCCACATATCTTTTATTCCTCTGCATTTAATTTCTCCTACTCTACTCTTATGAATTATTTATGGTCAGAAACATTGGGATATTGATATATTATACATGATGATATAAACCAATGATCTTGAAGTATATTTTAAATTATTTTGTGTAAGTATAGATGGCTACGCACATATGATAGTATGGGTGTGGGGATCAGAAGACGGCTTGTGGCAGTCACTTGTTGCCTAATGTCATATGTGTCCCTGACATCAAACTCATCAACCATGAATGCAGGTGTATTTTCCTGCTGATCCTTTTCTCACGCCCTAACAATGAACTTTTGAATTTTTGAATTCTTTCCTCTGACCTCCACATGAATGTCACAGCATGTTCATGCCACCCAAAGACAAATACACACACACAACATATACTCACCATGTGCACACATAGGCACACACACTTAATAAACCAATTAGTAAACAAAATAAGGTAATAAATATTTAAAAAAACCCAGACATTTATAAAAAACCAACAGTAACTTCCTACCCTACTGTGATACATAAATATACCATGATAGGACATGATTCAGATTGCTTAGTAGTATTTTAAAAAGAAAATGAGATGGCTTTTTCTTGTTTTAATTAAATCATTTTTAATCTTAGGTTAATCACAGAGTTATGAAATTCTTTATTCCAGAAATGAACTAAATCTTTGTCTTCTAAGAGTACTGTATTCCTCCTCTCCCACAGTTTGTGGACATCTTTGTGTAGGAAGGATCTTTACGACCTCCTCTCATCACCACTGAAACTTATCTTTCCTCTTTCCTGCAGAAATATGAGCCTTTTGCTTGTTGTTCTTTGCAGAGCCACTGCCCAATTTTCTCTTTAATGTAAACTTCTTACTTATCTTAAATAAAGTATAAAGTTTGTGTCTCATATCTCTTGAGAATAATTTGTTTATTGATTTTTTTATGTTTTAATTATTTTCCCTATTTCTATTTGTCCCTTTTTGTGCCACTTTTCTAAAAAAGAATTCTCTAGTTGTTAGAATTACCTGATTCTTTCCACTTAACAGTTCATTTCTTATTTGTTGAAAAAAATACCCTATGATCTTTAATTTGGCATGCCATGTCTTTGTTCAGGGTTTTTATTTTAAAATTCCTTCTGTGTCATTCTTGCTTTCATGTTGGCATAATTATGTCTTTTTCTAAATAGAAGATTAACGTTGTTCTAGCTGGAAATACTGTTTTCCTTGGCAAGTATCCAGATAGAAGATTTGTCCAATGATCCACTCTGCATTCATTATCCTTTACTACATTCCAAGAAGGTTGTGTGTCTACTCTCGTCTGTAATTGTCATGTTCAGTGTCCATTTAATAGTTGAAGGTGCTAGGTGACTAGGTTCCAACAGTTATTATCAGGTAGAATTTATTCAATGATTGCCTGGTCCATAAATATGAATTCCTTCTCTATAAGCTTCTAGGTTTTCTACACTCAAATCAGCACAGTGTGAAAACAGCCCAGTGTTAAGCTGGGGTTTCCTCATTGACTTCGTGTCGTCTCTCTTCTCTACTGTAGTCTGTTAACCCACATGGGCTTCCCTTCTCCAGGTAGTGCACTGCAAAACACATATATTCATTTTTAAAAAGTTTTGGTGAGGACTTCTTTGAGACTATGCTCTTCATTCTTTTATCCTCGATCTTTAGTCTCCTTGTTTACTCAAAATGCTAAAATGACCTTACAGGATTGGATAAGAAAGAGCAATGCTAACTCCTAGACCAGAGAAACATAATTCACCAAGAGAAGATCTCTTATTTCTGAGGGCAGGAGGTGCTGAGTACTGAAAGCATTTTTTTTCAAATCAGAGCTCAGCTATTAAATAATGACATGTTTAAATATCTTTCCCTTAAGAGAACTCATAATACTCAATTTGAATTCCCCATCATAAAAAATTCACACTCATATATTATAATTTTCTCATTTGTTACTCAGGACAACTTCCATAGAGTCTGGGCTTGACCAACTGCAGGCTCGTTACAGGAAATCAGTTTGACAGCTCTCCCTTTGCGTGTCTACAATTCTCCCATGAAGTTCTGTGATGACACTTTCTTCATTGCCAGAGATGTTTTAATATTTCCATACATGTAATGTGGCTGCTTGGTTGTGGTAAATAAATCCAGTCAAATGAAATAAAAACAAAACAATCATTTTCATTTTATAGTGCTAAGAGAATAGAACTTTAAATCAAATGTGAGGTAAAATTACATTTATCTCAACTATGTTAGTTTGCTGATGTACTTAACAGTTGATATAATTACATAATGACATGATTATTAATTATCATCAGCTCCAAATAGTACTTCTTTTTGCAATCAATCTAAAATAAGTTGCAGTTCAGAATCTCTTTGTCTCCATCTTCTCAGGACTGGAGTTACAGGTATGAGTAGTCACGTTAAGGTTTAACTTAGGCCCTGGGCGTCTGTGCTGTTTTTAGTGAGAATGGCTCCCATAGGTTTTTATAAATTTGGCTACTTGACAGAACAGAGTGCAGTATTTGAAAATAATTATGAGGTGTGGTCTTATTGCAAGATGTTACCAGATCTGCTCCCTGCAGATCCAGATATAGACCTCTCAGCTACTTCTCCAGTACCGTGTCTGCCTGTGTGCTCTCATGATTTATGTCATAATGACTATGAAGTAAACCTCTGGAATTAAATGATTTCCTTTGTAAGAGTTGCTTGGTCAGGTGTCTCTTCATAGCAATAGAATACTGAGTAAGACAGGATCTGAACCCAGGTCCTCACACTGGGGAGCAGACACTTTACCGACTAACCTTCATTTTAACTCCCATTTTGTTACTCTGACTAACCACGTGATTATAGAAGAGTTTATCGGAGCTACAATTCCAGAGGACTAGATCTATGACTCTGGGATGGAGGCAACAAGCATGGTGATTGGAGAAGCACCTGAGGGCTCACATCATGGACCTCAAGCAAGAAATAGAGAGGCTGAAATACAAATGATTCGAGTCTTTGAATTATCAGAGCCCACTTCCAGCGATGTATTTCTTCCAGCAGGCCCACATCTCTTAAAACACTACCAAAGAGGAATTGAACATTGGTATTCCTGAGACCATGGGAAACATTTATCAACCAGACCAAACGTTTGTAAGGGTGAACATAAGCATAACTGGTAAAATTTAAAGACTGCCTTTATTTGTGCTTATGGGCTTTTTTATACTGTCCACAACTGCTTTTCTTTTTAAAGGATATTTTCTGTTTATGGATGTATGTACACCTAAGAGGTGGAGTGTGTGTGTGTGTGTGTGTGTGTGTGTGTGTGTGTACATGCATGCACAGATGTAAGCAGATACCAGAGGAAGGTGTCAGGTATCACTTCTATGACTCTTTACCTATTATTTTAAGGCAGAGTTTCTCATTGAACCTAGAAGTCACATTTTTTCACTATCAGCACTCAAGCCTCAGCAAATTATCATGTCTATCCATCCAATATAAGCACTGAAGTTCCAGGCATCCCCAGGCCTTCTGGGACCACTTCTGGCTTTTCAGTGAGTGCTAGTATACAAACTCTCATTCTTGTTTTTACATAGCAAGTGTTCTTAAATGTTGAACCATCTCCCAGAGCCAGTATCTAATTTTAATACTTTTTTCTGATAAAATTTCTCATTTTGCTTGCAATTCCTCACATTACTATAATTTATTGATTCCATTGGCCTGTGAAAATTTTCTATCTTGTTTTTAAACTTATATAGATTGAATCATACTCAACGAACATTTAAGCAATCACTAAGGTAGTTTCTGTCACTGAAAATTGAAATATCTCCACTGGTTTCAAAAGAGAACATGAGCGAAAATGGTCTGAGGGATATTAAATATGTTTCAGCTGCAAGAAAATAAATATTAGAGAAAAAGATAACATGGTATTAAGATAGTTTCAGCTCAGTTTTGTAGCTATCAGAGGTTTATGCCCTTTGACCTTTAGTTGAATATTCCAAGCCTGCAGGAATAAAGGTTTTCTAGTAACAGCAAGTATTATTACTGTTATCTCCATCATCTAAATGCAATGCTTAAGCTATTTAAGATTCACCTTCTATGCTGCATACTTTCGTAATAGCTCTGTAATTGTAAAGAGGACTTTGATGAGGGTATTAAGGCTTCCTTGGCTTCTGAGCCAATTGCCTGTTTAGTAGTAGATAAGGAGACTTCAGGGGCTGTGGAGATTACCAACATCCAATTTCTTTTGATTTCTTCATTTCCTAATTTCTTCAAAAGATACCTTTTTCTATACTACTGTGAAATCCTGCAAGCAAGCATCATGTTAAGTTGAAAGAAGAAAACATTTCAGTGTGTAAATTCTATTCTTAGCACCATCACTAATTTCTTGTAAAGTTTTGACAAAGTTGCTGAAGTGTCAAGAAGATTGAAGGAAGTATTGTCTCAAAGGCTATCTGACCTGGAAACATGGTTATTTAAGAATGTGCTTTCCACTATAATTTGTATTTTTCTCAGTAATTCATTTATATTTAATAAGAGTAAAATCTCCATTGGAGTTTTAAATATAGTTGCAGGTTTTAAAATTATTTTCTATATTTAATAATATTAGTTTCCCATCCCTTTTGAAAAGTTTGGGCATGTGATATGTACTGTCATTAATTGGTAATATATTAACAAAATCATCCTTTTGTGGTCCAAAAGAACATAGCATATTATAAGTGCTATGCTAATAAGTGGTAAAAGATTGGTCTGTTCTTTCCCGGTGTGAAACATGCCTCATGGACATTATCCTCTAGAGAAGTAACTCATGCTTGTCTAGAATGTGAAGGAAGCCCTTGTTTCTTTATGTCGACAGCACTGAGAAGTGTTGTCTATCAATTTCCACTGAGTTCAAATTCACTTATTTTTCCAAAAAGGAAAAGAATCACAAAAATTTAGAATATACCTAAAATGTCTATTAATAATAGTTTGTTAAAATTAATTTATGTATGTATATGTGTGTGTGCACGCACGTGTGCATGCACAGGCATGTGTGTTTGCAGAGGTCAAATGAAAACTTGCAGAAATTAGTTTCATCTTTTCGCCATGTGGATTCAGGGGTGGCGGCAAGTGCCTTTACCCACTAAGCAATCCTGCTCACTCATATTAATACCATATTCAGAGATGCAGAAGATGGACAGCATCACTGGGATCTTTATATGCAATACTCAGAATAAATTTTCTAATAATTCACAGTGTGAGTAGCATCTTCTTTCTGCACCACCTTTGTAATCATTATGTAAAATACAAAGGTGAAATTCTGACACATGTCAGCAAGTTGTCCCTTGACGCACTCTCTGTACTTGATTGTTCACTCTGAGTTTAGTTGTATTTTGCCCTTTACCTAAATTAGATCTTGTGTTTCACTATCTATGCACCTTTCCATTCAAAGTCATATATGCCACTTTGATGTACTCATGATGACAAGAACAGCTAAGAGTTTAGCATTAGAAAAAATTGGTAAATTGACAACTGTTACCTAAAACACAAATTTGATTAGTCCTTTTTCTAACCATATAATCCAAGATCCACAAAAAGTTTATGGGGAAAACTTTCCATCCAACCTTTACAGTTTTTAATTGTGCTTTGACTATCTGTCTAAAAAATAAATTGCCACATGAAACTTGGTAGCACGTTGTTCTTCAGTGGCTGTTAGAGACAGCACGTGTCATGCAGGTTGCATTAGGGTCTGAGCCTCATTAAGGTGATTTAAATTACCTGAGAGGATGTGCATGTTGGCCAAAGTTGTGCCATTCTGTGAATGACAGACAAGTGATTCTGACACACGCAGTATGTACTGTAAATAGCTAACTGCGTTTCCCAGGGAATATCAAGCTCTTCAAAAGAAAGTTATGGTGAAGAATTAAATCTACACATTTTTAACTGTGAAAATAACACTAGACTCACCTAAGAGTGAAAGGGGCTGTGAGCTTTGTGTAGACAGACATGATGCCTTCTCTTTCCCAAAGCATTCAGCATGGCTTCTGGAATGAACACATACCAAGTGGAAGACACCAATTCAGCATTAGCCAAATGAGATCGACGTTGATTTCTGGTGAAATTTTTGATCCAATTATAATCAAACTCATTAACGATTAACTCCAAGGAGGAGCAGACACCACTCAACTTCAATAATGGTTTGCCAAGACTAAGTCATGTCAGACTAATTCAATTGTTTTCTTTTAATAGGGTTAGTAGTTTAATAGATGAAAGGATATTAGAGACTTC
This sequence comes from Dicrostonyx torquatus, assembly GCA_028555095.1. Classification (NCBI taxonomy): domain Eukaryota; kingdom Metazoa; phylum Chordata; class Mammalia; order Rodentia; family Cricetidae; genus Dicrostonyx; species Dicrostonyx torquatus. Next base: position 1,806,445 of record JAQHUG010000311.1, read on the forward strand.
CGAACGGGCGGGAGTTCAGAAAGCCACTTGACAAGTGTGCCGGTGTTTTCCTTGTTGACAAGACAATTAGAAAGTGCTGGATTTAGAAGCAATTTTTGCTTAAAGGAAAGTTTATTATGATGTGCAAATATTTTTTTAAAAAATTAAGATACTACTGTTGACTCATGCAAGCTGCTGACATGTGTGCTGAGCGTCATTACCGCCATTCTTAACTCACAGAATCTACTGCAGTGTGTGAATCCTTTTAGTCAGAAAACTGGAAGAGTGAAAATGGAAGGACAAGACCTTGAGAAGAGTAACCATCAACACTTTAACTGAATCTTGAACTTTAATATCTTACTTTTAAGTGCATCATATGACAACAGACACATTTTTAATTTTTAGATATTTTAATTATTTACAAGATAGAAAGAACATACATATCAGTTTTCATGCATGCTGTGTCTGAAATAATAAGAAACACACAAGGCAATATAGTTCATGGATTAATGATTCCGCATAAAAGCTAGCGGATAGATAGCAGAGAGATAGCTCAGTGTGTAAAGGTGCTTGCTGTCAAACCTAATGACCTGAGTTCAATAAAACACATATTTTGGGAGAGGATAACTAACTCTTGCAAGTTGTCCTCCAGAGATATTGCCTAGCTAGTAGAGTGTTTGTCCAGAATGTAAGAAACTCTGGATTCTAACCTCAGTAACACAAAACCTGACATGGTGGCACATGCCTATAATCTCATTACCTGAAAATAGAGGGAGGATAATCATAAGTTCAAGGTCATCCTCAGTTATGCTGTGAACTGGTTATGTAGTCCTGTCTAAAAAAGAAAATAAAGAAGAAAGAGAGAGGGGGGAGGGAAGGATGAAAGAAGAAAAGAAAATAAGAAAAACAAAGAAGGAGATAATGAGAAGAAAATAAGTAGACAGAAATAAAGGAAAAAAATTGAACTGGTCTTTTTGAAACTCCACCAATGTCTGAAGTCATGCAGACATGCAGCAAGCTCTGAGAGACCTCCACTGCAGAGTTCCCACCACTATCACCTATTAGAACCACACTAAGTGATCTGTACCAGTGAAGTCTCATTGCTTTGAACTAGTTTGTAGAGCCTGCTATTCATCATAGTGGACCAAAGTCAAAGAATATATTAGCAAACGCTGAATTACTAGGTTTGTGGGAGGAATCATGGAGGAAACACCAGTACCTCTTCATGATAACTAGTCAGAGCAGGCACAACTTTCTAATGAGGATTCTACAAACAGGTCAAAGAAGTTGAGGGTATTTTACGTGCATCTGTCAATCACAAAGATCTCACCTCTTCTGTCACATTGCAGAAAATGTCCCTTTTTGTTCTTTCTAGCTTTGCTTTGAAGTCTTGGATTTTAGATTCCTTTACTCAGTTCTCCTCATATAGCATCAGGGGAATATCAGTTAGGAAAACATTTTTTTGAGTGACATTTGGTGCTCTATCACAATTATTCTCAAGCAACCCCAGTCTCTTATCTATTGTCATAGAGATATTTGAAGAATGAAAGCCATAGTTCAGCGGTGTCAATCAAGCATACACAGACACGTATGGTGAAGTTGTCAGCTCCTTCTTGCTGTCACAGTCGATGTTACATACAAAGAAAGGATTTTACCTTATAATTGGAGTTTGAATTCATTTGTGTGTAAATTTAACTGCTAAATTTCTAGGCTTCATCAGTTTAATCTCTTTTGTTCTCCATGCGAAATGTTAAAAGTAGAAAGGACCTCCTGGAAATAGAAACCCATCTCCTTTGCCTAAGGTCGATTTGCTGATTAAAAGTGGGCAAAAGCAGAATAGGGGCTAACAGGAGGAGAACCTGGCTTTGAACCTGGGACTTCTAATTATAAGTTCTCTGCTTGTTCTACTATGCCATGTGATCTTTCCAGCTAAAATGTCACATCTTTACTGCCTGTTAATGAGCTTTCATGACGTAGAAGCAGGTATTCTTCTGGGAGTACAGAGAGAAATAAAGAGGGAGAGAGAGAGAAGAAAAGAGTGAAGAAAGGAGGGTGAAAGAGGGGAGAAAGATGGAGGCAGAATCCCAAATGCAGCAATGCAACTAACCCTGGAGAATTATTTATTTTTCTTATGAGTCTAATCAGGATTGGGATCAATCTGAAATGAGTAGCCTTAGTTTTCCCATCTCCAGATTGCCAAAACACTCAGTGACATTCGAATAAATATGACAGGTGAATGTACATGTAGTTACACAAACCATCTATGGCCTGAGTCATTTGGAAAATTCACTATGAATTAGTTACACATCAAGGGGTCCACTTGTTACCTTAGGACAAATTCCCATAGGAATAAAGAGACATAATCTTGAAATAAGCTCGTCAGAAGCCAGAAAATATCCAAGTTCCCTTTTTCTGGAAACTTATCTGCTGTGATAACACCCACCCATCCCCTCTCTATATAATGCATGCTGTCAGAAAAAAAAAAAAAAAGAACCATATTTCCACATAGCATGAGAGTAACCGTCTCATACAGGCACTGGAAAGGGCACATGAATAAAAGTAAGATGGATGCCAATGCAGCTAAATTGCCAGGATTTTAGGTCTCTATGGTATATGCACTGGTCATCAACAGTTTTGAGTGTTCTTTGAGGGAATAGGCAGTTAGCAGTAAATTTCTATGTGATGTACTGGGTGTGTTTGAAAGAAAAGAAGGTAAAAGTTGCAATAAACTATAATTGATGTTTAGAGGTCCTAAACCCTGAAAACAGTAAAAGCTCAGTGTGTGTGTTCTCTTTATTGCCGACAGCAAATTGCAATTTTTGTATACATGTGTGTGAGTCTTTAGTGTGGATATATGTACATGTGTATGGAAGTGCATTTGTGGATTCCATATTTTAAAATATCAGGTGTCCTATCACCCCTTATAGTTAGTCATTCATTCATTAATTCATTCATTTATTCATCTAGACAGAATCTTATTCAGTAGAACAGGTTTGCCTTAAACTCATGAAGATCTACCTGCTCTCCCACTTAATACATGTTATTCTATCTATTTTTGAGGTAGAATTCTTTACTGAATCTATAGCTCATCAAACTACTGGTTGAAGGACTTTGGCAACCTAATTATCTCTGTCCCCAGTTTTCCAGAGCTAAAGTTACAGTTGTAGCCTCCATGACTTTTAATACAGGTGCTGGTTTTCAGACATGTTTATACTTACACAGTAGACACCTCTCAAACTAAGCCATCTCTCAAAGCCCTAAATACCACAATTTTAAAAATTATTTTAGAACAAGCACATCTGATCATTTTTGATATGCTAACTGATCTTGTCCAGCACCATAAACATTGGTAATCAGGACCATGAAGCCACCATCTCAAGAACAAAGTTAAATAATGGGCCCAACTTGGTAATCCACGTTTGTTCTCTTTCTATGGACTCAAAATGTGGTCTCTTTCTGGTGTGGGAGAATTGTCTGTATTCTGTCAATCATGTTTTAAATAAACGCTGATTGGCCAGGCAGGGAGTATAGGCGGGAAAACCAGACAGGAAGTAGAGGTGAGAACTCTGGGAAGCAGGAAGCTTCCCTGACATTACTGCGCAGACCACCGAGAAGGCAACATGTGTCGAGAAAGGTACCAGTCATGTGGCTAACATAGGTAAGAACAATGGGTTAATATAAGTTACAAGAGCTAGTAACAAGACTGAGCTAATGGGCCAATCAGTTTATAACCTAATGTAGACTCTCTGTGTGATTTTCTTTGGGGCTTGCCAGCTGTGAGGTACCAGGCGGGACAGAAACCCCAACAAGCAGGTCCCTCTTGTTACATCTTTCCTAGACTATTTTTGTTTGTTGTTGAATTTCACTGGACCCTTTATTTAGAAACCTTTTTGTCTATTCAGAATACAAGAAAATAAGGATTTTTCTGACAACACTCTTCTGATTTTGTCTTTTTAGTCTTTCCATCCATCAATTTCTCTAGCAGCTAGAGTGGAAGACTCAATATATAAATATACATATATAATTGAAAAATTATACAATAGTTATTTCTATCTACACTTTACTCACCAAAATCCCCTTTTTATTTTTATTTCACCTATCTGCCATTCATCCTCCCGATTTTCTTTCTCTCTTAATTGTGAACTTCCTTGTTTTAAAATATATAATTTTACAGTATAATGTTTTCTTGAGACTCTGGAGTAGTCACATCAGTATTTTCAATGGTTTTTAATTCATGGGCTGATCTAAACACCTAAAATCAGCAGCTCCTATTTCTTAGTTGGAAATACAATGTAATGATCCAGTGTGGGTTGGGTGTTGACTGGGAAGTTTTAACCCTGAGAACAATAGTTAAATTTAACCAGAAGTTTATGTGCTTTTGTTTTGTTTCATTTTTTCCATTTCTGCTTGTTTTGGCTTTAGCCTTTTATTCATAGCAATTGAAAATTTCTTGATTTTGTATTTACTGTTTAACTCCCAGTGTGTGCAAATCCAGTCTTAATCTGATATGCTGATTGAAGTGAGATTCCCATATCTACTGTGAGGAACTCAAATGAAAACTCTCAACAATGGTTAAATACATGTCAAAAGACTTTTCCAGAGAAAACTATCAGGAAAATCCTTTCACCTTATATGGCCCTTTATCTATATCATCTCTCTGTCTGATTTGTTTTTACTTTAACCTTCAGAGTCTGTGAGCTCTTTCTTGTCTGTCTTGGAATAAGGAGTACTAGCTAAGCTAGTACTGACTCTTAAATCAATTTGCCTATTTCTAATTCAATTTGTGGGAATTATTTTTGCACAATAACCTGGATTGGTGAATAGTTTTGTCAGTCAGTCATAATTTTAAAATGCATTTAGGTATATTTTCTGGGCTTCTTTTGTTTGTATCAGGCTGTATTCAGCTCCACAGAAATACACACAAAATATTTTGCACCATGTAGGAAATTGATCAATACCCTGGAGGGAAGGGATGATAGAAACATTAAAAAGAGCCAGTGTTGTCATATAGGATTATATGGTCTAGCATAGAAAAGTTACAACAAAATTCCTGAAGGAACAAATAACAAAACAAAGCAGCACAGGTGGATAATAAACGTGGGGCTCAGAAACAGTGGAAGCCCTGAGCCAGGAGCTTTGCAGCCTGCCCTTCAATACAAGATTCAGGACAGCTTTGTCTTGTCCTCGGTCAGCATCCTGCCCTCTCCTGCTTCTCTTCTTTCTCCTTCTCCACCTCCTTGTTCTCCTCTTCTTCCCCCTGCTCTTCCTCTATTTTCTTCTGCTCCTTTGGTTCTTCTTTCTTCTCTCCCACTCTCTCCCCAGAGAGTTTAAAATTAACCAGTAGGGAAAGAGCTAAGTGGCAGAATGCCTATGTAACATATCTTAGGTCCTAAATTTCATCTCCAGTATTCCAATAAATAAATAAATGGCAAGGAATTTTCTCTTTAGATAGTCTGTGGCACCCATCCCAGTTGGGAATTCCCTACTTTATACACTGATTCTCATCTTCATGTCCTGGTGGTCCACAGACAGGCTGACATACAGTGTCAACTTCATGTTGGTTTAGAGAATAGAATCTAACCTTAATGGGGACCTGTGATCTCCTGTGTCTTCTCTAGCTTCACACTGTCAGTTTGGACATCTCTGTAAAAAAGAAAGAAGCCATTGAGAGTTGCAGTATATGTGTCCATGGTTCTCTGAATCTCCATTTGACAATTAAACACAAGGGCTGTTATGGATGCTTGACTACATTAGAACATCAATAGAAAAGCTGTTGTATCAAAGCCATAAATTTATACAACCTCATTTGGTCCATGTGTTTTACATAACACCAGTAATCAGATTTATTTAATTACACATTTTGAGACATTCTAAATGGATTTTATTAATGTGACTGATTGAATATCTCAATTATAGTCTTTGAATAGACTAGGTGGAAGAGCCACAGATTTTTAAATTTTTCCTGATTATAAAATTAAAGCAGTTCTTCTGACTATAAAATATTAAAGATTTTTTATATTAATATGATTAGTAAGAGTAGCTGATTTTAACCAGATAGCATGGTATCTTTGCATTCTCCTAGCTTCCAGTTCTTTGTAGCTTGTGAGTTCTCAATATCACAGGTCCAGATACAACTGAAAGTTCAGACTAAAATTAAAATAACTCTGTGAACACCTATGGCTCCCTTTTTTGCCACCCATTGATAGTAAGTCTTGTGATTGACTATTTTCTGTATTAATGTATAGAAAGGGCAAAGAAAAAGTTCCTGCTTGGTTGCCCAAATTCTTAATATTCTAAGCATAAGTATATGTGTGTGTATGTTTGTGCATGAGAGAGAGGGAAAGAGAAAGACAGAGGGGGGTATTTAAGAAAATATGACTATAAGTCTTGTAAAACATAAACTGGGTACTATAAGACTAGAATGAGTACAAATGAGGGCACAGTAATCAGAAATGACTTCCAACGCTGTTGGAATATATTTATAACAGAGACTATAATATCTATGTATGTTGAGAATCACTGCTAAGAAATTTCTGATTACTGAAAGTAAGAAATAAGTACACCGCATTGCTAGAAGGAAAAGAAAGTCCAGGTTACAGAATGTGTTACCTGCCACAAAGTTTGTAGACTCAGGGAGAGATGAATATGTGACAATAACCTAAAACCCTTGCATTTTGTGTCTGTTTTCCTAAAAGGTTTGAGATACCTAAAGTAAGACAAGCAGGTACCAAAACTGCCCATACACTCTTCTGCTTTGACACTTTGGTCTCCTATTTCTGTGTAGGAAATAATGCTTCCCATGGTGTCTTACATCTATAAGTCTGAACACGCAGCTCAGGAGGCTGGGGGAGGAATGATAGGGAGAGGTGGGAGGGTTGTAGGCAGCAGGGAGCTTGGATTCTGTTGTAAGAAACTATGCCGGGTTAATCTATAGGAAATATTAAATTTTAATGAATACAATCTCTTACTAATTCTTTGAGAATTCTATTTATACATGCAGTGTATTTTGATCATAATCACCCCGAAAATCTCTACCTTAACTTTCCCCAGACCACTAATTCACCCTCCCAATCCTTTCCTAACTTATTTTTAATGCCCCACTGAGTTGAATTTTAGCAAATATATGAATACAAGGCCATCCACTGGAGTAAAGTTGATCTAGTACAATGGTTCTCAATCCTCTTAATGCTTCAACCTTTTATACATTTCCTCATGTTGTGGTTACTCTCACCCATAAAAGAATTCTGTTGTTATTTCATATCTATAGTTTTGCTACTGCTATGACTCATGCTGTAAATATCTGATATTCAATATATCTGCTTGATATACGACCCTTGTGAAAGGGTTGTTTGATCCCCTCCAAAGAGGTCATGCCCCACAGGTTGACAACCACTGATATAGTGTCTTCGGTTAAGACAAGTACTAAATTTGAGAAAGTGTTACAAACCCACACACTTTTTACATGTTAGAGATCTTTTATTTGACTCTCTGAAGCTTCAGAACTTCTAGGTATCATTGTGTAGGATTCCTAAGTAACTATTCTCATTAAAGTGTATTCAGATTTTGCAGGGGAGAGGGTTCTGCAATCACCGTAACAAGAAGAATAATGATCCATGGGAGACCAGAAGACAGTGAAGGTTGATAAGACTAAACTAGTGTTGGTTCTAACTTTGGCAGTAAGACACTAGAAGATGAATAAAGAAATAAATATGTAAATAAATAAATAAATAAATAAATAAAAGAAAGGACCTAAAAGACTACATTTGAAAGATGTTCTTCACAGAAATTTGAATATCAATTTATGTGTGTTTTTTTGTAGTAAGACCATATCAAAATAAAAAGAGAATTTTGGTGACTCAAATGTTTGCTATGGTGATTATAAAATTAGAGAAATAGATAATGTATTCCTGAGGTCTCTCGGTTCACTGCATGAGAGAATCAAATTGTTGAAAATAAAATAGATACCTTGAAAATGATTGGACGTGTGTCTAATTTATGCAGCGTCCCCATTAATAGCATTATCTATTTAACACATCCATTACACATTCTCAGTGTTAATTTACAGAAAAAAATGTAGTTACTTCAAAAGGAAATCTTCCATTAAATTAAGGATATTGACTTTAATGGATGTTCTGAATAGACATGAAAATTAACAGGAAAAAACAATTTGATTAAAAGTCGTCTTCATTATACATTGTTATACCACACAGAATAAAAATATTCAGATGGAATGTACTGAAAAAAAACTACCACAGAAAGTCCTGTGCATTCTAAAATGTATTGCTTAAAAAATATAGTCTCAAAATTGCATATAAAAATACAGCTTATGGGAACTCTGAATAACTTGGTATCTTGCAAGAAAAAGAGACTTAATATTTGCAAGCTGACTCCACAGTGTTGGTAAGGGGATGAGAAAAGGTGACCAACATGTTTGTTAAATTTTAATTACCTTGCATTATGGAATTGTCTAGCTTCCTCAGGCATGGTGATTTGTTGCTCATCCCTCTTCTCTTTCCTTCTTTCTCCTCTTAGATTTTCCCAATAGTCCTGATTCTGTGCATTAGAAAGCTTGAAATTCCTCTTGCATATCTATTCTTTATAGCTTAACATTTCCATCTCTTCTCTAAGTGATCCTCATTAAAGTGCAAATATGACAGAGTCATCAACTAACAAACAGTTTAGCAAAGTCAAGTGTGGTGAAAATTTCCCAACAAAAATAATGAAATTTTCTCCTGAGTCTGTATAATGTGTACTGTGTTGTTAAATGCAAGGGAAAATGAGTGTTTGAGAGGAAGAGATCACTATGCTGTTTCAGGAGAAGGTTGGGATCAGTGAGAAGAGTGCCATGAAAGAGTTTGCCAGTGACCCATCTCGAAGGATGCCTAAGTATTTGCCAAGAAGAATTCACAGTAAAAGAACCAGATTTTTATGAAATTAAAACCACACTTAATATCTTGAACATATTAAATGATGGAGTAGGAACGATGGCTCAGCTGTTGAGAGTTAAACACATGAGTTTGGATTCTATCACCCATATTAAGTGTTTTGCAACTGCCAGTAACTTCAATTTCAAGGTATTCAAAGCTGTCTAGCTTCCCTGGGCACCCCGTATACTTGTGGTGAACATAAACTTATGTAGGCATACAAACAAAGACATAAATAAAAATGAGTAAGAATATATTTAGAAGAAAATGTTAACATGACATAGGAAACTTCAAATAATGCTTCACAGTAAAACTACTAGTGTCCGTGAAGTAGCTATACATAACTGGGAGGTGGTGGACAGAGGTATGTCTCGTTGAGAAACAAGAATGAATAATCACATACTAGATCAAGAACACAATAGTCACAATAGGGGAGATTTGAAGATAAGAAAAAAGTCAGTGGTTCCTTAAAACAGATAGATGTGAAGTGGACAGTGAGACTGATGTTGAAACAATTTCAGTGTGAGTGACAGCTTAGAAAATTAATAAGACAAGGAACAGCAGAAGTCAGGGAATGTTTTAGGAGGTTATTGCATGGTCTATAATAGGCAGCTTGTAAGATGAGATAAGAGAGGGAGTGTTGGGAATAGCAACACATATGGCCATGGCCAAATGTTGAGGAAGAATTTTAATAGGGATTTTAGTGAGTTTTGATTAGGGTCTCATGAAGGAGGGGCATATAGTCCAGGAAATGTCCCCACACACTTTCATTGAGTGCTATTCATCCTAAATTTATCATGACAGTATATTAAAAATTATCTTTTAAATAGAGAAAAGTATTTTTGAAGAGAGCTAAACTAAGGCAATCTTACCTTCACACCAGCTTTTCTGGAGGGGCCCCAGAGTTAAATTATCTCCTTCAGAGGGTCAAAGGGCAGAGGCATGTGATTCACAAGCCTCCTATCCACAGCTGGAGTGAGAATGATTACCTTTTCAATGGTTTCTTTACAATTAAGACCCAACTTTTTGATTTTCCAGGTCACTTTTCTAAGCTGTCCCTCTCTTTCTTAAAAACCAGTGACCCAAATACATAATTTATTGAGACAGAGCTTTTTCCTTTTTGCCCAATCCTCTTCAGAAAGAGGAAGAGGCTCAAACACAGCATTATCTGTGAATCCAGATATTTTCCACCGCTTAGATCATAAGTAGTCACATTTCCACTTTAGCACGTTCCCATACCCAGATGACCTCGACTTCTGTGTCTGTCAGCAACTACAGGAGGCAAAACACAGCTTAGTTAGTTTTAAGCTGATGGTATTGTCCTCCACGAGGCACCAAGTTGCTTAGTAACCAGATACAAAAAATGCAAGCTATAAGGACTGAGGAGCCTAGAGTTCAGACTCCAAATCTTTCTAATAGGCACGATTGTTAGAAGAAATTGCCCATCTCAGGGTGGTCGGAAAGCAAAGCAAGAAACAGTCTTGATATCTTCTCCACGATGCACATCCACTGTCATCTTTGTTCTTCAATGGGCTCAACATCTCAGTAGTTCAAACACATTGCAATAGCATCATGGACTATGGACAATGTTTTTAACACCCTGGTCTTTGTGGACCACTCCAGACTCAAACCATAGAACCAGATTATATCAAGAACTATGAGAAATAGGTTTTTTATACTTTATGCTACCCAATCCCTGGTGTTTTGTTATAGCAGTAGAAATGTACGCAGACAGAAAATCTAGCCTTATGCTAGATTTTAGGTTAAATTTCATATTACTTTATTTTTTTTATTGTGTGGGTAATTTGCCTTTTTATAGGCTTGGGTCCACATGAGTGCCTGATGCACAGTGAGGCCAAAGAGATGATCAGATTTCTAGAACTGAAGTTACAGGCAGTTGTGAGCCTCCATGTAGATGTTAGAACTCCAACCCTGGTCCTGTAGAAGAGAATATTAAGTGGTAATAACCACTGAGTCTTCTCTCCAGCCTTAAGGTTTAATTTTTAAAGTATTCTACTTAGAAGAATTTAAGTAGACATTACTTTTAAATATTCCTTGGTTTTTAAGTATCACGTTTTCTTCTTTCTAAGCTCTCCCAGGCATACTTAAAATGCTGGAGAGATGGTCAAAATGTTTATAATGAGGTTTATACCATTACCTTGATTTTTCTCTGTGTGCGGAGAGCTGGGAATATCTATAACAAAGTATCATCATTCAAGGATTTGCCTATCTGCTTGTTTCCTCTGAATTGTGTTGCAGATTTGTGAAACTTCTGTCTCTGATTTAATTCTAGGGAGCAGGTTGGAGAGAAAGGGAAAGTTCTCCCAATGAATATAAAAAATTAGCTTCATTTTGCCCATGTTATCCCTCCCCCAACTCTGATGTTCTACTGTGCCTTACATCTCCTCCCAGGATATGCATATGTCAGCACACTTTCTGCCTGCTGTCAGGAGACCTTGAGCCATGTGTGCTTATCTCTGATTCTCCACTATTGTAGCTGAGGTGCTCTTGGGTCTTCAGTGGAATAGCAGACCTCTTCTCATGAGCATCCTTCTGCAGATTATAGTGTGCATTTTTTCTCTTTCTGTGAAATTCTTTGAAGCCCATTTTCCCAAACAAATTAGTCTAAATTCCTTGCCTTTAATATTTCTTCCTCTTCACTACCATTGCTTCCTCCTGTTCTTTTTCTTCTTAGTTCACAGTGACTGAACAGCTTCCGTTCTCTCACATCAACAAAATAGTTTTGTTATCTCTTGGACAGATTCACCCAATGTGTTTTGATCACCGTCACCTACTGTTTCTACCACTAATATCCTCCCAGGGACATTCACCTCCCATGCCACTTTAACTTCATGTCCTTCTTGCCATTGTTATTTTAAAGAACACATGGGTTATGATTTGCATTGCCCATATACTCCTGAGTGTAGAATCATCCACTGGACAGGTTCAACCTACCAGGGGCTACACAATTAAAAAACCTCATTCTCCCTCTCTAAGATGTCATCAACCATTCCTAGCTCCTTAGTTAGAGCTGGGAGTTTATGTACTGTCTTAGGTACTTTCCTATTGATGTGAAAAAACACTATGTCCAAGGCAAGTTATAAAAGAAATAACGTAATGAAGGACTTGTTTACAGTTTCACAGTATGATCACGATGGAGAACATGACCAGAGTCCAGCAGGCATAATATGGAGCAGTAGCTGAAAGAGAAAATCCTATCTGTATGTTGAAAGCAGAGAAAGGGAGAGACGGGGCTTGCATGGGCTTTTGATTCCTCAAAGCCCACCCACAATGGCATACCTCCCCAAGGAAGGCAACAACAACTAATACTCACTAAAACAGCCTGACCAACTAGGGCCAAAGTATTCAAATATGTGAGCATTTGGAGGCTACTTTCATTCAAAACATCATCACCCCTTTTGCAGGCAATGATAGGTTGTTGATTGGTTTAATATTGAAAAGCACTTGTATAAATTTTTGCCTCCCTTTTCCGAGATAATCTCTAAACCTTGGGTTGGGTATGATATTAGTGCTTCATTTGTGCTGAGAATCCCACAAACACTTATTCCTATTTTTATTTATTATTTATTACTACTGTTATTTTATAGATAAAATATACCCCTATTTGCTTTTCCCCATCTTGATAAACTCATTTGATCCTTTCTTCTCAATCTTATATGTGGCTATGGTAACTTCCCATACTTAAATGTCTGACAATCTGAGTATTCTCATGTGTATCTATTTCTCCTGCAACGTATTAAAACAGGGGTTCTCAACCTTCCTAATACTGTTTGTACAACCTTGTTAGTACCCTTTCTCGTGTTGTGGTGAGCCCAAAACATAAAATTATTTCCATTGCTACTTCATAACTAATTTTGCTAATATTAATTGAATGTAAAAATCTGTGCTTTCTAATGGTCTTAGGTGACCCTGTGAAAGGGTAATTCGACCCCTAAAGATATTGTGACTCACAGGTTGAGAACCACTGTTTCAAAGGGTTTTCCTTATAGAATGGCTTCTAGGAAACATTCTATTATAAATATAAATCCTCTAGGGTTTGCAGACCACGTGATCTGTTTTGCAACTTCTCAATTCCACACAGTGACATAAAGGGAGCCACAGTCAATCAACCCTCAGGTGGGCATAACTATGTCTAATATTCTTTATGACAATACCTCGTGGCATATTATATCTGAATAAGGTCATAGTTTTCTTACATGTATCCTAACAATATCATATTACATATTTAGCTTTTTATGTTACATTTCCACTTTTTTCAATTGTTATTGGATCCTTCTAAAATTCACTCTGACGTATAACATTAAAAAAAAAATCTTCTTACACTTTTTTTCCACTAAAGGATTTCAATAGCTGTTCTACTATACTGTGTTTTACTAAATGCCATCCCCATATCAGTTTGTGATTCCAACTTTATTACACAGTAGAGAGTTTTGTATTCTTATTCTTCCTCTTTCTTCAGGTTTTGAGTATATTAAACCAAATGAAAGCAAGGTAGCATGTTTCTTTGGACATTTGACTATAACAGGGCATTACGGTTCAGTTTGTCAAATATGAATATAGTATCGCTAATACAAATTCATAATATATATTCATAAATATGCTAAACAAATTCAAGTGGAGGAAAACACCTTTCTACAGTCATTTGGCTTCTCCTTTGCATCAGTGAAGTCTTTGTCGTGTTTTAGCATACCATATTGATACAACCTTCTTCTTGCTTTTGAAATTTACCCAGCCAAGAGTCATCTACTGTAACAACCCATGGTGAATGTCTCTTATACTTTCCCAGACCAATTGTTTCACCATCTTAAAAAACAAGTAAAAATTACACTCTTAAAATTGACACTCCACTAAAGCAAAGTAGATTTATTCTTAAGAGTCCAGAGAAAAGCACTGTGAATAGATTCATGATGGGATTTTTAATTAAAAGAATACAGTCATTTCATAGTGGCAGTTCTAATTAGCAAAGCAGTATTGAGATGACCATTTCCTTCTAATTGCTCTTGGTGTTTTTATGGGAGGGGCTCATTTAAGAGTTTGTTTGAATAGATTTATATCTAATTATGCTCTACTACCTCGTGCAAATTTGACAGATAAATATTATAGCTATACCAAGGATAAACTCAGTAATAACAAAAAAAGCAATTTAGTAATTTGTTGTTTTTTATAGTAGAAGAAGGAGCATTCACATTTCATTTTTTATGGATTCTTTCAGTTGTCTTAGATATTTTTTTAACTCTGTCATGAACTAAATGTCTATCTCTCCCCAAAGTTGCATGGCAGAGTCCTAACCTTCAGTGGAGTTTTATTTAGAAGTGGTACAAGCAAGGACAAATATTGCTAAAAATCGATGGAGTTATGAAGGTGGGGTCTTGATATGACAGGATAGCTGTCTAGTGAGGAATCCAAAAGGATTAGTGTTATATAAAGAAATCAAAGGATACCTGCTCTCTATCTCTATGTTTATGTCTGTCTGTCTATTTGTCCGTCTATCTCTGTCTTCTACACACACACATACATACATACACACACACACACACACACACACTCACAGAGAAAACTGAGAGACGCAGAAATGGCCCTATTTTGGAGCAAGATCTGGTGGCTAGAAATGAGCATAAAATTTAGTGAGTATTTATAATTTTGTCCTACTTTTTACTCCTGTAACAAGGGAGAAGGGAAAGTGATGAGCTGCCTAATAGAAAACTTTTTCAGTTAGTTGGGATCTTCCCTGATTGGTCATTAATTAGATTTCAACTAATTTTCATACCTTCCTTAGCCAGCCACATATGGTAATACAAATGTAGTCACACCCTCTTTATTCACAATCAACTTTCTGGTGTACTCCTGGATGCCACAAGCCTTCTCCTTCATTTTTCTCAATATGTCCCCCCAATCTTTCTCTTCATTGTCAATGCACCTCATTTTTAGTGATCATGGGACAATAACCCAGAAGTGATGAAATTCTCCAGAACAGCCATGAGAGAAGGCTGCCAGCAAAAATTCAAGCGGAGAGTCCTAGAAAAAAAATAAAACAAACAAACAAACACAATACCTCGTCTAATCTTGAATTTCCAGCCTCTAAAATGAAAAGAGAATATATTTCTGTTGTTTTGTACCAGAATTAGGAACGGAGAAAATCATAATATGAAAATGTCCTGCTTATGATGTGTTATCATTACCCCAGTATGTAAACTCTGTCTCACCACTAGAAAGACATCATAGCAAAGCATATGAGATAGTTTAAAATGCATGGAAAGTTCCTCAGGAAATAAGATACATTAAATGGGAAAAAGTCGTAAAATTGTCTACAGTCTAACAGAATCTAAGAAAATTAGAAGAAAAAAAAGTTTGTGAGGAATCCTGGTACAGAAAAACTAGCAGTAAGCTGCAACTGAATACATGCATCTAAATGAAAGACATTATGCTACATATATTAAAATGCTTAGACAATCACATGAGTGTATGACAGTA
This sequence comes from Dicrostonyx torquatus, assembly GCA_028555095.1. Taxonomy (NCBI): domain Eukaryota; kingdom Metazoa; phylum Chordata; class Mammalia; order Rodentia; family Cricetidae; genus Dicrostonyx; species Dicrostonyx torquatus. The sequence continues at coordinate 1,821,840 of JAQHUG010000311.1, forward strand.
ACATGAGATGTTAACCACAAGAGGGTGGAAATAATGAAAATGTATATGGGAATATACCTTTCCAGTGATTTCTCAGAAAACCTGGTGGTTCTGAGCAATGAAAAGTTTATTCTGTAGAAGATGCTTTTTTTTGATGATGTTGCCTAGTTTAATTATTTTACCAAAGTCATTAAAACATCAAGATCAGTGAGGAAGCCCTTTAACCTCATGAGCTGTGACTATAATTCTGCTAGCACCCATTTGATCCACTTGTCTATGTTGGATCCTAGGATGCCCATTCTCAGATACGTGTGTACTGGTTAGAGACAGGGCTTCAGATAAACACAACTGTGTTTGATCTTTGTTTTTCTTTCCAGTTGAGAAACCTACAGGTCTTCTTACTTAGGGACCATGATCAATGCAAGTGTCACATTCTGAAACAAGGATAGACACAATGTGCAGGAGCTGTGAATTTTTTTGGGGGGGGGGATATGGGAACAAACTACCATTGATGCCATATTTGGCATCAATGGTAAACAAACAAACAATCCCATTCAAATCTCTTTTGGTGAACCAGTGAAGTCTTTAGAATTACTTCTGTGTGAGAGGTTAACAGAAATATCACTTAAATATTTATCCCATGATGAGTAATGACTCACAGAAGCTATATATTCATATTTCCTGGTTTGTATTGTAGACAGAATTTGTATTGGCTGGAAAGAAAGTATAATCTACCCAGCAAGGTGTACAGTTTCAGTTAAGGAGCTTATGACTTCTGTAACTTTCAGGAGATCCTGAGCCTAATATCTTGTACTTATTTCCTCAGACTTGTAAGTTCCACCTACTACTTGAGAATTAAGTAGCCTCCCCCTAATTGTGAATATTTCAGTTAAGAGAAAGTAACTACTCAAATGTAGGCTTAATGTAAGCTTTTCTCTGCCTATGTTGAATGGACATACAGTGATTCTTATAGTCCTTAGACTCCACTACGTCCCTTTAACCTTGTTTCCTTCCAGAGGACAGGACAAATGTACTTAAAACAGAATAATTAATGAGCAATAATCTTCCTCCCATTCTTTTCTCATCCTTTACCAAACTTGGCTTTCTTTCATCTCCACTTTTTTTAACTACTATTTTCTTACTAATATTCACAAACTATTTAAGAATGCTAATTTAAATTCCATAGTCATAGTACACTTCATGTGTTTATTACATTTATTTATGCAAGTGTGTACATGTGCCATGACAAGCTTGTGGAGACTGGAGGACAACTTGAGGGAATCAGTTATCTCCTTCCACCATATGGGTATAGGATATTGAACTCAAGTCTTTAAACTTGATTGAAAATGCGTTACCTGCTTAGCTGTCTCGCCAGCCCCATGTTTACAATCACCATAGCTCATTTTTATAAACTGTGAACACGAATACATCTCAGTTTTCTATCTATAAACTTAACACGAATGCTTCCTTTATGAAACCTCCAATTTCTGCCTAATATTTTAAAAATGATATGCAATGTGTTTATGATAGGATAATATTTTGCCCCTTAACAATAACACGGGGAGAAGTACAAGGCATACCCTTATATCTTTGAAATAATGAATCTAAGTCATTCTCCACTCTCAGAGTCACTCATTTGTGTAAGTTTCCACAGTACGTTTTGATCAGTCTTGGTAAGGCTTTATTCTTCTAAGTAAAGTGTCCATATACCTTCTAATGTGGATAATTATAGCTCTAATAACCTAGTCCAAATAAATATCCTATTACCATGAAAATGCTATGTTTTGACATGTGTTTGCTTCGTGTGTGCCTTTAAATGTACTTGAATTAGCTTCTGTTTGTTGCAAGTTAGTTTGTATTTAGTCTTTTGAATTAGATCAAGAACTCAGTCATGGCAGATTAGAATCTCTTTCATGCCATAGTGGTAGTTAAGGGCTATTATAAAGACATATTGGTCAATTATGTCAAGGAGTGGTTAGGTCTGTGCATTTAATTGTGCATTGCTGCTGAGTTATAAATCTAGGCTGACACTGATAGTATTAATTTCACTGACTGTATACACAAACACACTCCCATAACTACCACTGTGTTTGATGATACTGAAGTACTAAAATCTAGTGTGGGAGCTTTGAGAGGACTTCTCTACACACTTTGTTCTGGAAATATTTCCTATTCTTTGTTGTGTTTTGTTTTTCTGAAACAATTTCTCCATGTGGCTCTATAGTCCCATAATTACAAGGATATGTATGTCATCACATTTGTCACTGTATATATATTGCCCAATGACATTGGCCTCTTTTGAGAAATGTCAACTGAGTTTACTCTTTACCTGCATGATGCATATCCTGGAAAATATCTTTGTAACACCAGATATTGGGTACATTAAGGAGATATATATCCTTACTTAAAGACTGGAGAGGAGAGTCAGAAATATAACGGAGTGAGCAAAAACTGCTGAGAATCAGAGTTTTGATGCCAGAACTTGAGGTAGAACGACAGAACTGGCTCATGAGTGTTGTCCTCTGACTGACACATATGGGTATTGGTGTGTGTGCACGTGCATAAACACACACACATAAATACTACTACTAATAATAATAAAATTTAAAAAAACAAATGCAACAGACATTCTCAAACAGGATTATCATCTGCTTGTTGTGTAAGGAAGCTTTTAACTCACAGCTTAAGCCTCCCAGCTCTTGGAAATATCTCTATAACTATTCCCCAGAGAGAAGGCATCTTCTTTCCTTCAGTGTTGATGTTCTCATCTTAATTGTCAGTTGAATATTCATGACTTAATTTGGCTGAAAGTTTCTTGAAATCGGCTGCTTTATCAGATCACTTTTTTTTATCAAATTTGTAAGTATTATATAGAGAAAATTTGAAAAAAATAAGCTAACTTTACAAACATCAGGAAAAATATTTCACCTCAGTCTTTGAGAGTCAGTCTCCTATATTTGGAATCCAGTTTCATATTATTTTAGTCCATTTATCTTTCCTCCCGAATCTTCACTGAGGCTGTCTGTCAAGTACCACACTAAGCTTTATGTCCTTCAAAAAGGACAGAAAGGATGCTGTCAGGTGTGTGTGTGTGTATGTGTGTGTGTATGTGTGTGTGTGTGTGTGAGAGAGAGAGAGAGAGAGAGAGAGAGAGAGAGAGAGAGAGAGAAAGAGAGAGATCATATGCAAACATGTATTGCAGGCTTATGCTCCTATGAGCCTGTCTTCCTCATCTTTCTCCACCTTTACATTTAAATTCATGTCCCACATGTTCCACACCAACCCCAAACTTGCTGACTTGGCTAATCAATCTGACCAGCAAGCCTCAGACCAGAGAGTCTAACCAAGTCATCCCCCAAACACTCATCCAGCATGGTGCTAAGATCACATGTGCAAGATTACATGTGCGTGACACTCTTCTCAGTTTTGTAAATGGTGCTCAGCATTGGTACATGCCCTGCTGACTATTGTCAGGATATTTTTTCTTTTTAAAGGTGAATCTGGTTGCTTCATATTTGCCTCTGTACTTCTGACACTTCCATTGTAGGTGCATCTCACTGTATACTACCTATTTGCTCATTTGTCTATATTCTTCTCAGATTGTCAACAGAAATAAATATATCCTGGTTTCTAATGTTCTTCATTTTTGTGACACACACTCTGAAAACACAGGTAACCCTTAAAAATTTTTGAACTCAGATCATTAAATGCCTTTGATGTTTCTACAGAGGTCACAAGATCGGCCCCAGTACCCATGTTGAGTGACTCAAAATCACCTGAAACTCTAGTTCTAGGGAATCTCCTGTCACTGGTCTGTGCAGGCACCTACACTCAGGTACACAACACACACACACACACACACACACAATTTTAAAAACCTGAAAAATATTTCAATGTTCTCAGTGTCAAATAGTGCTGTAGGCTACTACCAGTAAACTTTAAGTCACCCACCAACTTGGATATGGCTTCTTATACTATATATGCCGATGTAAAACATTCATCCAGCTGCAGGATTTTTTTCTGACTGTGGATTCAGTTTCTCTTCCCTGTTCCAGCAGAGGACTGTGATCTCTGAGTCTACCCCTAAATAAATAACCTTTTATTATACTCAATTCTGAGCTAGCATCCTTCTTCAAAATAGTTACAAGATGAATTGAGAACTCCTCCCCTGTGTGGCCATCAGTGTTTGTGTGTTTCGTCTTGGTGAACACTAGGACTCTTTTCTGAAGGTGCAGTATCATTCCCAGTCTGCATGTGCCTGGGGGATGTTTGGAAATGTTAAAATATGGTCAGTGTCTCATAGATAATGGAAATTCAGGTCTCAACCTTAGGTCCACCTTATTCTTCAGCTCAAATTCTAGATTTTTTGCACATTTTGTCACTGATATTGACTCTTTAGAAGAAAACACATTCTTTCTTTAAATTTGGGTGGTAAAACTCTTTCTACTTAGTATCAAAAGCAATGTACTAATTTCTGGCCAATTTGTCCAAGGTTAGTATCTATAATTTTATTATGTATTTTGTTGTTTCTAATAAATGCCAACACTTTCAACTCCTAAATATCTATTGAATGTCTTTATAATTACTGTTAGTCCTTTGTTTTAATTTATTCCTAGCATTCTTTTGAAAATGGTGCCAGTATTCTTCTCAATGAATCTTACTATGGTTTAATCTCTGTGCTGGGTAGTTTTATACCTACTTTACAATATATAGAGTCATAAGAAAGGAAGAAACCTCAAATGAGAAAAACCTCCACAGGATTTTTTGTAGGCATTTTCTTAATTAGTGATCAATGTTGAAGGGCTTAGTGATTTGTGGGTGATACCACTCCTGAGATGATGGTCCTCTAAGAAAACAGGCTGAGCAATCCATGAGTAGCAAGTCAGTAAGAAGTACTCCTCCACAGCCCCTGCATCAACTCCTGCCTCCAGGTTCTTACTTTTCTGAATTTCTGCCATCAATAGACTCAGTGATGGATTGTTACCTGGAAGTGTATACAGAATAAATCCTTTCCTCTCCAAGTTTCTTTTGGTCATAGTGATTCAACACAGCAATAATAATCCTAACTAAGACCTGGAAGTGTATACAGAATAAATCCTTTCCTCTCCAAGTTTCTTTTGGTCATAGTGATTCAACACAGCAATAATAATCCTAACTAAGACACTCTCATTCTAATAAAAATCTCCAAAAAAGTCTTTGAATAGAGAATATTATTGTCATGCAACCTTTAATTTTTTTCTTTCTAGGTTTTAAGAGGTTTCTCTTACCTCAATAAAAATAATAATATATTTTTAGTATTCTTTCATTTTAATTTTATTTTATGTTTATGAGTGTTTTTGTTTGCATGTCTTTTCACCAATCTCATGCAATGTCCTTGCAATCCAGAAAAAGTCATCAGGCCCTATAGACTGGAGTTATAAACAATTGTGAGCCACCATGTAATTGCTGGGAATTAATTCAAGCCCTCTTCAAGAACAGGCAGTGCCCTTAATTGTTCAGCCTTCTCTGTAGTCCCTAGTTTCTTCTTCTTTGGTTTCAAATAGTATTTTAATTTATTTTAAAATTTCATCTGTTGTAATATATTTTAGTCATGCTTGCTCTTAACACTCTCATCCCAGTTCCTCCCACCTCAAACATATCTCCCTTCATGTCATTTGAAACTCTTTATTTATACTTAATGTTGATGCACGTGCATTAGTGTAGAGCCATGAACTGGTAGATGAGCAATAGTCTCTTGGCCACAATCTCAGAAAAGTAACTCTCTCCTTCCCAGCATCGATCAATTGCCAATAGATCCTCAAATAGGGGTGGGATCTTGAGAACCCTTCTTTTACCCATGCTAAAAATTCAACTGGCTTGATCTTGTTCAAGTCTTTTATAGGTGATCTCATCTGCTGTGAATTCGTAAATGTTGTAATCTTGTTCTACCAGAAGATAGAATTTCAGAGCTCTCTTTCTCATCTTCCAGCCATTACATTCCTTCCATAGTCTCTTCTTTCCTGTACATTTTGTACATGTGATGAGGCATTTACTTATTATCTGTTTGTTTTCACTTGTTTACTGTGGTTCTACAGATTCAATGCACAGTTTTAAATGAGATAGTCACATATTCTACCACTGAGCTACCTTTCCGGTGCTCTTTACTGACACAAATTTTCAAAATGATTTTTAATGTTGCTAAATGTGGTGATCTGAATGTAAATGTACTCATTAGGCTCATACATTTAAATGCTGAGTAAGCTTAGTATATCTTTCTACTGTAGATCAGGATGTAAAGGCCTGGGCTACTGCTCCAGGGCCATGAGTGCTGCCTTGTTCACTGTCTTGATGATAAAGGACTAAGCTCTGAAACTGTAACCAAGACCCCAATTAAATACTTTGTTATATAAGAGTTACCTTGGTCATGGTGTCTCTCTGCACCAGTAGAATAATGACTAAGACATCTAATAGCATAAGGTATTTTGTTACATAATTTAAGTTATTTTGTGCTTCATGTTTTAAGTGGCATAATGCTTATACATATCATGAGGTACAATGTGAAATCTTTATTCAAATTTAATCAAGTAGTAATCAATTGAGAATGATCAGCCGTCTTCTGTCTAAAATTCATATTTTCTTTCTCATGATAAATACATTCAAGTCCCTCTATTTATGCTTATTGGAATATGTAATATTTTATAAATTGTTTACTCCACTGTGTCATGCATCTTACATAACTACAATATAATAATGAAACAAGGCTAAGGTAAATTATAATCACAGTGTTTTCCTCTTTTATCACAAGTCTTATGAAGATAATAAAAGTCAGGAACACACAATCAAGATACAGAAGTAGTTTATCACCATAAACACCACACGTGCAGCCTTTCTGCTGTTGATGTACCTTGAGGTACTGCTTCCCATCCTTGCATTTTTACCACTCCTTGATGTCCTCATTGCTTTTAATTTTACTTATTCAATGTGTCATAATACCTCACTCTGGTCTTGGTGTCTTGGTGTTTATGGCCTAACTGTACTGCCAAAGGAAGGACTTTTTTTTTGCCAGTTCTCTTCAGTGAAATGTCCCTTCAAGTTTTCAAGATTTTTTAATTAGTCACTTTAATCCATCTACTACCTCCAATGGGGAATGCTGCTTGTTTTAAATCTCTAAAGTATGGTTCCAGTTTAAGATTTGTAAATGTTTCCTTACAGTCTGTATGTTACCATTTTATTCTTTCTCTTTCCAGAGACTTTAATAATGAAAAATAAAAACCTAAGATAAAAATTAAATGAATTTTCTTAAAATTTTGTATTGTCTTATAACTCCTAGGTTTACAAACTTGTTACCTAGGTCACAAACTCAAGAATTGCCTTTAATATTTTAAAAATGTATCATTGTTTTTGTGTTTCATATTTACATTTTTGGTTCATTAGGTACAAAATTTTGATAAATGTGGGTTTAGGTATTGATTAACATTTTTAGTTATTGGTCTAATGCTGCTTCAGTGTAATTTGTCAGCAAGATGTTTTGATTCCTACAGTATTGCTTTGACAGCTCTGTCAAAAATCAGTTGCCTATGCTTCCTTTGGTCTTTAGTTGAGTTTTTTTTTTTATGCTTCATTTCTCCTTATATCTATTGTTTACTCAGTATTGGAGGGGGTGATTATTTTAGAGACATACTATTATCTACCTACTTGTGACAAGTTCTCTCTATGTTGTATAGATTCGCAGCACACTAAGGTCCCTACCTTTGCATTCTGTGCTGGAATATCAGATGAACACCCTATGTCTCACATTACTGCTGTCATGGTGCATTTTAAAACTACATAAATGAATAGCTTATGTCGTTCATTATTTTTAATCAATAATTTTCTCATACTGGGGTCCAGAGCCAGGTCTTTGCACACTTTAGACTTAAGTGAGCACTCTACAGCCTACATACATACATACATGCATACATACATACATACATACATACAGCCCCCATTTTATTATACTTTCCAGAAAACTACAAAAAGTCCTTCCTTTCTGATGTGACAAAGGCCAAGAAAAGCTGCTGAAGGAAGGGAGAGTCTCCCTTGGCTCATTGAAGTTATCTTTTATTTTCTAAGTTTTTATAGAAATATCACAAACTTACCAATTATAATATTTTTATTCATATGTAGCCAATTGTTGGGATGGTATTTTTATCATAATTTTGTTGAATTGCACAATAGCTTAGATATAACAGATATATTTACTGGGTTGAGTGAGAGTATGAGTACAAGAAATCTCCCTTTTCATTGAGATATTTTCTGATTTTAGCATTTTGCTTTTTTTTTTAATTCATGTTCCAGGAGTCTTAGTAGATAGATGCCTATGCAATGCTTTCTTGAGAAGCTGCATCTGGTACTGTGTTTTTCTCCTTTATAGGCAGCCTGCAACCTTTTTAAAAGTCTATTGTAAATTGGGACCTGTTTAAATTCCTTTATTATTTTTAGGAAAGTGTATTTTGGTATAATCTTATTCTTAATACTTTCTACAAAAGCTGTCAAACCATCTGCAAAGAAGAATTTTTTATCCTTTTTGATCTATTTCCATTAGTTCCTGTTGTTATCATATTGTGGTGGCTGGAATTTCTAATTCATGTTGAATAGTTCTGATGAGAGCACGTATTCTTCCCTATACCTAATCTTATAGAAAGATTTGAGTATTTTATCACAAATCCTGAGGTCATCTGTAGATACTTTGTATCCTTTGGAAAAAAGCTACTAATCTGAAGTTGCCTGTTAATGTTATTTTTTAAATTATTTTATTGTTAATGTTTATTGAAATATTCCAAAGGCTTGTTCTGTACTAATTGATAATATTTTTTATTGTTTTGTTTAAGTGTGATATAAACATCATAACTGTTTTTTTAAAACAATTCTTGAAATTAACTTGGTAATTGTTTCTAACACCAAATCTCAAAGGCAGATGGAAAGACAGTTTTTTTTCATGCCTTTATTTTCTATGTATTTTTCTTCTCTTTGTGTTCCATGATTCATTCCTTAATGGTTAATACTTTTCGCAGCCATTATTTAAGAGTATGATGTCTCCCAACAGTTTATTTTATTTTTTCTCACTCATATTTCTTCAAATGTGTATGGTTCCTATTTTTTTTTAATTCCTGGAAGCTTCTTGCTGGATAGAGACTCTGAGAATAGTCATTTCTCATTAGCATTTAAAGATACTGTGAGACTTTCTGTCTTGAAGTTTTCTACTAAGGTATTGACAATCATTTGAGATTTACTTTCTCATTGTGACATGTCATTTCTCTCTGTCTCCTTTTTAAATGTTTCTCTTTAGTTTATAGCAGCTTACTATTCTAGGTGTAGGCGTGATAATATGTACAATTATATGCAATTTTCTTAATTACTTATGTATTTGATGTAACATAATGTCTGACAAAAGTTAAGGAATCAAGCTCATAAAGCAAGAGGATGCGGGTCACCACAATACGAAAGTTGTGGTAACCTGAACATGAGGCACCTGCTCGCATTGCATTGGAAATCAGGAATCAAAGAAAGATGAACACTACTAATCAGATGGCTACCTCTCTCTCTATTTACTCAGTCTGAGATGCCAGTCCATAGAATGAAGCTGCCCACATTGACGATAAGTCTTCATTAGATATAGACACACTCAAAAGTGTGTCTCCTATTTAATTTCAAATTTATTCAAATTGATGATAAAAATCATCTGCTACAATGGTATATACAGTGTACAGTGTACACACACACACGCACACACACACACACGTGTGTAACCAAAACAATCTAGTGTCACTATTTTCTGTAAAAGTGATAACATCTATTATAACATAGTAAGTAGAATTATGTTGTCTTTATATTGAAGAATTTATAATACTTGATTTATACTTTATTTAATATGGTACTAATATTAACAATGAGGTCAGAGACAAGCCCAGTTGTTGGTTCTTGATTTCTATTTTGCTAGAAAAACGGCTTCTTCATTGCTCTCCTCTGAGTACTCTATATTATGTGACTCACTGTCTTCCTTAGGTTCTCCTGTGTCTGCTTTCTGTTTCTCATCTTACCACAGACGTACTGTGACGTCTGATGTGTGGCTTGGCATTCAGTTTGTTTGTTGGGTTGTTTGAGGTCCACACATGTACTTCACAAGAGTTTTATTCATTGGTGGCACTTTACCTGTCCCTCTTCTTTTATATATCTTTTATTTTCACTGAGTTTTTATTTCTATTTTTGAAATTCATATTTCATGTATTCATAACTAGACAATGGGACCAATTTTATAATAGATAATTTAAAATTCTTCAGATACCCATTTTTAAAAGAATATTTTAATAATTTTTGAGAAACTCAAATAGTGTATTTAGGATCATTATCATCCCCTCCCCGCATTACTCGTATATCCACTCTCACCTCCCTAACCCCACAACTCTGGATTTTCTTCTCTTTTCTTTTCCCACTGAACCAAACTTGTGTTGTACAGGAACCTTCAGAGTGAGACCTGTCCATGTTTCACAGCATTATGTAAAACTGATATTCCTGCTTCAGAAGCTACGGATGCTAAGAGTTCTTCTCATAGAGTTGGAAATCCATGCCCCTTTCCTGAGGCTGGCATTGTGTCTGACTTGATCTTACACTGGTCTTGTGCATGCTGTCACAATCTCTCTCAGTTCATATGTGTAACTGACCTTTAATCTCTGTAGAGCTTTGTTTAATTGATGTAATCTAGCACTTCTGGCTCTTAGAATATTTTCACCTCTTTCAAAGCCAGACCCATGACCTATGGGTCATAGAAGTCTGATTCTCTTGACTGTCTCATTGGGATATTGATATCTAAAGATGCCCTTATAATTCAAGTGAGGGATTTTCCTGACATCTGACATATTTAGAGTTTTTTATTGTTACTAAATCTTTAATACTTGGGGACTGCATGCAAGATGGTACTTATTGAAATGCTATTTTGTTTAATCTCATCTGACACTCCCCTGTGAGGGAGAGAAACACACTGCTCTGCACCGGTAGATTCGAGTGAGAGTGTAAATATTTCTCCTCTGTGGTGACCCCTGGAGAACAAGGGCAAATCCTTCTTGATGCTAGTTAGTAATAAAGTCTTGGCTCCCCTGGGTCAATTCTGATTGCCATCTCAGAGTAGTTATATGTCATCCTCAGGTGTGGATGGCAATGCACAATTCCACAGAAATACTTTAATCTTAAAGCAAAGAAAAGGTCCAATCATTGCTGACAAAGACGAAAGTCTTTGTTCATTCTACAGCCACCTGTGATCCAAGTCCATTGGCAGAAAGAACCTGGGTTACTTGTTGCAGTCAATAAAAGGTAGAAGTTTGGCTTCTTAATGGGAATTTCATGACCTTGGTGGAGGTGGAGACTTTCACCTACTCTGTTTAACGAAATAAATAACTATTTTCTATCTTTCCCCTTTTTTTGTTTGAGTTCATTTCTCTCTCAAACACAAAATCTTAACCTAAGCCTCCCCTCCCTCTACTCTTTCCAGTTTTCCCCACATCCACTTTCCTCCAGATCCATTACTTCTCCATGTCCCTTCAGAAAAGAGGAGGACTCCCAGGAATACCAACTGAACATGCAATAAGACTGGACAAGGCAATCCCCGTTGGAAGAAAGGGGTCCCACGAGTTGGTGAAAGAGTCAGAGATACCCCTACTCCCACTTTGAGGAGCCCCACAAACACCAAGCTAAAGAAAACAGCATATATGCAGAGACCTACATCAGCCTTATGCAGGCTCTGTGGTTGCTGCTTCACTTTTTGGGAGCCCCTCTGAACCCTGCTTAGTTGATTTTGTGAGCTGTGATTTCTTACTGTCCTCAACCCCTCTGGCTTCTACAATCCTTTCTCATCCTTTTCTACATTGTTCCCTGAACTTCCCCAATGTTTCACCGTGGGTCTTTGTATCTGCTCTTCTCAGCTGCTGAAGTAGGCCTCTGAATTTGGGCTAGGCACAGAACAATGAGTATAACAGAACATCATTAGGATTTTCTTTCTTTCTTTCTTTTTTGCTAGTCGTGCTTTGTTGTACCCTAGGTCTCTGTGACATCCAGCTCTTGGTTCCTGACCATCCACACATGGGCTCCTCCTCACGGTTTGGAACTCAATTTAGACTAGTCATTGGTTAGCTACACCAAAAATCTCTGAGCCACAATTACCTGAACCCCTCTCTCAGGCAGAACAGGTTTCAGCTTGATGATTTTGGAACTGGGTGCCAGGTGAAGTAGAAATTTTCTGGAACCTATGAAGGTGACACTAGCAAGGACTCCAAATAATAGAGGTCATGGAACATGAACCGGCCATCATTACAACCAGCAGGCTTCAAGTGTTCAAACGGAGCTTTCTCTCTTTAGTTGTCTTTTCTGATTTGTCAGTGAAGAAAAGAGCAGCTCCACTCCCTGGTATCTGCATGTAGGTTAGTAACCTGTTCAGCATGAAATCTTAAATAGAGAAAGAGAAAACCGAGACGCCCTAATGCTCTGCCTCACATCCCAACATCCTTGTGACTTGTTTCTAGCTACTGTTTTAAAAAGTATTTTATCTTGATTGCCTATGTGTGTGAAGGTATATGCCATAATACATATGTGAATATGTGCATGACTGCATTAAATAGTTACTCACCTTCAACTATGTGGGTTCTGGTATCATATCATTAGATTATTGGTGCCAGGTGTCTTACCCATTGAGCCATAGTGTTAGTAATATCTACTCATTTAAACTGTATTTAGTAAGAACAGAAAAACATACTTTAATCGTTTGAAGAACCAAACCTTTTGTTTATTAATTTTATTTATTTTATAATAATAGTTATTGTATTTGTTCATTTTTAATTTGGCTCATTACCATACTTTATTGGAATGAGTTTTTAGTCATTTAGATCATGTTTTGCTCATGCTGTTTTATTAAATTGTATTTTGAAGTCCTTGCAATCCAGTGTCCTGTCATCATTAATGTATTACAAATTGAATATATATATATATATGTATTCTTGAGTATATAAATATATATTCTTGAAACACAAAAATGTATGTGATATGCAAGAAAATGCTACCACCATCATATAATGTTTATCACTATGTGCTAGAAATGCTGCTTCTTCTCAGATGCTCAATAAATTTTTATTATTGACTTTGTCCTTGAGAATTAAGACTTTTTGAAGATTAAAAACACAAATTCCAATCTGTGATTATTTTCCTTGGAAGTTCTTAAGCTGTTTTGACTTTCTCACTGAATATTTGTTTAGCACAGAAAGACTCATTTCATATTGCTATTGATTATTGATTTTCATCTCAGTACTTATGCCAGGTATCATGCAGGTGAATCCCATAATCTTTTGTGTTGATTAGCAGTGAGGGGATTCTTTAGTGGAGGTCAGTACAAGATGGAATTAACAAGCAATTATCAGCCAATCCTGTCTTCGCTAGTATTATTGGCTATCAGGTGGGCCCTTTGTTGTCACCAGCTAAGGAATTAGTAGACAGAAAAACACCAAGATACTCAGCAAGAATGACTTGGTGGATAGGGAGAGACCTCTGACTCTAAGAGAATTTGTTATTTCTCTTTTTCTATTGTTAAAGGTGTTGATATACCTCCTCTATAGAAGAGATTGAGTCCTTTTATTTATGTGAGTTTGGAAATAACTAAAATTATTGGTTGTTTGGGGTAACAGAAAGTGCCTGGCTTCTTCTGGTTTTTGTCATATAGCATGTACAGTGTGACCTATCTCATGTACTTATTGCCTTGGACAAATGTACACGAAGATTGAAAATTGCTTTCTAGTTTTGGGAAAAGAGGCCATAAAATAACTCAAATTTTATAATGTACCCGTTCTCCAATTCTAAGTATCTACAGCCCCACTATCAGGTCTGTGCCATTGATATTTTACAAGAAATGCTCATTATCTCCATTTTCACCTATAATATACATAATTCTAATATGATTATCAAGAGATTTAGGAGGGAGTAGAACTGTTGTTTGCAGAACTGTGCTCATACTGCCAACTCCAGGCACATGACTGAGAGAAAGGTTCCACGACCTCTCTGGAGTTCCTGATCTGAGCAATCAATGAGTTAAACCTTGCATCAGTCATAGTACCCTCTCCATATACAGACTCCTCAAATTACTTTTGCATTCCCCATGTATCTGGGACTCACAGCCATCCACTTTACTCAGAGCAAAATTGATACGTATTTCCATAGGTTCCTTACCAGTCTCAGTACATAGCCTTCCCATTTCCCATACCTCCTGTAATGTGATGTGTTTGTTACAACTGAAGAAATTTCACAGCTATATATTCTCACAGAGTTACTAATCACTCGTGTTTATTGATGCTCTGTTCTTGGTAGAAAAGTCATGGAACTAACCTAGATATCCATTCATAGGAGAATGGATATTGAAAAGGTCTCACATATATACCCAGTGGTCATAAATTCAGCTCTAAAAAAATTTAATCATGAAATTTGAAGGACAATAGGTAGATCTCGAAAGTATAATATTAATCAAGTGACTGAATCTCAGAAAAACAAAATCATCATGTTTTTCATCATAAGTGAATTTTAGACCATGTTTACAAATATGTACATATAAAGAAGTATAAGGGTGGATATACTTAAGAGACTAAAAAGTTGGCTACATGATGTTAAAAATGAGTTTTGTTGGAGCATGAGGGCAGGTTAAAACACACATGGGACATTACTGGGTTAAGGACAATAGTTGCAGGAGTTTTGGGTGATATGGATAGGAAAAACAATCACTAAACTGAACTAAGATTTAAAATGCCATAACTTTATCTTTTGTCTTAAAATTTCACTTGTATTTTAGAGGTAAATTTTATTCCATTTTAAAAGTATGCCACAATTTAGTCCTTCATTCATCTACTGGGCTTTACCTGAATTCTTTCTAACTTTTGCCAAACACAAACAAACATATTTAAACAACCTAGTGCAGTTTTAGTATGCTTAAGTAGTTTTAACTTCTGTGTGTTAATCCCAAGGAGTACAAGGACAAAGTGATATGGTTTAGTATTCTAAAAAATATAGTGAAACTATTTATATTTTTATATTCACTGACTTCTAGTTCAGATGCTCTAAATCATTGCAGTGTTCTCTGATGCTAGTGTCCTAGGCTTTGGACATTTTAAGAGGCCAGTATAGGTGTCTACAGCATAGACCATAGTTTCATGTATGTTTTATATTTTGTGCACGTACAAATATGCACACATACACAAGTGTGTAGAAGGCCATTGATAACCGTAGGTGTTTTTCCTGAAGAACTCTGTCCACATCAACTTTTTATGAAAATCTTTCTCTACCATGACCTCAGAGGTTATGGTCGGCTGAATGGCCAGAGAGCTTCAGACAGAATTAAAAACACCAACTACCACTCCTACCTTTATCACACATGACTCATGTAAACAAACACAGGTCCTCATATTTGTTAAAAAAAAAAAAGCATTGTAACAGGTGTACTATCACCATAGCTGTTTGGCAAATATTTTCTCCTAGCTTTGATTTTCTCTTCTTCATTAAACTGATAGTATCTTTGGCACACAAGAGTTTGATGTGGTATTCCCCTCTGTATGCTGTGAATACCATTTGTTCATAAAGAAATTGTCTTGGCCTGTGATAGGGCAAGAGTAGAGCTAGGCAGAGAAAACTAAACTGAATGCTGGAAGAAGGAAGGCAGAGTTTAGAGAGGTCATGTAGCCACCAGAGTGGAAAGACAAGAGTTGCCAGTTAGAACCTTGCTGGTAGGCCATGAGACACATGGTAAAATATAAAATAATGGAAATTAGTTTATTCTAGATGTAAGGACTAGCTAGCAATGCACTTAAGCTGTTGGCCATTGGCCAAACAGTATCGCAAATAATATACTTTCTTAATGATTATTTTGGGAGTCTGGGGTGCCGGGAACAAACAAGTGGCCTCCAACAACAAAAGATTTTTAATTTAGTATGTTATCTTCTGCTGGTTTTATACTTAAGGTTATGTTTGATCTTTCAGATAAATTTTCAAAAATGCTTAAAGTGTGTGTCATTCATTTTTCAAACTATCATGCATTCCCACTTTGTCAAAGGTTAGGTAACATTAACTCTTCTTTGTTCTTTCAATACCACACTATCCTTATTATGTCTATAATTTTCTCAGAATTTTATAACAATGCATATAACCATTCTTTCCATAGTATTTTTCAATATTGTCCTGGTTATTTCCTGGCATTTGACTCCAGATACGTTTATTACAAGAATCTGTTTGTTGATATCACCATCATTTTAGTATTTCAGTGAGGATCAAGTTCGCTCCACAGATAAAGTAAGAACTTCTTCTGTTGCTCTGGCCAGAATCAAAGCACCTCTCATCCCATTCTGATGTTTGTCACATCAAAGTTTTAAAGTGTTTCACTTATCTTGAACTTTCAGGGTTAGGGTTATTTCAGTACTTTAAAAAAAACTGAGTTTCCAAATTAAAGTTACTAAAACCATAGTGTTCTACTATATATTTACACATATACATAGTTTCCCATATCCTAAACATAGCAATTTTCAAGGGAAAATATTTGTTCATTAGTATTCATAATTTCCAGAGGCTGTCAACAGCCTAGATGTTCCTTAACTAAAAATTGGATAAAGATAATGTAGTATATTTATACAATGGAGTATTACTCAGATGCTAAAAAAATGACACAATAACCTTTTTTAAAAAAATGGGTGAAACTAGAAAAATGTCATCCTAAGGGAAGCAATCTAGACCCAGAAAGACAAACGTGTTACGTACTCATTTGTAAAGGGACATTATTTAATAAGTAAAAGGTAATTATGATACCCTTTACAGACTCAGAGAGGCCAAGTAACAAGGAGAGCACAAGGGGGAAAATGGCTCATGGATCTCCCTGAGAAGGAGAAATAAATAGACTTTGTGGGGTGGGCTTAGGGTGGATTGGAATGGTAGCAGGAGGGATCAGAAAAGAGGGGAAGGGATGGAGGGGTAAAGAATGGTGATAGATGACAGGAATTTGGGAGCATTTGGAGGAATGATGTAAAGAAATAGTTCAATGAAAACTACCAAGAATCTATGTTGGGGGAAAATAAAGAATAAAAATAATATAGTGGTACTCTGTTAATATACAATTAATATTATTCAGAATACATTTGGTAAGTTTTGGTCATTTAAATTACATCATCTGATTACAATGCCAAAGTTTTTATGAATTATTTTCTAGACTACATATATAAACATAATTTCCAAATAATGATGTTTTTAAGTTTTGTGTGAAATGTTTTTGAATCATAGTGTCATAGCTGTATCTATCTTTAATACTTTCCCTTAAAGTATTCCAAATGCATTTATTGGACAAATACCTAATTCTGAAAGTTTTTGAGTTGCTTGAAATTTTCTCTCCAATTTTTTAACCTCAAAATCTCAGGCAAATAACAAGAGCAGAGTGAGATGGGAAGAGGAACTAGGAGTGAAAAATTGCAGCTCACTTGGAGCACTTAGGTGGTTTATCACTTGCAGGCTCAGGGTCTTGAACAGGGCAATTAATTTGGTAAAGCATTTCTATTCTGAGTGCTATGTATGAAGAACAAATAGACCCATTAAAACTAGTTATGTAAGAGGCTGAGCTGTGAGGAACTAGAAACAGAGGAAAAGCTTCTTATGTCACTGAACAAAAATATAAAAGAAGTATCCAAACAGAGCATATATATATATGGTTATATTTTATACTTTAAAAATATTCTAAGTATTATTTTCATGACAGAATCTCAATATGTACTCCTGACTGGTTGGTACACAGGACTGGCCTAGACATCCTTAAGTGCTGCAATTATGAACATGTACCATGTTAACCAACTATGGGAAACCAACAGTTTGTGTTCTTTGTAAAACTGTAGATTTGTTTTGTCTCACATATATTGTGTGTATCTCATTAATCTTAAGAGGTTGATACATTCTTTTCTTTTCTTTTATTTTTTTTCATTCAAAAATTTACACTTTCTCCCCTTATTACAGTCCCTTCCCCTGCTCTCCCATTGCCCCTCCTCCCTCCCCCTGCTTCCTTAAGAGAGGGCTGGATAGCCTGAGGCTGGTGCATTTTCATATGGATATTATGTTATTAAAAATCTCCAATCCACCTCTGTACATCTGCTGGATACAATGTCATAGGACACAATTCAGTATCATTAACAAACAAATCACTTCAATCTGCTGTTTCACGGCATGTTTCTCAATACCAGTTGGTCCTCATGTCTGTACTGTGACACAGCAAATTTTTCAAAGAGAAGATTTAAACTGGGCAATGTCAAAACAACCTTTATATTATAGACTTGCTTGCAGTCATGGAACTGTTTGATGTCTGGAAAGTCATTTCAGTGGCCACTAATCTCATGTGGCTAATGAGAATTCAAGATATTTAAAGTTTAATGAGGAATTAAACATTTAATTTAGAATTATTTGTATTTTTAAATATGTGTGTTGACACATGTCAATTGCCAGCAAAATAGAGACACAATATTGTTCAGTTGTAAAGGGGCCATTGGAAAAATGTTCTCAGAACTGGACTCATCCCTATGATGTTTTCCATGTCACCGACCACATTCTTGCCTGTTTTCCAATTTATGACAAAATGCGAGATAAATTAAGGTGCCAATACTCACAATTTAAAATTAGATTATAACATTTATGTTGTCAGATTTTTCTCTGTCTCACCTACCAGCTCCCAAATAACCACATGGAGATTTATTAATTAGGGAAGCTTGGCTGATAGCTTAGGCTTGTTTCTAACTAGCTTTTATAACTTAAAGTAACCCATTTGTATCAATCTAATTTTTGTCTCTTGACTTTATTACCTTTTACCCTATACTACCTGTGCTGCATCCTCTCTGTTTAGCTACTGACACTGCCTTTTTTTCTTCTGAAAGTCTTCTGTGTTGTTCTGTTCCACCTATATCTTCTGCCTACCTAACTTTTTATTAAACCAATAAGAAGGCACCTTGGCAAAGACACATCTTCACAGTCATTATAAAGATTATTCCACATAACATCTTCACTGAGACTCAGGTGCTAAATGTAGTAAAATACACTAGTTGGCTAACTGTAAATGTTTATATCTGAATAATACACATCATAACACAGGAAAAGTTGGGGAGATAAACCAGGAAGAGAAAAATACAAAGAAGATAGCTAATTCAGCTAACAATATGAAGTGTTTAGTAGTATATAAGATTATTGAAACTGAGCATCTGCATGCTCAACTATGTTTACAGAAGCATGATTTGTCATAGCATAGCCAGAACCTGGAAACAGCCTAACCACCCCTTAACTGAATAACAGATGAGGAAAATTGGTACATATACACAATGGAGTACTTCACAGTGGAAAAATATAAGGACATCCTGAAATTTGTGGGCAAATTGATGGGTCTAGAAAACATCATCATATTGAGTGAGGTAAGCCAAACCCAGAAAGACATAAAATATGTATTTGCTCATAAGTGGCTTACAGACATAAAGCAAAGAAAAAACAGCCTACAATTCGCAAATCCAGAGAACCTAGACAACAAAGAGGACCTAAAAAAGACAGACATGTATCTAATATACATGGGAAATAGAAAAGCATGATCTTCTGAGTAATTTGGGAGCATGGGGATCATGGGAGAAGTGTAGAAGGGGAGGTGAGAGAAAGGGATGGAGAGACGACAAATATATAACTCACGAAAGAAAATTACAACTGAAAAAAAGATTAATGTGCCTGGGGCTGACCAGATTGATCAGCAGGTAAAGATGCTGTCTGCCAATCCTAACCACCTCTGGTTTGAATTTACTAAGCCCTCATGTTAGAAGGAAATATTGAATCTCTGAAGTTGGTCTCTAAATGTCCAGTTGAGCACCATGGGACACTGGTACATGTATACACACACACACACACACACACACAGAGAGAGAGAGAGAGAGAGAGAGAGAGAGAGAGAGAGAGAGAGAGAGAGAGAGAGAGAGAAACAAAATGTAATAAGGATCAGAAAGCCTAACCCTACAAAGTGATTAACAGATCTTGGTAGATTCTTGGAAATTAGCAAGGGCTGGATTTTATTCTATAAAATTCTAAAACCACATTTGATGTAGTTCAAATGTTCATTTTAAGTCACAGGAGTTACTCAAGTCCAGTAGAAGAGCAGAAGGGGGGAGAAGATGAGCAAGGAAGTCAGGACCGCGAGGGACTGGCTCATCAACTGAAACAGTGTGCCTGATCTATTGGGAGCTCATCAAATCCAGCTGGACATGGACTGAAGGAGCATATGACCAAACCGGAATCTCTGAATGTGGCTGCCAATGGGG
>JAQHUG010000311.1:1853434-1883013 GCA_028555095.1 Dicrostonyx torquatus
AGAGAGAGAGAGAGAGAGAGGAACTCAGGGATTTTAACATTTCAATCTGTGGATTAAAATACATGCTATAATAGACCATAGATGAACAGTCATTTGGTAGAGGGAAAAAGAACAAAATGTGTGATATTCTAGAAAATAATTTGACAGATTTTCTAAGCAGGGAGAAAGGACAGCCTGTTGTCTAGCAATGTGACTGGTGAGTAATTGAGCCAGAGAGGGATGATCATTCAATTCGGAATCAGCATAGGCAAAGCAGTTTCTTAAATCATTGGTGATTTTCATTAAAATGAGGAAGCAAAGTGAGGACCCAAGTTCATGTCCACACATCCTTCTTCTCTACTGTAAGATAGGAAACTAACAGCTGATGGACCTCTTGGGACAACAGTTTCGTATGATGTTTTCTCATTGATGTGATTTGATACCTGAAGAAAAGCAGCTCAAGAAAAAGTGTGTTTATTTTATCTGACAGTATTTCATAGAGGGGAAGACACACTGGCAGGAGTATGAGGATGCTGATCACATTGTGTCTCGGGTCAGGGAACACTAAGAGAGATGAGTGCTGGTACACACTCATCTTCCTCTGTGTATTCAGTCAGGACAAGCCCTTGGAATGGTGCTACCTACATTGGAGTGGCCCTTTCCTTCTCAGCCAAATAATTCTGGAAATACACTTACACACACCCAGAAGTATGTTTCATGGTGACTCTAAATCCAGTCACATGGTCATGAATATAGCTGCATAGTAGTTGCCAAGTAAAGGAAGCAGACTCGTAGACTTGGGATTTTATGATCCATAATTAACTACTTGTTGTCTTCCTAACATGAGCAAGAATATACACAAGAGAAATACACTGACAGAGCCTTGGCACACTCCACTTCTGCTAACTAGCTCTAAAAGCTGGGGACAACACTAGTACTGTCCCTGAAATTGACATTTGACTATAGTCCAAGTTTGAATCTTGCATTTGTGGAAAGAAAAACTCTTACAGAGATCAGGAGTAAGGATAGAAAGGTTACCAGACAGCAGGAGTTAATTTTTTCTCTATTAGTTAACAAAAAAAAAACAAGAGAGGACATAAGCTTCAAAATAGAAGAGAAATTTATTTTAAGTGCCACTGACTTCTTAGGTAGAGTTCCCTCTGCAAAGTTGGGGAGGCTTTGCCTCTAAGGAAGGTTGTGTCCAGTCTGATGATTTTGCCCCATTTCTCCATTGTCCTAAAGATTTCTAGACCTTCCTTCTGTGTCTATTGATCAAGTCTCCATATTTTATTGACAGGGTTAAGAGTCCAGAGAAGCTGGACAGCAAAGAGGACGCTAAGAGAGATATCCATGGTTCTAATCTACATGCAAACTAGAAAAAGACAAGATCTCTTAAGTAAATTATGAGCATGGGATCATGGGAGAGGGCAGGAGGGGAGGAGGAGGAAGGGAGAGGAGTGAGAAAAATGTATAGCTCACTAAAAAGCAATTTAAAAAAATAATAGATGCCCCAACCTTCTATGTTATTTGTAATTTGGTAGTCATGGAAAGACTCATGGAGATTACAGTCGCATGCACGGAGAAATGACATATATTTCAGAGAAATGGAGATATACTAATGAAGAAAAAAACAACAAAACAAACAGAAGCAAGCAGGTGAAAACTTACTGTCTTTGCCAGAGGAGGCAAAAAGTCAGGGGAAAAATAACAAGCACCCAAAACGGGAGATTATTCTGTTTACTTTCTTTCTCTGATTCTGGTGGTCCACAGCCTCAGAGGTATGTTAGATGCTTCTGTGGAACAATCAGTTGGGCATACCTTGGGGATTCAGGGTTGTCAGAATTGAAAACCTTGTACATCAGGATTTCACAGTTGTCACAGAATTTGGAATACACACCTACCTTTAAGGAGTAGTCAATATACAGAAGATTTATTAGGAATGAGGAGAATCTTTGCTTTTGAGATAATGCAATCCATATTAAATGTGCTCAGAATCAGAAAGGAGGAAAGGAAAGAGAACAAAACAAAAAAGATCCACAGATCTACAGATCTGTGTTTATTTCTAGTTGCTGAAATAAACACAAAATTGATAAGTGGCAGAAAATGTGTGTTGTAAAGACTGTGAATCTAGACAGAAACCATTATGGTTACAATATTAGATCTGATTTGGAACTTAAACAAAACTCTGAATTTCTTTGATTATCAGGGTCTTCAGATATTCTTTGCCTAGGCTTACCTTGTGCTGTGTGAATGTATAATTGTATCTTTATCAAAAATAAATTGGAAAATTTTAATCCTTTCCTTATAACCTATTAATTCTATTTTTCTTAAAATAATATATGATATGTTTCATATAAATGCAATACTACTTAGATGCATCAACAATAAAAACCAGGAGTCTCAGTCAGACAGTGGTGGCACATACCTTTAATCCCAGCACTCGGGAGGCAGTGGTCGGAGAATCTCTGTGAGTTCAAGGTCTGGCTTCAGAGCTACACATAGAAACTCTGTCTCAAAAACAAAACAAAGCAAAACAAACAAACAAAACCAGGAGTTTCAGAATGTGCCATTTGTAATAATAAACTTATAAGCTAGCTATATGCATAAGAGAGAGAGATCAGAATCAGAGAAATATATTTTAAGATTTAGAAAATTTGTTTTTCATGGTAGGACCATAACCATCTTTAAAAGATAATATTTATTGAGAAACACAATTCATAAATCTAACTGTCATTATCATATACCAGGCTACACTGTAAGTCCTCTATTAAAATGTTGTATATCTAGAGGACAAAAGAAAAAAAAATAACCAAAAACAACTTGTTAAATTCAGTTAAGTCATAAGTCCTGTGAACATTTATAATTAAAATGACCTAGCTTTGTCATTGTATAAGTTTGTGATACTGAAAAGCAACAAGGACAACTTGATTAATTGCTAATGTACGACTTATAATTGCTTTCACTTATTTAGTTTGTGCTTCTATGTTTCCTCTTGGTTTCTTTCCTGCTCTCTGACTCTTCTGCCTCTTGGAGTCATTTTTGTGAAGATTGTATTAAATCATTTAATGAATTGTGTTCTTAAACTTTCAAAGTATGCTCATTAGAGCTAAATTTATTTTACTCAGCAAAGCCCATTGACAGTAATATTAAAATAAAATAAACACTGAATTGTGCTATAGTAGTTTTGAATTTTCTAACAGTGCAATTTTCATCCTTTTTGTCTCTTGGAGGCTGTATATTCAATTCTTAAAGCAGATGGCTACTAACACTCATAAAAACAAGGCTAGAGGCATGTGATATAAGCATTATTCCTTCATCATGGAACAGCTTTTTGCTTTCACAAGCAGGCAACCATGTGATGGCGCTGACCTGGTCCCATTGTTTCTCTGGACATAGATGTTGAGAAGTGTTACTAAAGTGGTCTAATTTGCTTTCTGTTCTTGTGACAAAACCCATAACAAAATCCAGTATGCTGTGTGTGTCGCTTCATCTGATGGGATATGGTCCATCATGAAGGGAAATTAGACAGGAAACTAGAGGTAGGAACTGAAACAGAGACCATGAAGGAACACTTCTCTCTGACATGTTTCCTCTGAATTTTTCACTGGCCTTTCTTTTACAGACCAAATCCACCTGCCAGTCTGGTATCACCCTTAGTAGACTGGACCTCCCTACATTCATTAGCAATCAAGAATGCCCTTGGACATAACCATAGACCAATATGATTCAGGAACTTCCTCAATTGAGGTTTTTTTCTTCCAAGATGACTCAAGTTGTCATCCAAGAGTATTGCATCAGAGATCTCATTTCAATATATTTATATTGAGTAAAATATAAAGCAGTACCCTAACAGATTGTGAAAAAAGAGGTATGGCAGGCTGAACTAAAAAATTTTCCAGATATTAGCGTTACTGTGTATGACTGTTTCTAAAACTTATCTGCTAAGTCACAAAATTTCTAGAAAATTTGCACTGGTGCCTGTATACAAAAATTATACTTCCTGGAAGATGGTTCAAAAAGGTAAAGGTGTTTCCATTCCTGACATATACATGACGGGAGGAGAGAAGCAACGAACTGATCCCAATTGCCTTTGAGAAATTCCCCACCATCCAAATACATACACAAAACAAATAACTATAATCAAATGATGAAAATAATTTTTACAGAAATATTACCTAGTAATGTTTATTTTTCAAGCTCTAAAGTAAAACAAAGGCAGGCTGATTGTACATATGTTTGTCTTTAAGGACCATACGAGTTCTGGGATACTAAACCTAAGATTATATTTATGTTAGGGAAACACGAGAACTCTGCCACTTAACTCTGTTTTCAGCCTCATTCTATGGCTTTAATTGTGAGAGTAGGCCTTACTAAATTATCTAGACAACCTTAAACTCACTCTATCACCTAAGCTATTCTTGAGTTCATTATTCCTTAGTAGGTGTGATGATAAGACATTGCCACCACACTTGGCTCATATGTTTGTGTTGAGAAAAAAACCTGTACCCCAAAATAAATGTTTTACATAGTTAGCACAATATAATGTATTGTTATATCATTTTTAAAATGTTTCCTGAACAATTATAATCAGAAATTGGTTGTGACATGAAAAATTTGTGAATAACTCCCATATAATAAATATATCAGTATAAAAATATTAGAGAGAGAAGCAAACAACAGAACTATTTTTTATTATTTTTTTAGGTTCTTGAAAGTTTCATAGATGAGTACTGTATTTGCATTGTTTCCAGACTTTCCTCCTTCTAACTCCTTCTGTGTCTCTCCTACTCCCTATTAAACTCATGATCTCTTCTTTAACTAATATTGTTACATACAAACACACATATGTATATATAAATACAACATAATGAGTCTATTTAGAGATGCTCATATGTGAATGTACTATAACAGCCCTAGTTATCCTGGAACAAGCTCTGTAGATCAGGCTGGTTCCAAACTCACAGAGATCCTCCTGCCTTTTTTTCCTAAATTCTGGGATTAAAGACATGTACTACTGCCACCTGGCTGGAGTTTTCTATGTTATATCAAAAGCTAAAATAAAATAATGAGACAGCTCAAGTCACACCTCATGTATGTTTTAACTTCTTCTCTTGATAAGTTTAAACTATTCATGAACTTATTAGGAATTTTATCTATATTCAGCATACATAGGTCTAAGCAAATGGTAATTAGATATTTCTATGACATGTATAATTGAAATGTATACATACATTATTAATTAGCTCAATAAACATGAGCTATCTTCTATGTGAAGAACAATGAGATTAAAGTCATCTTTAATCAGAAACTTTCTTTTAAACAGAAAGTCAGTTTCAATGATTTATCATACCAGGACTCAATAAATATTTGTTTAGGAATGGTTAGGAATGGCACAAGAGGGAAATGAACAGCTACACACACCACAGTTTCAGCCAGACTAGGGTACTTCATGGGGGTTATCCCTGTTATTCCCCCCAAATCATACCACAACTCAAATCTAAAGCCTTTTTTTTTGTAAAGCTCCACTTTTCATAATTTCCCAACTTGACATGAATACATGACAGGGTAGAAACATACTGTAGATGACCTTTCCTCCCTCTCCCTTCTGTTTTAGAGAGGAGAAAGGCCTCTTTATACTTAGGAGACGCTATCATCATAAACAAAATCAGTGTGTTTTTTTTTAACACAGCCCCACCCAGTAAAAATTAAGCTTTTATTTTGTCACAGTGGGTTTCCTGATTCAATAGAGACCCACATTTATAATGGAGGGGCATCAAGGGCCTTGGATGATTTTTGTTTTATTAACTCCAGACTGTGCTTCATGTCCAGTAAACCTCCAGATTATTAGTACACACTGGTTGTTCTGTTTGTGTATACTCTTGAGCACAATATACACAAAAGGAAGTCAGTGGTGCAAACCCAGCATCTCCAGGGCGCTCCAATGGTTCTTATCATGGAATTAATTATCCTAAATCTTAAGAGGAAAATGATGCTCTAGGGGATGGTGTTTATTCAAATCAGCTAATAAAATGTCAGGGGGTAATGGTAGAAATGATCTTTTAGTAGGGAGAAATAAATTCAATCATAATTATTCATTTATTTATCAATAAGGAATTCTGAAGTGAAAAAAATCCAATTTTGTCAAAAGTCAGAGGAATTGCAAGACCAAGTCATAATGTTTAGCATGTATCAATAAATACTGTATTTCATTTGTATAGAGGCTCATCTTCCTTAGTCCACTTTGATAAAAGCATACTACCTTGATACATTCAGGGTGGTATGGTGGTGGATCCCCAATTTCGTTTGAAATGCTGATGTCTGAGCACCTCTTTCTTCTCTCTAATCATGATACCAGCAATGCTTTACTTCTTTACTTAGGTGGTGACTGTGTCACAGAAGCCTACTGTCTTCGCATCATGTAGCCTTTTCTCTGGAGAAGGACTGCAACAGGAAATACATTGGGTGTTAAAGTTGGGAAACTGTCAGATGTTGTCCTTAAAGAAAGAAAATGGGTCATACAATTTCAAGCATTTAAAACAAATTTTCTGTGTCTTTGTGACCTGGAAAGTGTTTATCTTTTATATTAAATGTCAAATGGAGACTTGAAAACAATTCTGAATATCACAAGACTAACCTGTGGGAAAATTGATAAAACACAGAATAGATACATTAAAAGAAGCATTATTTGGGGAGGGGGCAAGGAAAAGCAGCCAAGACTTTTCTCCATTCAATTTATGTATTTCTTATGGAAACATCATGCTAAGGATGAAAGATCTGTGTTAAAACATAATAAAATAGCTCAAATAGCTCACTTCTGAGCCACAGATCCTAGGAGAAGCAAACACTAGTTTTTTAAAATAATATTTCTGAAAGTTTATCTCTGCTACATTCATCACAATGAGAACAGAAGAGTTTTTCTGTGATCTCACTGCATAGTATTGATTTAGAATCAAGATACAGAAGATACGCAGGGTTCATGCCACAGTAAACATCTCAGGTAATGAGCAGTACTCTCTGTGGAACGGTGCTGCTAAATGAATTAATTTTCAGAAATTTCAGACAGACTGTTCATCTATCTGTAATTATAATATAAAGCAATTAGAAAAAGTTCAGTATTGGACATTGAGCTTGCTTTGATCCAAACATTTGGGAGGTAAAGGCAGGAAAAACAAGAGTTCAAAGTAGAAAGGAAAGGCAGTCAATCAGAAGGAAGATGGGAATGGAAAAAGTGAAGGAGACAAGAATGAAGTAGTGAGGAAAAGAAAGAAAAAAGAAGAGGGTAGAAAGGAGGAAAGAGGCCCTTGTTTATTTTTTAAATATATATCATATGCCTGCATTTCTAGTTCTTTATTTTGAATAGTATTGAGCCCATTTGAAATTGCCCTTTGCCCAAGAAGATTTTCACTGCCTCTTTGCTCTATCGGACACACTTCACAGTTTTATCTTCTAGTTTATTCAGCCCCTAACAGCAATTTTGGTCTGGAGATTGGTGGATCTACAAAAATTCCTAGGTTTTGGGTTTCATACAGTGCATAGAAGCTTCCACAGATCTTATTGTTGCTCCAGCCATATACATTTCATGTCACAAGTAATGGGATACTGTTCTGATTGTGTGTAGGTTGGGGTTTTCATGTCTGACCCCGTAATTTGTCAATGGCACCACTAACAATAATTATTACAGAGACAAATAATGTTTATTAATGTGTACTAATTATTTAAAACTTCACCCTAATTAAATCTGCGTGATAGGTTAAAATCTCTCAGGTTTTACTATAATTGACATTGTTCAGCAGTGGCAATTAAAATCAGTCATTCCAAAGAAACTGCATGGGGCACCGTTCAATTAACATTCAAAAGAATGGAAAATCTGGGTGCTTATATGGTTCTC
Source organism: Dicrostonyx torquatus (assembly GCA_028555095.1). Taxonomy (NCBI): domain Eukaryota; kingdom Metazoa; phylum Chordata; class Mammalia; order Rodentia; family Cricetidae; genus Dicrostonyx; species Dicrostonyx torquatus. Next base: position 1,861,302 of record JAQHUG010000311.1, read on the forward strand.
AAGCACCACTCTTTTATGAGGAGTGGAATAGACCCTTGAGTCGCTTTAGATAAAATTGACAGGCACGAAGCATGGACATCTCACCTCAAAATACGGTTTCAATTCATTTTTGTGGTAATATGATAGAATTATCTGATTTCTGTCTAATGAGGAAAAACCAAGAATATTTAAAGAAAAAAATAGGTCATAATTCTACACTGCTGAAGATAAAGTGTTAGTCTATCTCCTAATTAGTCCATGACATTTTCTTAAAGGCATGTGGTGTGTCTGGGCATAGAAGTGTCCAACTTCACCACAGAACTTTGAAATGTATTTTGGAACAACCTGCTCTACTCATTAATGAAGTAGCTAAAAAATCTTTATACTGAGTAAAGACCACAGGTGACCTCATTCTCTTCAAAAAAAACTTTCTTTTGTGATGCTTTCCTCCTATCCTCTTCCCTAGTGATTTTTTTCTCTTTAAAAGTGAATGTTGGTCAATGACTGATGGCACATGAAATTTTAAGAAAGCTGATTGTTAAAACTTAAAGGTTGTTTGTCTTGGTAACCAAAGCATTCACTTTCCTAACTACATTTCCATTAAACTACACATATGGTTAGTCAACAAAAGTAATTACAATGTTACCAGATATAAGTTTAGACAAAATCATTATTTGGATCTTTGACATTTTTAATTCAAAGAAAAATGTAGTCTAGATATATACTTTTAAATTTAATACAAAGACTGGTGGAAAATTCCATCACAATGGGATAAAGATAAGACACTGCCTCCTAAGGATTTAGACAGCTCAACATCTGTTTGATTCAAGGAAGGGATATGGTATGATAGAATTATACATAAATCTTTTTTCGGGAAAAGAATTAACAAATCTGCTAGAGATGATTGTCCATCAGACTGAGTTAGTAAATATTAAAAATAGTTGCATAAAAATTAGTAATTTTGCCACCTACCTCTTTTTTATGTTGTACTTTGGGATAGGATAATTAACTTAGTCCTCACATGCTTTATTCTATCCCCTTTTTATATTAAAATATCAAAATACATTGGACTGATCTAAAGAGGACTTACTGAGTTTTGACATTTTCTGTAATGATCTTCACTGTTAACAATAGTGTTATTTATTATCAGCCTACTGTGAATCTGACATGGGGCTGACCATTACATGAGACAATAGTATTTAATAATGCTAATAATTTTACAAGGAAATATTCATCTCCTTATTGTAATAGGAAATTAAAATAAAAGTTCCCAGAACTGAAATCGAAAAGCATACCCTCCTTTTAACATATAAGGTAAATATTTTTTAACTGTCTCATTGTCTCATTGTTCTTTTTTTTAAAAAAAAATAGGCTCTTACACTCACTACTTCAATTTGACACTAGATTAATTTTGTGAACATGATATCACATAACTCAATTAACTCTGAAGTGAAGGAAAATTTAATGAATCTGATACTATTTAAGCAGGTTTTTTTTTTTTTTGGCTTAAAACTAGATTATACCCTGAGTGGGAAACCTTGACCTTAAGAGTGGATAATTCTAATATTTTTGTACTAGGTGTTCAAGGACACAGGGAAGAACCTTTCATTGAGGTTATAGTCAATAGTTAACCAACAAGTTGGATCTACATTGTTTCTGTCACTCTTTTTTAATCAGCCCAGTACTGAGATGAGTAATCTCACTCACTGAGAGGCCCAAGAAAGCACAGATGAGGATTCCAGGGGCCTAACAGTTGCTCTTGCTTCTATTTGCACTGGAAGGAGCTGCTGCAGCTAATACTCCAGTATTAGCAAGTGGGATTCTGGGGGCTTGAAATATGCTATTGGAAGCTTCAGCACTCCCTAAGAAAAGTCAGCTCTTGAGATATGGAGGACACTTTATTACCTTTATCTCTTAGAAAATAGAGTAAGGAGCCAGGGAGGTGAAAGGAATTCAAGACATTGCCCTGAATTCGATCCCTGGAACCTACACATTGGTGGAAGAAGAACCAATTCCACAAAGTTGTTCTCTGACCTCTATGTGTTGTATTTGATGTTCATAGTAGGTGAAAACTTTGCTATATAAATTGTCATATCTCCAAGTCAGACTGGTTAACAACTTCTATTAGGTTTCTACTCTCAGTATCCAGGAGTGACATGATAAGGCAGGGCAAAGCAGCATCAAAGGGCCCGCCCTCAGTGAACCTTAGTCCTTGTCCAGTCCTCATGTTTCACAGCTCATACCGTTCCCAAAATTCTATTCAGATTTTGAGTCAATGAAGAGACTAAACTCTTGAGTCGGAGAACTCATCTCCTAATTCTTTGATGAAAGAAAAGCTCTCTTAGATTCACCCAGAGTGCTCTTTATTGATCCCAATGTTTTTCAATTCCTTTCTGTTACTTATTAAGAACAGCCTCATGCGAAATTTCTATGGTGACGATTAAAATATTCAACAAAGTAACTATGGGACAAGTTCAGTTCAGGCACCCACTCCTCTGCTGCCCAAGTACCTAGCTGGGACCTCCCTATGAATGCCTGGGATCCTCTCAAGAGACAAGTCCCTTGCAAATCTTAAAAAGACTCCCGTTAATGTAGATATCTTATTCCCTTCCCCAGAGCCAGAGACCCACATTCACATCAGAACAAGGGATCGAGCTACCAAGGTCCAGTGGAAGAGCAGAAGGAGGGAGAAAATGAGCAAGGAAGTCAGGACCATGAGGGACTGGCCCACCAACAGAGACAGTGTGCTTGATCTATTGGGAGCTCATCAAATCCAGCTGGACCAAGACTGAATGAGCATATGACCTAACTGGACTCTATGAATGTGACTGCCAGTGGGGACTGATTGAGAAGCCAACGATAATGGCACTGGGACCTATCTCTTCTGCATGTATTGACTATTTGGGAACTTATTCTATATGGATGCACATCTTCTTAGACCGAGATGGAGGGGGGAGGGCCTTGGGCTTCCCATAGGACAGGGTATCCTGCACCATCTTAGGAAGCAGGGGGAGAAGGTGGGGTAGTGGGGGAGCAGGAGGGCCGGGAACAAGGGGAGTAAATGTTAATTTTTCTTTTAACAATAAAAAAAAAGAACAGCCTCCCCAGAGTGCTAGACTTTGTCATTTACTTGATACAAGGGTGTTAATTTAAATTTCCCCATTCAGAATTTTTTACATAACACAGAGGATATTTATCATAGGAGTTATAAGACTTAGGCAGAAATATTGTAAATAATTTAAAATTTATTAAATAATAGTTTCCCCATAATTGTAGGTGATTTAAAATGCAGAGAAATTTGGTTTTAAATATGCTCAGCATTTTGATGATTTTTAATATTTTATAAAATAACCTAGAACACTTATTTTCTTACTAAGCATTCTTCACTGACAAGTGACATTTTGTTCCTTTATTAAGACTTTATTAATTAAGTCTTTAATTAATTAAGCCTTTATTAGTGACTTTTTCTTATATATTTAAGTAATCTCCTGAATATCGTATTTGTGTCTGTGTGGGTGTGGACACATGCATGCCATGGCATCCTCATGGAGGTCATAGCATAACCTATAGAAATGGTCTTTTCTTTCCATGTGGGTCCTAGTGATGGAAGTAAGGTTGTCTGATTTGGCGGTAGTTATCATCACCCACTGAGACATATTGCCAAACCTATTCCATACATTTTAGTGTAAATGATAAAGGAAGAGAATATGTATTACATAAAATCTCAAATCTATTATTCTATTCATGGCATGTATCAGGTGCCAGTGGGACTAACAGAAATATCACTCAGTGCATCTTTCCAAGAAGAGCTCATTATTAAGTTCAAAGAAAATATCTGTGAAGAATTAATGAGCATAATACCACACAATAAAATTTTAATTGCATCAGAAAATTAGGACATGAAGCTGCATACAGTCATATGTAAATTAAGTTTTATTCATTTTACATTTGATAAAAAAACAGAGGGATTTGAATTACAGAGAGAAAACCTTTAGGTTTTAACATTAAATGTTTTAACATTTGATATACAAGTCTTTTTTTGGTATGTTTTAAAGCATCCAAAGATTTGCTATGTAGAGAGACTCATTGTGGCGGCTTCATTGGCATTCAGTTGACCATGGTTATTGAAATGGAACATAGTCATCCAGCCTAGCTGTGATTAAATTGGTAGAGGCTGTAAGTGATGACATTTCTCTAACTGTTGCCATGCCTTTCTTGCCAGGAAGAATTCAACCCCTCTGGAAAGATAAACCAAAATAAACTCCTCATTCTCGTATAAGTTGCTTTTGTCTGGATATTTTATCACTGAAATAAAACAAAACAAAAAAAAACTAATTTCTTGAGAATGACAGAGCTTTTCTCTTCTCGCTTGTTATCTGCTCTGTATCTGCACATCTTTGCTATAAAGGCCTTAGCTTTAACTTCTGAAAGCAATACTTTTTTTTAATCAATCAAACTCCAGTGTGGGCATTCATTCTTCAGGTATCTACTTTATATTATTTCTCTCCAACCATATCCAACCTCTGCATGCTTCTGCACTGGTCCTCCATGATGACTTCTTTTCATGAATGATTTAGGTTCTGGTTTCTACAGGGATTCTATGAGATTTGTTCAGATGAGGTTCATATTATGGTGGTGACATTCTCACACTGATTACAGACTCCAGGTATTGCATGTGTGGATTAGACCTTCTGTCAGTCATTGCTTACCAAGCTTCCTGTTCCTGTTGATGTAGAAACCTGTGCTCTGTTCCTATGTGTGCTTCCTATCTATATCTATTTAGATAAAAAAAAATTCTGAGTAAAATAAACCTGCCTTATAGAGAATAGTCCTTGTTTGACTTGCTGGTTTCCAAATGGCTGTGGGCCCTGTGTTTGAGACTGCAAGAAGAAAAATTCTCCTATTGATTCAAAACCATTTGTAGACACAGAAATTACAGAATATAAAAGGAAAAGCAGTGTTCAAGATTAGGGGATAATATAATCTTGATGATAGTCCCAGTGATTCCATGAGCCAGGTATGAGAAGAAAAACTGATATAGAGAGAAGCAAGTATGACCAGAGTTGTTGGAAAAAATGACTCAGTAGTAAGAACACATGCTGTTCTTACACAGGACCAGAGTTCAGACCTCAGCTCCCACGCCAGGCAACTCACAATTACATGTAACTCCAGTCCCAGGGGATACAATGGCCTCTTCTGGTCTTTACCAACACCTGAGCTCACATGTACATTCTGACATACAGACAATCACATACATATTTAAAAAGACAATATATATTTTTAAAGGACACCAGTAACAAGTCACAGAGACAGCTGGCTACTTATTACTGGTGTCCTTTAAAAATATATATTGTCTTTTTAAATATGTATGTGATTGTCTGTATGTCAGAATGAAGTTGTTTGATTGCACTTCCTAATCACTCAGGTAATGTTATTTCCCTTCTCAGATCTTTGATTGGGTTGAAGATTAGATAAATGTAGTTAGTTACTTTCTTCTCACGACTTGGCCAATTTATTGACTGCATAAGAATTAAGTTAGTTGACTGAGATGGAGGGGGGAGGGCCTTGGGCTTCCCATAGGACAGGGTGTCCTGCACCATTGTGAGGAAGCAGGGGGAGGGTGGTGGGGGAGCGGGAGGGCCGGGAACAAGGGGAGTAAATGTAAATTTTTCTTTTATCAATAAAAAAAAAAAAAAAATAAAGGACACCAGTAAAAACAAAGATTCAAGTGGATAAGCATAGACTTATGAGTATGAAAAGTACAAAATAATCAGGTAAAAAGGTGTTGGATGGTTAATCAGAGTAGGAATGTGATGTAAACTTTTCATCTTAATGATTTTAATGTTGCTTTAGGTCATCCTCTTCGTATTTTGAAATTAGGTCACCAGATTGTATTCCCTACAGATGTTAGCTACCTCCAGAGCTTTATGAGACGACAGGAGAGAAAACACGAAGGGGAACTTTCAGAATCATATTCACAAAAAAAGACAGGAAAGGAATTGTGTTATTGTGAGATAAGAAGCCAGATGCTATTTTCCAGTGGGGTAAAATGCAGGCAACCCAAGGCTTGGAGGAGATAAGGCACAACCTAAAACTATTTTGTTTTTGGCTTCTCCTTCAGATATGCAGTCAACTCATTGGCATATCAGAAATTGTCAGCAACACGGTAATTCTTTCTGTAAAAAAAAAAATAGATCTAGTTATATTTATGGTGCATTTTATAGTGTCTAACACATCCTAAGGAAAGTGTAATTCTCAAAAAAAATCTGGGCATATGGCTCTATGAATATATTCTGGGTCGAACAGGGAAGTTTTTGAACTTAGGAGTCAAAGAGTTACTCTCTGAAGAAGCAGGAATTGTGGCTTGTGGAGCTGACTTCAGAAGGTTTTACTCCTGCAGTCCTGCTGAGTTACTATTATCCAAAACACACAAAGCCACTCTCACCTCGTTCACAGCTTCTTCTAATGGCGTTTTCCAGATAAAAGTCATTTCAATGTGCTATTATAGAGGTCAGAGCATTGTTTCACTGTAATTGTTTTCTGTTGGCTTTTCTGCCTTTTAGAAAATCACCTACGAAAATTACAGTTCACTAGAGCCCTTGCTTTTTTTTATTTGCACTAAATAAATTATTTGGAGGTAAGTGGCCATATTGACAACATGTTTGAATGTTCTAACAAATGAGCATTATTTAAATTGTACTGCTGTCAATAGCACTGAACTCCAAGGGTTCATCTATGACTTAAGAGTTATTGACCTTGTTGCTCCACAAAGGAGTCAAAATCACAAATTTGGGGTGTTCTCTTTTTGGCACTGTACTGTTTAGTTTTATTTTGGGCTTTTGTACAAAAAACAAAAGCTGATCAAACATACTGCTTTTTTCAGTGACAGCTACATCCTAACATTGGCCGATTTGATTGTACTTTACAAACTTCTTCTTAAGGTTCCATAAACACCAGTGTTCTGATCATGCTCCTGGCCATTCTGATTTTTGTTGAATGATGAAGCTCCAAGGTTGTCATTAATATGCTCAACATGCATTCACATTGCAGAAGATTCTTCTATAGTGGATGACATAGACAAACCATTTAAGAAACACAGATGAAAACCAAAGAAACAAAATTGACCTCTAATAACTATTTTAGAATCTTAGTATTTGGATAAACAATTTACAAGCTAAAGCACTTTAAGAGATTGGAAAGGAGGGACTGAGAAGATGGCTTAGTTAGTAAAGGGCTTGTTGTGCAGGAATGAAGACATGAGTTCAAATCACCAGTGCCCACGTAACAAAGCCAGATTTGGTGAAACATGCCTGTAATCTCAGAATCAGCAAAAGAAATAGGTAGAGCCCTGGGGTTCAGTTGCCAGACAAGCTAGCAAGTTAGGAGTTCCAGGCTCAGTGAGAAGCCTTGTTTTGAAATGTAAGTTATTTAAGCATTTGAAGATGATACAGTATGTTGGTTTCTCACATCTGTATACCTGCACATACATATGCATCTAAATGTATTCACACAAGCATGTGACCACAAAAACATGTACAGTAAATTGAATTAAGAATGCTAAATGAGAAGAAACTGTTGTGGCCTGTGGTCAGCATTTTACACAGCAGCATGGCTGCAAGGTGGAGAGGTGGTGGCATGTAAGGAAGAATTCTATTGATAAATATTGAATGTTTGAAGGTTAATAACAAATTACAGAATTATGTATATCCCCAACACCCTCTTTATAAAAACTAATTAGCTTATTTACCTGAGTGGACAAATGGACAAGTCCGTAAATTCACCCACAAATTTGATTGTTAGCTATATAATATAAATGTCATTGACATCCACATAAGCTTCCAGGCTGATGACTGCAGTATTTTCAGCAAATTCTTGGGTTGTACATGAGTTCATTTTCAGTACAAACCTTTGCTCTCTTTTGCATACATGGGGAGTCTCCAATAATAGTCCTTCATATATTTCAAGCTTACTTTTTTTTTTCAGAAAACCCAGTGTCAAGTCAGCCACATGTCTCAGTGTTTAAAGGTACTTACTACCAAGCATGATAACCTGAGTTCTAGTTCCACGACCCACTTGATAGAATGAGGGAACTGACTGCTTTAAGCCATCCTATGACCTCAAATTCACACTGTGGCATATATCCCTTACCACAATAAATACATGTAGTACAAATTTTTAAAGAAAATTGAACAATCTCATAAACCTCATAAGGCCCATTTTGCCTGGCTCCTCACATATGCCAGGAACCCCATTCTCAGATATTAATTTTGTTATCCTTTCAAAGGCTTACTCTACTCCTCAGGAATAGAGTCTTCTTATACTTTTAGCCCACTCTTTTTTTACATGAAGAACGAGGAGGAGGCTGGATCTTTTCAAAACCCAGTCCCATCTGTTCTAGTTTCATTTATGTTGCTGTAATAAAATATCCTTACAAAAAGCTCTTTGGAAAGAAATAGTTAATTTCAGTTCACAATTCCAAGTTCTGGTCCCTTACAGCCGGGAAGCAAAGGTGGGACCGAAATCAGCTAGTCACATCACATTCACAGGCAGGAGAAAAGAGGGATGCATGCTCACTTGTTGGCTCATGAGCAACCTGATTTCTCTGTTTCAGTTTAAGAATGTATCGCATTACATGAGTTCATGTGTGTCTGTGTGATTCTATGTTCACCATGCTTCTGCATGAGGACCAGCAAATGAAGTCAGATGCTTTAAAGTTGGAGTCACAGGAGTTATGAATGGTATAAATCATGTGCTGGAAATCAAACTCTGGTCCTCTACAAGAGCAGTACAAGCATCCAATTGCTGAGTCCTCTCTCCAACACAGATAACAATGCTCTTAGAGACTTAGGAACATCTGCTCAAGGAATAATCCTTCCCACAGTGTAGGATCTTCCCACATCAATTGCGTTCACTGATATATTCCATCACGTGCTGGACACAGGCCAGTCCATTGACGAGCATCAGTTTTCTTAGAACTGAAACCACCTCTCATTGAGACTGTCTTCCAAGGTGGCTCTAGTTTGGCAACTAAAGATAAACAGCATAGCAAATAACAAGTCTAAATGATTCATGTACTGATTTTTACCTTCTTAAATAATGAACTCACCATATACATACAACCCTTATACAGGTGTAGCAATGCAGATAGCAGAATACCCCAAGATAATTCTATCTCAACTCAAAGAATGATGAAACAAAATATCTAATCTGTAGATTATTTATGATTATAAATGTGAAAGAGAATTCAGATACCTTGGAAATCTGCATGTCACCTAATAATGTCATCTGAATGATAACTGCACAATGAGAGATCAAGGGGACCTACTAGAGAGGTAGTAGGATTTCTATCAAATTCTTATGAGTTCAACCCTGCCACAACCAAATGACACATCAGACTGAGTTGGCATCAGTCACAACTTGACTATGATGACAGCTTCACGGAAAGCTAAAATTTCTTGTCCCAGAAATTTCCTGGAGAGGAATGAAATGAAATTAGAAAACAAAAAACTCCGAACACCCTCTAGTTCCTTCCATATGAATTTCAGAGAATAGCAGACAGAGGAAATAGTGATTAGTCGATCTCTACATGGAATACATGGAGCATTCTAGACTCTGACGGTATAGATTAGAACTTCTCTATGAGTCAATTTACTGCCTCGGTGAGGAGATCAAGCTCTTTAGTAACACACATTGAGGTTATTGTAGGAGACTTTCATATAGTGTGGTAATTTTGGGTCTCAGTGTAAATTAGTTGTCTTTGATTTGAAATGTGACCCTTGCTGCCTTAATTAAGGCTGTGTTTATCGATCTGTCAACAAAATTATTTGGGGATGTTGGAGAACAGAGAACAATTATAGCGATGTGTTCAGCCAGGATGATTTTGAAATCATTATGTAGCATTGAAAAAAGGGAACAAAATCCCCATCAATGTAAGTGTCAATGATGTCTGAAGTTTATATAGCATGTGTTCACTCAGCATTGTAGCAGAATGGCTATGTTCTCCTCATAATAGCTATGATGATTTTAGTTTTCCTTTTTGTAATTTAGATCTGCTGACAAAAATCCAAGAAGTTCCATTGAAATCACAATAGCATCCAGATTACCACTGTTCTCAAACTCTAGAGTCTGACACTTCCTCCTCTAACCTCACCTCACCCTTTGCTCTTCCCACCACCTTTCTTTCTCTCTCTCTCTTTCCTGTGCAATTTTGACCACTTGGTCCTGTGATCCTGCAAACTCACCTAGGCCACATCACTTCTTAGCTTTTTATGGTGTCGCTCCTCATTTTTCCAGAGCTCTGCACTGTTCATGGTTCAAATCTGTAATAGAAAGTCTCTTCTTCAGAGAGGACAGCACATTCATCTTGCCAGAAAGAGCCACCTGCCTTTCTTGTGCACCCCATTATCAAACAATGTTCTCTTTCATGGTATTTTTCATTATCTGATGTTATCTTGTTTGTTTGCCATTTTGTTTCTGCACTTACTTTTTACTTTTATGAAAATAAAAATCTGCATGTGGCCTAGACTTACTTTGGCACCATTGGAATCAAAGATCAAGATTTTTTCCATGAATAGACACTCTAAAGCACTGTGTGCATATGTTACCTTGGCCTCTGACAAGGAATTTACATCTTCCAAATGTATACATAGCTAAACTTTTGTTTTTCAAGTACGTAGAATTTTTTTTCAAACTCATTCTGAAATTATGTCATACCAACTTTTTATGCATTAGCTGTGGAGTAATTTCACATTAAACAGGAGTTGAAATATCTAGGCATACAGCATACTTAAGAGGGCACTTGCCTCACATGTCAAGGTCCTAGGTTTGGTCTCCAGTGCCACAGGACTATGAGCCCAGCATTTAGAGGAGGAGGTAGGAAGATGAAACTTTTTTGTTTTTATTTAATTATTCTTTTTTATTTATGTTTATTGAGCTCTACATTTTTCTCTGCTCCCCTCCCTGCTTCTCCCCTCCCCTTCAACCCCCTCCCAAGGTCCCTATGCTCCCAATTTACTCTGGAGATCTTATTTTTTTTCTACTACCCGTGTAGATTAGATCCATGTATCTCTGTTTCAGAGTCCTCATTGTTTTCTAGGTTTCCGGAGATTGTGATTTGTGGGCTAGTTTTCTTTGCTTTATGTTTAAAAACCACTTATGAGTGAGTACATATGATAATTGTCTTTCTGGGTCTGGGTTACCATAGTCAATATGATGTTTCCTAGCTCTATCCATTTGCCTGAAAATTTCAAGATGTTGTGTAAATGTACCACATTTTCTTTATCCATTCTTCACTTGAAGTACATTTAAGTTGTTTCCAGGTTCTGGCTATGACAAACAATGCTGCTATGAACATAGATGAGCACATACCCTTGTGGCACAGTTGAACATTCTTTGACTATATACCCAAAAGTGATATTACTGGGTCTTGAAGAAGGTTATCTCCTAATTTATTGAAAAATAGTCACACTGACATCTAAAGGGGCTGTACCAGATGGCATTCCCACCAGCAATGCAGAAGTGCTCCCTTTACCCCACAACCTCGCAAGCATAAGTTGTCATCAGTGATTTTGATCTTGGCCATTCTTACAGTATAAGATAGAATCTCAGAGTTGTTTTGGTTTGCATTTCTCTGATGACTAAGGATGTTGAACATTTCCTTAAGTGTCTTTCAGCCATTTTAGATTCCTCTGGGCAGAGTTTTCTGTTTAAGTCTGTACTCCATTTTTTTTATTGGATTATTTGTTCTTTTGATTATCAATTTCTTGGGTTCTTTGTATTTTGGAGATCAGACCAATGTCTGATGTGGGGTTAGTGAAGATCTTTTACCATTCCATCGGTCATGTTGACCATGTCCTATGCTTTACAAAAGCTTTTCAGTTTCAGAAGGTTCCATTTATTAATTGTTTTTCTCAGTGTCTGTGCTACTGGGGCTATATTTAGGAAATGGTCTCCGTTGCCAATGTGTTCAAATGTACTTCTAATTTTCTCTTCTATGAGGTTCAGTGTGGCTGGCTTTGTGTTGAGGTCTTTGATCCATTTGGACTTGAGTTTTGTGCATGGTGATAGACATGGGTCTATTTTCATTGGAAGATGAGACTTTTAAGGGTATTTTTAGTTACATAGACAGTTCAAGGGCAATCTGGGATTAATAAGAGTATACTTCAAATAAAATATCCTCATTCTGGTTGCTGCTAGGTGGTGTGTGTGTGTGTGTGTGTGTGTGTGTGTGTGTGTGTGTGTGTGCTTTCAGAATGGTTTACTTGTGGCACTTTTTACCTTAGTGGATAAATAGTGAGATATACCATGACAGTAAATTTAGTTCACTGAAAGATATTTATTTAGTATTTCTACCTTCCTAGTTCTCTGCATGGTGTGGGGTGTAAATTAAAAATGTCCTCAATTTTAATGGAGTTTACAGAGTACTTACAGAGAGGTCAGATATCTATATTCTCTTTACAATGAATCAGAGATGAGGCTGTTTTCCAGGATGAATGGAATGGTCTGGGAACACAAAGCTAGGGTACATTACTCTAAAGAGAATATAGGGAAAGGGGCTTTGTTTTTTTGTTTTTTCAAAGAGGTAATATCAATCTGGAGCTAGAAGAAAACTAGGAGTTTGTCAGAAGAAGCTGTATGTATGTACTTCAGGCTTGATCCCTTACCGGAATAACTGCTAGATTAAAATCTCCAAAATATTTCATTGTACTTTAGGGAATGCTAACCATCAACACAGTCTACAGATTGTTGTTCATACACTACCATCATGCTCGTTATCATCCCCATCCTAGTCATCACCATAATCAGCATCATCTTCATTGTCCTCACCAATAGCCTGCTTTGTACACCTTCTCATCATTATTACCTTCATTATCATTATCCTTGCCATCATTGTCCTTCTCATTATCATCATTATCATTGTCATTATCACCATCACCACTGTTATTGTCATCATCATGATGATTATTGTCATCTACATCTTCATCGTCATCACCATCCTCCTCATCACCATTTATTTAGTGAAGAAATACATTTAAATATTTCCATTGTACAGTCTAATGATTTTATAACACTACCAATTATCATTAATATCATCTTTAGTCTGTGTTAAAAACTGAGGATCACAGTATTTTACCGCAGTTTACCTAGTTAATTAGTACAAGAAATTTCTGGATGCTGCTTCTGCGTAACATGTCTGTGTTAAATATAGTTTGCTGACAACAAATACCCTCATTTTGTTTTTAGTATTGGTCAAGAGTGAGTGTAAACATTGAGTGACCTACACAGCATGGTTTATCACCAAGGTCATTGACATGATGTTGGATTTATGAATAATGAGTCTTTTCAAGTCACAATAACAGTGTACGTGCAGATAATGTCTAGGGTTGCTATAGTGACTGACTCTGTGACCTACAAAGGGGAAAATGCATTCTAACTCAAGCTACTAGACACAGATGAGCAATACTTTGAGATTTAATTCTGGAATACATTTTGTAGGAATAGCATGCTTCTTTAGCAGAAGGATTTATGTATCCCTTCTGGGCATGCTTGCCATGTACTGACCATACACTGTGCACCTACAGTCTATTATCTATTGTGAAAAGTCTTCTCTTCTTCTGAACCAAGCTTCTGTACTTGGACTCTAAACCCTTCCCACATGATGTCTTGTCATTGGGTAAAAAAAAAAATCTGTTGTGCTTTTTAGGGTCACACGTTATAACATGTGTGACCCCCATACCCAAATTTGCACATGATCCAAAATAGCTTCAACTCTATCACAAAACAAAACTATTACCTTAAAACATGAGATAAGATTTTTTTGTGATTTTTAAATTCTTCGTGTAAAAGTTCCTGATTATGAGATTCATGGACGATGTCACATTGCAGTATCAGGAGACTGAACATCACAGACTGGAGCAACATTTTACGAACACATTGTTGTTATGACTTTCTGCATAGCTCTGTCTTTACCCTTCATGTCTTTACGCCCTCATGACACAAAGGGTTCTTGAAGACCTTTCTGTAAACTGGATCCTGCTGACACTTTTCACATCTAACCCACCATGTGGAACTACCAAAACTCAGTATCAAGAGATTGTGCCACCTTGGCAGCTACTGCACAGTCCAGCTCTATAAGGCCTATTTCCATTGTTACTATACCATGTTCCCTTCCAGGAGCCCCACTTAATTTCTCCATAGAAGCTTGGTTAAGCTTACACTGAACCTTGGATGTTGACCAGCCTATTTCTCACTTCTTGTCACTGGTAATAACATTTTACTCCTGAATTCACTTATATCCTTCAGAACTTTTCAAAGCATGATAGTGACCTCAAACAGATAAGCAATTTAAAAGTGAGAAGTCAGCAAAATTGGGTCCATGAGAACCAAGGACTTGTCCAAGAATCCACAGGTCTTCCTAGGAATGGCCATTGTTGAAAATATCATGATCCCTGTTTCTTACATATTCAGTATTCCCACAGACAAGGGAAATGTCTTAAATTTAGAAAATCTTACATCTAGAAAAATAGGCAACTAACCGAGACTTTTTAAAGGTAGTCTGAAGAGGAAATATAAAACAAAGACAAAAATGTCAGCTGGAAAACTTGCTGTGAATTCTCTAAAGCTTCTGCTTCATAGGAGAGGCTTGCACGACCGCACCAACAATCTCTGGAGCTGCACACAATGTTGCTGATTCTAGTAACTCCTGCTTCTTTTGGTCAACTTGTCATAAGGCATGATGCAAAGTCTAAGTATACTTCTTGGATTCTGTTTTTCTAGAAAAAAAATCATACAAATTCAATATAAAAATTTTGGTTGGACACTATGTCAGTTACTTTCCTGTCACTGTGATAGAATACCATGACCCAAACAATCTGATAGACAAAGGTCTTTATTTTGGCTTTTGGTTCCACAGAGGTAAGAGTTCAGGGCAGACCAGCAAGATAGCAAGTTGGCAGAAGCAGGAAGCTGATGGTTTTCATTGTCCATGCATGCAAGAATTGGAGAGAGGTAATAGGAAGTTGTTTGAGGTTATAAATCATCAAAGCCAGTCCTCAGGAATGTACTTCCACCAGTAAGACTTCTCATTCTAAAGTTTTCACAACCTCCCAGAACAGTGGCATCAAATACATGAAACTCTGTGTGACATTTCTCATTCAGTCCACCACGGTCACAGGAGGAAACATAACTGAGAGCTGCCCTACACATGAGTGGTGAGTGCAGCAGTACAGTTAAAGTTATGCTAGTACTATGGCTCTGAGGAATGCAAATTAGTAGTAATGCCATCTCTCATGGAGCTTTGAGACATGGAAACGTCATTGCCCCCTTTCCAATTGAGGTGTCTGGATTTGTTGTATTCTAGTTCAATCTACTAAGTGCTTTCCTTCATTTCCCATGCAAGGAATCATGATCGTCACTAGAAGCAGAGGTGTTTAAAGCTCACTGGATGAAATAATGAAGCAGCTAGTACAAGCAGAGATATGTTATAGGTTTACATGAATCACTTACTACACTATCTAGGACCATTTCTATTTCCAGCATCCTTTGCTTATTAGAGCCACATTCCCTGAACCGCATAATTTACCCTGTCACCTGACAGCAGCTGTCATTATAAAAATTGCCAAGCCAATTCTCAGAGTTTCTGCACAGTGGGGCAACTTAAACTTTTAACAACCTTCAAGAAAGTCTAGACTCATCAGCACCTCTTGTCAGTTTGTACGTGAGCTCATCGCCTAGTTGCAGAAAGTTGGCAGATTAGAAGATTCTAGATGACAGATCTGAAATAGCATCGGTGACACTCTTCCCCAACCGTCTCTCTGATAGGAAACATAATGAAAAGTCATATTTAAAATTTGGTAAGTTCTTTAAAAATCTTAGAATGGTAGGTTCATGGCTAACTCTTTATAATTTATTCCATTTGTCTGTAATAAAAGTACGATTTCTGAAGGTGGAGGGCATCTATAAGTAATGTCATAAAACCTCATCTGCGTTCTTATACCCCATATCATGAAGTTCACCACTGAAATTGGAAAAACACTGACTAAATCTCATCTTTTCTTCCAGTCAAATTGCCTCTTTTTGATTTCTAATCTCTGAGTGTTGATTATCCTATTCTCTACACCCGTTTACATAATGTAATGTATTGCTATATGTGTATTTAATATGCATATAATATACAATGTATATATGTGCAATATATAATATGCATGGATTATATGTGTGTGCATATATACATGTGTGCATATGTGTGTGCACATATCTATAGATCTAGATATAGATATATATATATATCACCCTGGCAAGAAAGGAGATATTCTAAAGAAAAACACTTATTTCCCATATTTGGCTATCAGATTTTTGAAACAATAGCTTCAAAAGTATCAAAATTCCCTAGGATCCAGGTGCGGTTGAGCATGCCTTTAAATACAGCATTTGGAGGCAGAGGTAGGTGGAATTCTGGGATTTCCAGGCCTGCTTGATCTTTGCAGTGGGTTCTAGGCTAGCCAAGGCAATCTAGAGAAAGCTTTTTTAAAAAAAGAAAAATTCTTCAGGTCAGCTAAGGCTATCTAGAGAAAGTCTGTCTAAAATAATTCTCCAGGAATTTTCTGGTAGAGCAAGGGAAAGATTGAAGGCCTGGTATTAGCTGAAAAAGAACTTTTCTTCTTGGAAGAGATTTCACACAGTTTTGGGAATTTATAAGACCACCACGCAAGAATCAACCTAAGCTGAGAGAGTGATGGGTCAAATTGTAACCACCAGGAATGCTCAGTTATGTTTACCTCTTGCTTTCTATTTCAACCTAAATATCATAGCCACCCTTCTTAGACAGACTTAGAGGTCACTGGACTCTTTAATTCCCCCCTCCTAAGGTAATCACACTAAATCAATCTGCATTCTCAGGTTGCAATAGAAGACTTTACAGTTGGTGATTCAGGTAATTTCTGAGACCATAAAATATACTTGCATGCCCTCTTCACATCTGGGTAGTATTTGATCTCTAACAATCCAGGTTATTACATTACCACACTAGTGTCCTATGTGAAGGGCATATGATTTGTCTTTTTTTATCATTTCTAATTTCTATTTTGAATGTTTCTTCATTTCTTGCCTTCTTCAGTAAGTCTTTGATTCTAAGCCATGACAACATGAAGGGCAATCTTCCTTCATTGTTTTGAAAAAAAGAACAAAAATGTGCATATTTGCATTGATATGTTTATTTACACTTTTCATGAATATCCAGAGGTGAATCTGTCTCAGATGTTGCATTCTGTGCACCCTTGACTCCATGTTGGGGAGCAAAGACAGTTGTGGAAAGTAGAATTTTAAAAGAAAAGATTCTTATTTTCTAGATGGTACTTATAAATACCATTGAATTATATTTATCTATCCTTAAATCAATTAATGAAGTACAGGAGAAAAACTATCATGTTAAATTTTACCAGTCTTTCTCGGGACATGAGACAGAAAAAAGCATTTCAACTTCTGTCACACTGCAGTCTAAGAATACACTGAGGACTCTATGTGCTGACCTTTGTAACTCTGAGCTGTACCTTACAAGGGAGAAAAAAATAACAGAATGGAGGAATATATTTTGTACATTTTTTCCTGCAAATGATTTTTGCCAATGAACCACCACTCCATAAAGTATTTTCCAAAATGATATTCATATTCTTCAGGAAATTCTAGAAACTTACTTGTTTTTTAAGATATGAAATAATGATGTTTTTACAAGAAATATATATCTGTGAATTCATAAATATGCTAATTATGAATTCCCTTGCAAACAGATCTATTTTCAATTGTTTCTCAGGTCACAGAGAAATGCAACTTTTGATCAGACAGTTATACGGTTAAGATGCCAAAATACAATGCTCTCTCAGTCCCTTAGATCATTTACAATAAACACAAGTTTTACATTATGATTTTTTATTTCCAAAATCAGCACACCTGATTTCTAAAGGGTGTTTCTGGGGTCACAATACACCCAAAATATTTCAGGAAAGGGATTTGGTTTCCTTGGCTAAGTAGCTGGCAAAGCATGTTCTCCATCCCAATAGGAGACTGTGAGTCTGTACTTCTAAAAGCTTCTACGAAATTAAGATTCTGTGTCTAACTATAACTTAGAGACACTGAAATATTGTTAAAATGTTGGCAGGAGGTTTTTAACATTTCAGGAAAATAAATGGTACACTTGTGCATGTCTTCTCCAAATGTTTTTGAGTGACCTTTTTCTCTTGGACATTCTTGAAGTTCATTCATTAATTAAAGGTAATGAGTGAGCCTTCTTTATCCGGCATTATATTCAACGACTCCGTATTTATTACATGGCAGCTTACAACATCACAATGAAATTTTGTCAGTTCTATTGTATCATTTGTTAAGATTCTTACATCTGAGTGTTTACAATTAAAAACCTGTACCTGCAGAGGTTAGCAGACAACATATGAGAGTCAGATCTCCCTCTTATGTGGACACTGGGGATTGAGCTTAGGAAGAGGAGCTGGGAAGGATCTCAAAAGAGTTAAGGAAGGGAAAACCATAATATATTGTATGAAAAAATCTATTTTCAAATAAGAAAAATAGGAGAAGAAAACAAAGAACCCAAAATCTAAAAATCCAAGAACACTGCATCTGATTTTAGTTTCAATGATAGAATTATGAGTACAAGTTGTGAGCTTAAGTTTCAGGTAGCAAGCCTATTGTTAAGATTTAAACGTAATTTTGTAGTTTCAGGGATTTGCTCTGTTGACATGTACTAGGTCCATTTGTTTTATGAGGTGATATACCAGAGTTTATCTTTGTTGTCTTTTTTTTCCAGCTGACCTATGAAAGGGTTAGTGTGGGATGTTTAAGTCAGTCACTATCACTGTGTTAAGGTTGATGCATGATTTTAGAGATAATAGTGGTTTTGTTTATTTGTTTATTTGTTTTTGAGTGAAATTGGTGTCCCTATTTTTAAAAAGAAAACAACCTTGTCAACCTGACTTATACATGCGCAAACTGGAAGTCATCTGATCACAAGCAGACACAATGCTTACAGCAAACTTAGAGACCTCAGCAGAAGGAAAATTTCTCATCACTGAACTGTCTCAGGCAGTGTCCCAGAGCACAGGCTGTGGAGCCAGATAGTCTGAGGTCAAGTCTGGGTATTTCCTGCCACTAACCATTTGATCTCAAGAGAATTGCTCACTCTGCATTTTTCATTCTCTCAAGTGTAATATGAATACTGTAAAATTACCTGTCTCAAAGAAGTTATTTGGGGGCAAATTAGTTCAAATACATGAAACACCGTTATCCAGTGCATGACAAAAGCTCACTAATATTTGCCATGCTTATTATTAGTAATAGTAGCATTTATTTTTATTATTACTTTTACTATTAAAATAAAAACATCTGATTTATTGTTAAGGGTCTACAGGGGAGTTTTTAATCTAATACAACTATATTCAAATCACTGTTAGAAAAACAGTATGTTTTGTGATAAAGGCTTAAACGTATTTCAGAGTAGAACCACAGATAGAGTTAGAAGTAGGGGGTTGTCCTAGGGAGATTTAACTGTCCACTCAAATCATCAGAAGGGAAGTCTCAGATGCGGGATTATCCTCATCTGATGGGCTGTAGGCATGTGTATGCTCATTTTCTCGATTGCTAATTGAAGTAGGAGAGCCAAGTACACTGTGGGCATCACCATTTCCTAGGCGAGTTGTCCTGGACTGAACAAGAAAGCTAGCTAATCATGTGATTGGGAGGAAGCCAGCAAATAGCATTCTTCCATGGATTCTGCTTCAAGTTTCTGTTTGGGTTATTTCATGGACTAGGCTCAACAATGAGCTGTAACCTGTTAGCTGAAATAAGAAGTAATGAATATTTGGGAGTGAGTGTGAGGGACTCAGAAAATGGAAAGGAGGATGGGGGTTGAAATGGTCTAAATACAGAACTCATGTATGAAATTTTTAAAATGTAAAAGAAATAAATTAAATAAAATTAAGTAAAATGGGAAAATTGAAACAACCTAACATCACATTTAAGAGTTTTAAATGGGGAATTACCTAGGCCAGGCTGGCATGTGATCAGGTATGTAGAGGTCGTCTTAATTATTAATTGATGTAGACAGACTCAGCCCATTGTGAGCAGTGCCATTACCTGAACAGAGGGAAACAAGCAGGATAAGAAGGAGAAAGGTATCTCTGACAGCAGAAGATAAGGAAGGCTTGATTCCTGTTTCTTTCTGCTCTTGAGTTTCAATGAGATGGATTCTCCTCATGTTTTTTTTTTTTTTTTTAATTTCCCCCGAACTGATATTCTTGAATTGTAACTTTAAAAAATTATTTTTCTTCATTAAGCTTCCTGTTTGTTGTCAGGATTTTCTTTTCTTTTTCTTTTTTTCTTTTCTTTTTACTTACCCAGGTTGACCATGCTGTACTTGATACGGACAGAAAGGAATGGTTATGAGACAGCAGAAGTGTTTTTTTTTTATATCTTGCTCTTTATTTTCATCTAATTTTAAATGTACATAAATTATCAAGAAAATATACAAAATTAATTCAATATGTCATTTATCTCAATTCAACTCTTCTTTTTTCTACTATTATTATTTTCTAAAACAGTTTTTTCTCATTTTACAAACCAATCCCAGTTTCTGCTCCCTCCCCTCCTCCACTCACCTCACCTTTCCCACACCCCACCACCCATCCACTCCTCAGAAACTATAAGATTGGGGAGTCACGTGGAGAGTTGCTTTGAGGCAGGACTAGGTCCCTCCCCCTAGACTGAGCATGGTATCCCTCCAAAGAGAGCGGGCTGCTAAAAACTAGTCCAAAGCACTAAGCCCCACAGATTGCCTCAGCCACACAACTGTAACTCACATTCAGATGGCCTAGTTTGGTCTTATGTAGGTTTCCCTGATGCCAGTCAGAGCTAGTGAGTTCAGGAGCTCAGGTAAGTTGTTTCAGAGAGTATCCCCATTATGGTCTTGACTTCTTGCACATAATATGGCTCCTCCCAAACTTCGACTATACTCGAGGAGCTTGGCCCTACGCTTAACTGTGGATCTTTGCATCTGCTTCCATCAGCTGCTGGTGGAAGGTTATATGATGAAAATTAATGTAGTCATTAATCTTATTACAGGGGAAGGCCAGATCAGGCACCCTCTCCAGTATTGCTTGGTTCTTAGCTGGGGTTATCTTTGTAGATTCCTGGGAATTTCTCTAGTGCCAGGAATCTTGCTAGCCCCATAAAGGATCCCTCAATCAAATATCTTTTTCCTTGCTCTCGCTCGCTGTCCTTCCCCCATCTTGGCCACCCCGTTCATTCTTTTATGTTCTCCTCTCGACTCCACTTCCCCCTCCCCCTCCCCTTCAGCCCTTCCTTTTCCCCCTCTGCCAATACTCCCAGTTCTCTCAGGAGATATTGTCTTTTTCCCCTTCCAAGGGTGATCCTTGTAAGTCTCTCTTAGGGTTCTCTTTGTTACCTTGTTTCTCCTGGGTAGTGGATTATAGGTTGATTGTCCTTTGCTTATGTCTAATATCTATAATGAGTGAGTGCATACCGTGTTTGACTTTCTGGATCTGAGTTACCTGACTCAGGGTGGTTTTCTTCTAGTTCCAGCCACTTGCCTGCTAATTTTAAAAAAGCATTTTTTTAAATCACTGAGTAGTACTCCATTGTGTAAATGCACCACATTTTCTTTATTCATTCTTTGGGTGAGGGACGTTCCAGGTTCTGGTTGTTACAAATT
>JAQHUG010000311.1:1917692-1931522 GCA_028555095.1 Dicrostonyx torquatus
CCAGTTTCTTTTTTATATGTTCTTAAATTGCAACCCTTGGCCAAAATATTTCCCTCCAGGTTTCACCTTAGAAAGTGGTGACACTTTGCTGAAGAATTAAAGGAAAAGAATGTCAACACTAAAACTAATTAATAGTAATAGAACTTAAGTAACAACAGGCATGTAATTATTAAGGGTTGTATTAATATATTCATTTATAGCTGAACAAGAAAAGAGTGTGCAGCCATTAAATAAATACAGGAACTAATGAAACGGAACAGGCGTCTTCAGATTTATCTATCACACCATGCCAACACCCATGTAGTATTCACTAAGATACTAAGAATGAACCTCTCTGCTAGAATAATTCCAGATAATTTCTACATTTCTTACTGCAATTGAGCCATTCATATACCAAAGAAACTATCAATCACTGAGGTACTGTAGCCAGGGTCTGGAGAAATGGCTAAGTTCTTAAAGCACCTGTCATGGTAGTACAAGGACTAAGTCGGATGTAAATATCTAGTGAGTGTTAGGGACAACTGCAAATTTAGCGTCTAAGTGCTGAGACAGGTTTTGCTAACTAACTACAGTAACCATTTCACTAAGACAGACTTGATTCAGATATCAACCTTTACCCTCCAATCACATATACACACTCATAAATAGCTATAAACATGTGTACCCACACACATACACACCACACTTACAGACACATGAACATTTGCACACACAGGCACACATCAAGGAAAATGGAATAAGAACTAACATTGTAGTTGATAACTGCTAAGTTTTTTTTTGAGCATTTGATTATGATGTAGGCACTCTTCCATACTAACTGATTCAGCATGAAAGAGGCTGTTGACATAGCAGTACACAAAAGCACAGGAACATAAAAGAATCTGTCTATCTTTTGAGTGGTTCATGTCTGTGATGCTCACCACAAGGAATCTTACTCGTGGCAATTGACAGTCCATCTTCCCAAGCATCTTAGAAAATTTTGCTGAAAGGAGACACGAGAAAAAGTTGCTGGGTCAATGACTATAAGCCTAGGTATAGGAAACTCCTTTCAAATGTAGAGATGTGGTCAATTCAATAGGGCTTCAGACAAAGCTTTAAGGATTTGCTGAAATGTGTCAAGTCCTTGTAAAGTCACTGAGGTCTTGAACCACTAGAACACCTGAAGTAGCATTGATTAATAGGTAAAAGTACTTTCTTAATGTACTCCACTAACAATATATCAGACAAAGCCATTTATCATGATCTTGTGTCACATGCCTCCTGATAATACAACTACCAATGACCTACCTTGTTTGCTTATGATGACTTCATCTGATCATCACCTATTGATTTAATCATTAATATCTGTTACAAGGAATTGCGTAACATGAGGGCCTGCTCGTTGGGTTTACTGTCCCGCCCAGTACCCCACAGCTCTCAAGCCACAAAGAAAATCATGCAGAGAGTCTACATTAAGTTATAAAATGATTGGCCCATTAGTTCAGTCTTCTTACTAGCTCTTATAACTTATATTAACCCATAGTTCTTATCTATGTTAGCCATATGGTCTGTACCTTTTCTCAGCTAGGACAGGGACACATGTTGCTCCTTCGGTGGGCTGAGCAGGAATGCCAAGGGAGCTTCCTGCTTCCCAGACATTCTCCTCGCCCTGCCTCTACTTCCTGTCTGGTTGACCCTCCTATACTTCCTACCTGGCCAATCAGCATTTATTTAAAACATGATTGACAGAATACAGACAATTCTCCTGCACCAGAATTATCAGGAAGAAAAAAGGGTCTGGCAAGCTGGGGATGGATGGGTGAGTAAAGTACAGGTTGTGTTATAGGTTCTGTTAGTGTGACATCCTGAGTTTAGAACCCTAGAATTCACACAAAATCTACAGTGACAACATGTGTCTATAATTTCATCACTTCTTCAGTGGGATGGAAAGTGGAGACAGGAGCATGCCCCAAAGTTCACAAGCCAGCTTTCCTGGTTCAAGCAATGCAGAAGACAAGGGTCAACATTGCAAGGTTGTTCTCTGATTTTTACACAAATACCAGTGGTTCCTATGTGCTTATACACATGCGTGGGCACACGCACTCACGCACGCGCGCACACGTGCACACACACACACACACACACACACACACACACATGACTCTGAAACTAGAATAGAGAATTTGTTTTCTAGCAATCCAGAGGTGGTTAACAACCATCAGAAAGTGTTTACTGGAAATATGCCAGCCTGTTTCCATTTACATATGGTTCTTCTAGTGTCATCTCTGGGGGTTACATTCTACATGAGCATCTTCAGTCTCAGCAGACCAGAAGTGTTATGTACCTGTATCATGTATGAAAAAGTTTGAAAGTCCATCTAGAGTGATGAGCAACAAATGATATGAGCCATTGACAATTTTAACATTCATTTCATAAATCTGCATATCCTACCAGACAGCTGTCTTTAAACGCTCCAGAAAAGTTCATGTGGAAGAGGAAGAAATCCATGTGTTCCAGCACACCAAGTATTCACAGACTTCATTTTGGTTAAGGTAATAAATCGCAGTTGAATCAGTCCATCTGCCAATCACTTTCTAGTTTCAGGCTTCAAAGCTCAGTCAGAAAACTCCCTAGGATTGAAGTACGGCTCTAAAACAGAGGCTAAATACATGGCTAGGAAATGATAGAAGTTACTAGAATGGAGAATCTTATTCCTAGTTCCTTTCTAATTTTAGCATTCTATCATTCTAAGTGGATATAAGAACAAAAAAGGCAGATTACTGCCTACTTTCATATTCTTTAACTTGAGTGCTTCATTTATTTCTCATTCATTCTATACTGTTAGTTTGGAATCTTGTCCTTCTAACATAGAGATGCAAAGCCATCCCTGAACTCAATTGCAGATCCCCTCATCTCCATGAGGCTTCCATCCATCCATCTGGTTTGCTAGTATTTACTTTAAGGCAGACATGAATCTGCAGTGAAGAAAGGTTTCATCTCTTCTTTTATAAAACTTGGACATTGAACAAGTTGTCCATTGTTGGCAGCAAGTAGCACCATGCCTTGCTGCATTGGAAACAGCACCTGTATTCTCCTTCTCATGTTGACAGAGCCCTTGAATTTACCTGATGCCTTCTCCTGATTTTCGAGAACATAACAAAGCTCTTCAGAACTGTGTTTCCTCACACCTATCCCCATATTGAGAAACCATAAGCAAAATTCATGCATATGTGTTTCACTTGTTATCTGTCTATAACACAGCTATCTCCTTAAATATATCCATCTCTTCTTATCAAGAATCCTCAGAAGAAACATAAAACTAAACACAAACACATACACACACAAAAGTTCTTTCTCACACATGCTCATAAACACATTCAAAAAACAAGTCTTGTCCCAATTCCAAAGGAAAAAAGATTAAAAAAAATTAAAATTTTACGAATAAGCAGTCAGGACTTTAAGGAATGCACTGCTAGAAAATAACAGTTCCATTTACACACAGACACACACACACACGCACACACACATATATACATATATATATATTTACCTTGAGAGGTTGAAGAGTTATAGGATGAAAGTGAAGGTCCTCTCTTAAGACTCTCTAATTCCCATATTCTGATTCTAAACTGATTTTCTGATTTAATTTTATTGCATGAGGGGCATCTGTGCAAGCATTTTTTTTGTGTGGGGTGTGTGTGTGTGTGTGTGTGTGTGTGTGTGTGTCCATGCACATCATAGCACATATGTGGAAGCAATAGGACAACCTCTATGAGCTACGTCTTTCTTTCCAACAACTGGGTTATAGGCATTTGAACTCGGATGTTCAGGTTTGGTAACAGGTCCCTTTACCCACTGAGCCATAATGCCAGAAAATTTTTAATTTAATTTCATTCATTATATTAATATTTTTTATTCTATTTCTGGGTTGCATATGACAGTACTTGCCAGTTCAAAAACTTATAGTTTTGGGTGTCACTCTGTATATAGACTTCTTTAAAAACCCAATGTTCCTTTTAAAATGCAAAGTTTTGTTGACTCATTTTTCACTTACATCCTTATTTTAATGCCTGAATATATTACAGTATATTAACTCATCATAGATCTAATGCTTCTTAATTCTAACATAGTAGCTTTGTTATTTCTTTCTAGAAATGATCTTTTTTCCCATCTCTCCACCTCATTTTGCTGTGTCACACAATGCCCTCCCCTTTTGCTTCTTCCAAAAGTATTTCTTTTACTTTTTTATTAGAAAATCCTTATAATGGTTGTTCTAATATTTTGTGATTGGTTTCGTATTTGCTAATGCTGTTTTCTTACAGCACTTCAGTTCCTTTCATGGTGTTTATAAATACAATCATTTATAACTGAGTGCTCATATTTAAAGTGACTCTTTACATTTTCTGCATAAAACCCCTTTGGGAGTCCTTAAGTACTGAGAAGGGAGCCTGGGGTTCTATTTCTTTAGAAGTTAAGCTTCCTGCAGCTAATGGGAACACGTTTTTCTAGCTCTTTCTTCAGAGATGGATCAGCTCTTCAAATGTTCTGCTTTACATAAGGGCTCAATTCCAGCTCTGCCAAATATAGAAACACCTTCCATCGTGTGCATCCTCACCCCCAGCACACAGAGCCTTTGGCGCAAGTGAGAAACCTTGGCTGAAGAAAGTCTTTCTTTGTTTCGGATTATGTATACATACACACATGTATATAAAACACAGTTTGTCTGTGTGAAGAGCAGAATTGGAGCCAGTTTGTCACAATTACTGTGTTCTTCAAAGCATTTCCAGATATTTGCTCATTTTTTAAAGTCTGTCTCCTGCACACTCCTATTTTCAACAGTCTCATATTATGTAAGTGATTTCAAAAATTACATTTTATTTTTGTCAGTTTTAATATCATTAGATACAGTAAAAGAAGTCAGCTTAATATTCTTTTAAAATCCAGGGACTATCACTATATGCAGATTAGAAAAGACTAAAATTGTTTTATATTATAAAATAGTACTATTATGTGTGATGATTATAGAAAATATCTATAAAACAAAACTTCATTCATGTTTTATTGTGTTTTTATGTTTAAATTAGGATTGTACTCTACATAGGATTCTTATAGCTCATTTTAGTTGAGAAAATTAGAACTAGCCTGGCCTACGGTTTCACTGACATAGTTTTCATGGTCATTGCTGTTGGACAGCTAGCAGAGACAGTTAGATGAAATTATAACAAAATGGCAAGCTAATAGCATAGGCTGGTGTAAACAACATATTCTTTCATTTTCAGCAGAGCGCTTTGAGAAAATATCATTGCTATTCACACTTTCAAGAGCTAGAATGAATTACAGAGTGATTAAGAAGTTTCCATGAGAAAACAGCACTAGAACATTTTAAACTCAGGAAAGGAAACATGCACTTTAACCCAAAAGATATGTGTGGTATTTCACGGCCTGATAAATAGTCCCATCCACATCTGACACCCTGAAGTTCTGTCCCCTGGTGTCTGACTTTTAGGTTTTCTATTTTCTTTTTTCTATCATATACATCTACGCTGAATAGAAGTACAAAGAATATCTTTGTACATGTATCTTGTCATTTCAGTATAAATTCCTAGAAGCACAAATGATGGACTAATTAGTGACTATTTTTCTTGTATCACATCCAAAAAACTTTGCTTCTTTTTTTCCTTTGCCAATCAAATTGTCAAAATGCAGAAATCTTTATACAATAATTCAATTAAAGTTTATTATATTTCTTTTTAATTTGAGGGTAATTACATGTGCAAAAATTGATAGTGAAATGAAGAAAATTCTTCTTTAATTTATCTATAAGATAAACCATAAATTATATATAATTAAAGTCTTAAGTTAGTAGACAGAGCTAGTTTTAGTAGCTGATGTCTGGCATTTGGAGAGTGGAGGGAGTTGGATCAGGAGTTCAAAATCTGCACAACTACATAGCAAAACTGAAACAGCCTAGCAACATGAAAATGTCTCAAACCACAAAACAAAACAAAAAGAAATAACAACAACAACATAAAGTTCTTAGGCATGGACTCCAGAATTACTTATAACTTTTCTTTTCTTATTACTCTGATAAAATACCTGATCAGAGCAACCCAAACAGGAAATAGTTTGTTTTAGCTTGCAATTTGTGGCGTACAGTTCATCAATACAGAAAAGATACACTTGGAGGATCAGAAGATGAGCTGCTCACAATATTCACAATTAGAAAACAAAAAGGGAACAGGAAATGGAGCCAGGGTATACAACTTCAGTTTTATCTCCAGTGACTCCCTTCCTCCAGGGAGGCTCCATCTCCTGAAGCTTCCATAATTCTTCCAAACAACTCTGTGGTCTGGGGACCAAGTGCTCAAACAATTGAGCCTTTAGAGAACATTTCGCATTCAAGTAACCAAAGAGTGTCACAACATTTATAAAAGTGTCAAATCTGCACCCTTGACCAGCAAAAAGCCACACAAGATTGCTCTGCTCAGCCCCAACACTTCCCTTGTGTTGATTGACATCAATTAGATTTTTAGTAATTCACAGAAGAGTTGAGAGA
Source organism: Dicrostonyx torquatus (assembly GCA_028555095.1). NCBI lineage: Eukaryota > Metazoa > Chordata > Mammalia > Rodentia > Cricetidae > Dicrostonyx > Dicrostonyx torquatus. The sequence goes on from JAQHUG010000311.1 coordinate 1,924,228, forward strand.
GATAGTTCCTTTTCCTCAATGCCAGAGAGTTGATTCTGAAAGTTTTAAGCTATCTGAAACATAATGTTTTACAGCATATTTTTTGTAATTAAATAAATTGGATGTCGACTGTGGACCACTACAAGCTTTTGATAATTAAATGTTTCCTTTGTCGCTGGGGACAAAAAACCTGCACTTTTTAAATCAAGAATGTAATTATTTTTCCTGACAAGATTTCACAAAGCTTGATTGAGTTTTCTGTCTGCATATATGTGGGTTGACAGTTTGCCTGTACTGTGTGTTCCCTTAGGCAAATAACTAAAGTATTCATAAGGTTTAGCACTAATGAGAAAAAGTATCGTTAACCCTAAAAATGCACTGTTTCCTCCAAGAAATAACTACCTGGAACTTTTTAGAATGATATTTCTTATTATGAAATAAAATCAAGATTTTAAAAATAAAGCACAATGCCCTTTAACTTGGATATAATTTTAGAACGGAATTCTTTATCCTTTTCCGTGATCCTAATGATCTTTGTCCCCATATTTTAAGAAAGAGAAAATGACTCAAAAAACCTTTTTCCCTGTGAAGTTGGCATTTGTTAGTATTTCTCTTTGAAATGTGAGATGAGTTAGAGGGTCGAGGATCTTACTTCTATGCCTGACAAACTTGGTTCAATCCCAGGAATGCACAAGACGAAAGAGAACCCACTCCCACAGCTTGTCCTCTAAGCCCCACATACATGCTTTAGCATATGGAACCCACACAAGCACACATGTATGCACACGAAGTGAAGTCGATCATTGAATCAGCCGATGTAAATGTGAAAGCCGAGAAAAACAGTCACTTTGCTGAAACCTTTGCACCTACAAAGGCAGGCAGCCTTCACTCAAATTGTCTGTGGCCAATTGTCACATAGCGGGAGTTGAGGAGGCACCTTCTCAGATCCTCAGACAGCACAGGTGCAGCCTGTCAAAGCCCAGGAAGAACACAGCTCTCACCTGACTCATCTCTGCATGCCTTTCTCTAATGGAGAGGAAGTCACCTGTGAGCACTGAGTACATTAATGAGCTGGTACAAATTGCAAGGCAGAGGAAATCTTACAGGAAGTCAATAAAAGAGGATGGAGAATAAATAGGAGAAAAAGATCTATGGAGCAGTTGCTTCACATGTACTTTTCTTGCATTATTTTCTTCACTTCAGATAATAATAAAAAAAAAAAACCCTGAAGGTGTGACTGCTCTCTATTTTACAAATGAATGAACCAGGGCCCAGGAAGTGAAATATTTCCAAGGTTGTTGCTGGGTGAATGGTACACCTGCACAATGATGCTGAATGCGGACTCTTTGAACAGGCTTCCTGTCTCTTGTGGGCAACCAGTGTCATTTCCTACAAACGATAACAGCAATTCAGGACAGTACAATTGAAGAGTGCTAGTGGGGGTTGGGAAAGCCTGACATAGGAATATGCTATTGCAGAAAGTTTTGATTATTTTTTAACACAAGGTCATAAAATTTATGCATCTTGGAATTTTTTTCTGTCACTATGATAAAAGACCCTGACAGAAGCAACATCTTGGAGAAAGGGATTATTGCAGCTCTTAGTTCAAGGTACAGTCTGTTCAGCTAGGAAATTAATGCAACAGAAGTTTGAAGATGCTAGACTCATTTCAATGACAATCAACAAGCCGAAACCAATGAGTACCAGTGCTTCAACCCTACAGTCCAGGAGCCCTCCCTAAGAAATGATCCCAACCTCAGTAAGACTAATCATCCTATGTCAACTAGCGTAATAGAGATAATCTTTCACGGACATATACAGAGAGTAAAATATGCCTGGTGGGTATGCTATAAAGCCTCTGATTTGCCACAGATATTGATGCAAAGATTAGTCCCAACTCATGACTAGCAGGGTCTTATAAGAGAGCTCTGAATAAGTGGAAGTTTCTACACTATCCTTAAATACAGCCCCAGTTCAGTTCAAAAAACAAATACAGAAGTCCATCTCCAGTGTTTCATTTTGAAAGTTGACAAATCTTCATTGTGCTCATAAAGAATTATTTTTATTCAACATGGGAAGGATAGAGGATTAAAAAAAAAACAAGAAAGGAAATGAAAGAGCTCTGGCCAGGTTTGAATGACAACACTATGGTACCCTAAAGGTTTTGCACCTTCTTTTTAAAAACAACGTACAAAAGAAAAGTGAATTCTATTAATTTTGTATTACTGAAATTCTACACCTGTCAACACTGCCTCCTAGAGGCTTGAGCTTCTATCAGAAAAAAAAAAAATTTCCTCCAGTTTACCCAGAATTACTTAACAACTGACCTCTACTCTATTATGAAGGCCCTGACTCTGTTAAAACACTCTTTTATACTCTGCTAAACAGATGACATCCAAGTGGCATATGGAGAAAATTTAAAGTTAAAATGAATGAGGAATGAATAAAAATATTCAGCCCGGCTTGGAGAAAAACAATATCTCCAGAGCACTCTATTGATTATCTTTATCAAGTCAATAATGCGTGCTGGCCAAGGTTCACTGGAGTAGGTAGGAAGGGCCCTCTTTTGGAGCAACAAATGCTCGGCACAGGATGAAGCAAAAAGATGATTTTAGTAGGCACATGGAACCCCAAATTCAGTTATGTGTGAGAAGCTGGCAGGTGGGCAGTTGGTGCTCAATAATGAAGCATGCTACGCTAATGAATGGTTTTTCCTCACCTAAGCTACAGTCAGCAGATCCAACAGACATCTTTCTCCTTAGATTTTCCCTTATGTGAGACATAATGTTCATGTTCCCACAGTCTTGACACCTGAGACATATTTATCCAGCACTAGTTCAGTATCCACAATGATATACACATGTGGAAGTGCTTTCTGGGAAAGAAATATGGTGGGAGAGGCTTGTCCTTGGCTCTTAATTTCCCTTCTCTGTGTGTGTGCATGTGTGCGTGTGTGCATGTGTGAGTGTATGCATGTGTGCATGTGTGTGTATCTGTAAATGTAAATTTATATACAGATTTGCATGTGGTATATTACTGTGATCTTATGTCTAGGTGAAGTTAGGGAAGCAAAAGACATTTGTACCCTATTCCATCACTTTCCAACTTTCTCCTTTGAGTCGAGCCTCTCAGTGAGACTGGAGGGAGCTATACTCCTGTATCTGATCTAGTGGTTTTTCTGGGGTTATTCAGACACAAGATATGACTCTCAAATTTTTACAAGGGTGCTGAGAATTTAAACTCAGATACTCGTACATCAGTCCTTTTGTCAGATGAGTCATTGCCCCAAACTAACTTGTGTTTTGGGATTTTTCATGGATATAGCAGTCTGAGGCATTGATGAACACTCTAGACCGGTGGTTCTCAATCTTCCTAGTGCTGTGTGTGACCTTTTAATACAGTTCTTTATGTTTGGTGACCCCAACCATAAAACTATTTCATTGCTACTTCATAACTGTAATTTTTCTATTGTGATGAACTGTAATATAAATATCTGAGATGCAGGATATCTGATATGCGACCCCAAGGCAGCCACAACCTACAGGTTGAGAACTGCTGATCTAGATGAATCCTGTCTTCTTGAAATTTAATAATTTATGGGACATATGTAGAACTTTACTGAAGCACTCTAGAGACCTCAAAGAAGAAATGAAACAATTGACAAAATAAAATGTAATGTTTGACCTATTTCAATGCAGCTTAATCGTATGTTTCAACATGCAATCAAGGTGATACTTATATATGTTTCAAAAGCCGATTATGTGTTCCTTTCATCTCCAGAACATCAAAATCTAAGCTAAACTCACTTTGCGTATCTGTAGTCCACAATTTTTCCTAATAAGACTATAAATCATTGGCTTAGCAAAAATGTGACATAAATTAATACAAGAACCCTTAAAAAGATCAATTGGACCTTAGACTTCATCCATCCAATTAAGATATTTGACTGACACAATCAACTCTCTTTTCTAAAAGTCAGAAATAAAAGTAGGGTGTTTAAAGGAATGTTGCTGTGTGCAGATCATATACAAGCCTGAAGAAACTAAAGGCACCTGACATGAGATGTCCTTCTAGAAGCTTGCTCTATTTTCTGTCTTCCTCACTACATCATAAATACACACAATATTTCACAGACTTCAGAAATGGCTTATGAATTTTACACACACTGAGTCATATTTCATACATGTGGAATGTAGATATTTACTACACAATTTTTTCTTACTCTTGCCTTTCCTTCTCTCTTGGTAGGCTTGAATATGAAATGTCCCCGAGATAGAGTCATATGTTTGAAAAATGATTCCCAACAAATGATCCTGTCTGAGAGGTTCTGGAAACTTTAGGGGGTGGAGCTTAAATTGCGGAAGTAGGTCTGAGGCAAGGGCATGCCTTATGTAGTATATCCTGGCCCTAGCTCCTATCCAATTGCCCTTTGCTTTCTGATTTAATTCACTGCTGACCATTGCAGTCCATGATCTTTGTTTCCTTGTCATACTGGACATAAATAGAGATTGAGATTTGCCCTCAATCTGGGAGCCAAACAGTGGGTCATATAAAGAAATAAGACAAAAAGTAGGAGGGGTGACTTGGGAAGAAGTGCTTTAGTGTAAGATGGCAGTATATGAGAGAGAGAGAGAGAGAGAGAGAGAGAGAGAGAAATGGGAAGGGAAACATTATTTAAATTCACCATATACAGGCAAGAAATTTTCATATACTAAAACGGTGGGTACAAAATTCTTCCTTGAATTTCTTTTTTTCATTACTTTGGTCTTAATAATATTAGAATATAAATCTTCTTTGTAGCTATCTTTAAAAATTATTTCCATTGTGCAATATATACTAATGCAAGGTTTACTTTCATTTCTGTGTTTCAAATGCATAAGAATTCCCCTTGATAAGTCAGCTAATGTGGGAGCTTGTGTTTAAAGACAATGCTAGCTTGTTGTTTATCTAGCTCTTAGGAAAATAGAATGATGGTTACAAATTGAAGAATAAATTCAAAATACCCACACTCTTATCAAACTTATTAAATATAACCTACCATCTTAACTGAGTTCTCACATCAGTCACACATTCAGCTCCTCATTCATTTCCCACCAATAGTTCAAGGTGTGCCAGATGATTTCCATCTTCCAAGACATCTAAGGCATTCTCAGAGTGCATTTGCCAAAATACAATCAATAGCAACCCACGGGGGAGAACTAATTACATATGTTCATGAGAGACAAGTGAGAAAGGAAGGCAGGCACTTTAAATAAGTGGTCCATGCCAGGAGGTGGAACATAATTTCCATGCCAAGACATGTAGCCATATTGCTAAGGCCATAAATAAGAATCAACTATGACTAGAGAAAGCATTTAGACTGATCAAGCATGGGAGATCTAACATCACAAGGCTTTCAAATTTCCCTCTGCTATTAAAAATAAGTTGAATTATTTTTAAAATTTCCACGGGCTGCATGAAATGAGCTCCATTATAGTAAATATTGAGAACTTCTCACAGTTTAAGAATAATCAAAAAGGGGGCTGATGAGATGGCTCAGGGGCTAAAGGCACCTGCTGCTGAGAATGACCTGACTTTCATTCCCTGGTAGCCCACCTGGAGAAAGGAGAGAAGAGGCTTCTGCAAGTTGTCCTCTAACTGCCATCTGCCATGGCTCCAGTGATCTGGTTACAGTACAATAGCTTAGACTGCCTTGAATTCTTAAGTCTTAAAGGTTAAAGTGGGTTAAACACAGGATAAAATAGCTTTTCCTACAATAACTTGTAGAATCACACTACAGAACAGAAAGAAATTGACACAGAGAGGAAGACAGAGACAGAGAAACTACCATAGTATACAACATATATGAAAGTGTAAAGCTAGAAGACAAAGCTGCTTTTGGGAAGAAGGGAGATAAACCTAAGTGAAAATATTTTAGTAACTGGAGAGAAAATCTCTATAGTCTTAATGTGCTTGGATTCCCACTATGCTGAGCATATAATTTCATTAGTTTTTTGAAATATCCAAAAGCCTAGGCTAAAATTAAAATGGTACAAAACACATAGAAGAACACAGGAGTATTCTTTTAGACATAGTTTGGTTGAAACTAGGCTTAAAACCCCTTCACTGTCATACTTTTGTCCTTAGTCTCTGGGTTCTCAACGAATAGATATATAATAATGAGGAAAGCAAAAACTTACATACACAGGTCCAAAAAAGCTCAGTGATCCTTTCAGTTCTGTGAAACAGAAACATCACATAAAAGACACACAGAAATATGTACACCATCCAAAAAAACGCTGTACATTTAGATTTTAAAGAGCTAGAAACTTCATGTCTTTTACGCAGATTCAAGCAGGTGAGAGACCATGGATGAATGATGACACAATGAGGTGTTCCATCAATGGGATTTGGATATTTTCACCTTTATTTTCTTTACAGAATAATAAGCTTAGATCTTTAATGCCTCTGAGGCTGACACAGAATTCTTTGACCTAAGCACATAGGCAAACATTACCAGAAAAATGCAGTTGATAGTTCAGATGTCAATATTATTTAATAGCAAGGATTCAAGATTATGTAATGTGTATGTATATGATACAAAAGGGAAATCATTTTTCTGTCTAGAGGATTTCTTTTTTACTGAATAAATTTGGTTTGATGACATCATACATGCATAGAGTGACTTATGATCATCTTGGCCCCTAACTCTTCCTGCATGCACAGATTTACCATCTCCTTATAAGGTTCATTCACACATTAATCCAAGTAGATTTTGTTTTACAACCAACTGATTTTTAATTAGTATGATTATATCTTGGTAGTTAACCTTTGCATATACAATGGCAGATTTTAACTATTCCTTCCTCAATTTTCATCAGTAGCCAATAGTTTGGCCTTAAAGATTACTCTCCCATAAATCCTTCACCAATCCATTGTTGACTAATGACAGAGCCAGTCATGGGCAGATTCTATGAAGTTATCCATAGCTATTGTGAGATGATGTTTGCAATGGCTGTGTCATGTCTTGATAGCATTGGCAATGCTTCTCCATATCATTATGTTTCTTCCTTACTAGTTGTTTTCATTATTAGATGTAGTGGCCTAGATGTCCATTTTGGGGGCTGAGTGTTGTCTTTTTTAACCATCAAATACAGTCCTTCTTATTTACTTTACTATTTAAAGTAAATATTACTATTTCTTTTAAAGAGAGGTTTCCTTGACTAAGGTTGAGAGCAATAATTTGTCTATGGATTTAGACAAGTATCAGGAAAGCAGTTTGTCACTATGTTAGTTCATCTAAAGAATGATAATTAAGGCCGGATGGTGGTGGCGCA
>JAQHUG010000311.1:1943989-1948989 GCA_028555095.1 Dicrostonyx torquatus
GCCACACCAAGGCACTCTTGTAGCCTAGCAAGCTCTACCCGCCTTTCTTCTAGAACCCAGCCCGCTGAAGGAAGGAGGTACCTTGTGGAAAGCTAAGTTGAATAAGGAAAAGGTCGGTAGAGTGGAAGAGCCTTCTGTGGGGCCAGGAGGCCTCAGGGATCAGGGTGCCACCAGTGCCCTCCCCAGGCCCCTGTATGGCCAGGCTGGAAGGGACTTACCAGTCCGGATGTTTCAGCAGGCACTCTCAAATAAGATTTTTATACAAAAATTTTCAAATCATAAAAATTAAAAAATTTTCAAATTTTGAGAAATTTGAGATATCCCATATCTCTTTGAAGCCACTCACAGTCATACACATTCAAAGAATGTCTCTGCTTCCATCCTATTTGCTGTTTGGGAAAATGAGAGCAGAGAAAGTGAGCTTCTAAAAATGATAAACTCAAAAAAATTGAAGCATTCCTTAATGTGGGACAGTAATTCCTTATTCACTTCTTTTGCCTCAAACACCTAACACTTATAAATGAAGGAGGTATAACTGAGTGTTGACTGGAAAGGGTGGGTAGCCCGATGCAAAGCCCAGGGACTCATTTGCCTGCCTGTTTTCACAGTCTCCAACAATAGTACAGAAAGTGACCTTGGGGGTGGCTCTATTTTTTCCTCTTCTGCCTCTAAAGGATATCTTTCTATAATATTGCCTTCTTAAATGTTTTGCAAATATATACAAGAAGCATTTATCTGATTTTTAGACTAGAACTGAGAACTACTGTTTCACAGAAGAAATCTAAAATATGTTTTTTGTTGTTGTTTACAAATAAAAACTTTTTGATAAGAAAAATAAAAGTGAAGAGAATCCCTGCTGATGAATGCTGGAGGGATGGTTCAATGCTTAAGGGCAAACATGGCTCTTCTAGTGTGCCAGAGTTCAGCATGATGTATGGTCAAGAGACACAAATTGCCTGAAACCTCAGTTCCAGGTAACCCAATGCCTCCTTTAGGTACTTTTACTCATGTGCACAAAGACAAACATGTATACAAATATCTTTTTAAAAATCTTAAAATATATAAGCGGCTATATTATACAGATGATAGTAATCAAACAATTTACAAGCACACTCTGGTCTGTTCTAGCCACAGAGTTCCTCATAATCTTTTCTGAAACACTAGTATTGGTTTCTTAGCTAGGCTAGAATAGTGATTTGTATTATGAGTTATACAAGGAAAAGTCAGGAATATAAAGAATTAAGTGGGCAATACTGTTGCTGACAGCACACATATCTTATTCATCCTGGTTCAGAAAACCTTGAGAGCTGCATATTCCTGTTGATTCCCATTCCCTAGAAACGTATCGGAAAGTCATGTGGGTCAATAGACTATTGAGTATCTTGCTGCCATATCCTGTTGTTCAAAAAGCATGGTATTTAAAACCTAGGGGTGACAGGAATACAAAATCTGGTTGAAAGCATTAGCATTTCCTCCGGAAAGTGGAAAAGCAGGCATTTATCATCACAATGGGATTTAAGAGTCAAGAACAGTTGCAGAGTGGACAAAGTGACTGAGTTTTGCTTTTCTCTTATGAAAATCATCCTCATTGACTTTAGTTTCTTTTTAAATCTTAACTAGAGCTCTCTATCATAACTTATGACCAATTTTGTCTCAAAAAGCAATCAATTACTTCCGCATCTTCAATAGCAGTGTTCCAAGGAAACCAAAGCCTCTCTGATTGTGGTTTGATGTTTTCCTGAGTATGTATGATCTGGTAATTTTGTACAAGCCCTCAGGTTCTTTTCCCAACCTCGGATATCTTCATCTCTTTCTTCACCCTTGCCTGGATGTTTGATTCTTTTGTCTCAGATACAGGAATTCAATATGCCCATTCCTCCTATGGTAGTAGTTCAACTACTAAGGTTTCATTATCCCTAGTGCTGAGGCTGGTTTCAGACTAGGTAGTGTATCAGTTATTTTTCCATCAACATTTTGTTTCTTAGCTTCCAATATTGTTGGCATTATCCATGGGTTGTCTCACCACCTTCCTCACAGCTTTTGTGTTTACTGGATGATAAAGTGTGTTGTTGATTCATTTCCGAGCATCTGCCTAGGAGATACTTTTAGATTACCTCTCTTTTCTGTCAAGGCAGAGAATAAGGGTGAAGTCTCCTGTTAGATTAGTTCTGTCACTTGGGCTTAACTGGAATTCTGAAGTGCATGCCATGGAAATCAATTGTCCCTGCCACCCAATAAGCATTATTGTAACAAATAGAACACTTGATGTGAAAGGAAGATTGAAATGGCTATATTTTGTGTTAAATAGGAAATGGTTTTCATTCCTTTTTTTTGTGGAAGATAAAGAAATTAGATGAAACCGCAAATGTTTTAAAAAGTATTTCTTTTAATTGAAATGTTTCTCCAATTAAAAAATGAATTTATTTTGTTTTTTTATTTATGTGTATGTGTATATCAAAGTATGTATGTTTCTGTGTGTGTCCACATGCATGCAGGTATCCACAGAGGCCAGAAAAGGTTTCTGGATCCCCTAGAGCTTCAGTTATATAAAGCTGTGTGTGGCTGCCTCATGTGGGTACTGAGAACTGAACTCAGGACTTCTGCAAGAGGAACAAGTACATTTGACTTTTGTGCAATCTTTCTAGCCCTCCCACACACCTCTTTAAAAATTTGATCAGTTTTTACATCAAAACAATAGTTATGGTCAGCAGTTATATTAGGGAATAGATTCAAGAAACTGTGTTAGTACGGATAATCCTCTCTTCTTTGGTAAATTCGTGTGTACTTGTTTGCATGTATGCCTGTGCACCACATGTACTCTTAGTGCTTATGGAAGCCACAGGAGGGCATCAGATCCTCTGGAACTGAAGTTACAGAGGCTGTTAACTATTGTGACCATGCTAAGAACTAAATCTGGGTTCTCTAGAAGAGAAGCCAGTGATCTTCAACACCATGCAATCACTCCAGACATGGGCATGAATAATTTATTCCTATATGAGTTATCAATATTACTGCTATTTGCAAGGGCATATCAGCCCAGAAAATAATAAAGATTAGTTGTGGAAGAAATGTCACAGCCCATTTAATTTCACACTTAGTTGAGGTTTTTATTTATGTATACCTATCATAGAAATCATAGAGAAAGTTAGTCAATGGAGTTCAAAGTGTAAAGTAATTTATTTTTTGTTTGAGGATTTAAAAAGGCAAGTTAAAATATTTATCTATGAATACAACTAGCAATCAATCACATACCAATTCATAGTTGGGTTTTACATAAGGAGGCATTTATTGTTGTTTGCTTATATTCTGTGTTGTTATTTTCTATCTCTCTTCATCTGTCATTGCTTTTCATGCCTGGTTTTCTCTATAAAAATTGAGTTATAGATTCAAATTTGGTAAACAAAAGTAAACATTTTTTATGTATCAAAATTGCACCTAATAGATGTATTTCCCCAACACTTTAAATGGAGACAGGAACTTTTAGTATCTGGTTTCATATTTTCTGACTCTTGGGGTTGATATTTATGAAATTTGACATATCCTAATCATGGAGAAGCTTTAAAGAAAGCACAGGGGGTTGTCGAGTCATTCAGGGTGATAAATTAACAGAAATATTGCATTCAAAGACAATTACTTTTTCCTCTTGACAGAACACTGAATTTTGTCCCTTAGGTTTTTGACAGGAGCTTTTATTTTTGTGTCTGTCTCTCATTTATTATCAAATTATTGAGCAAGTAGTTTCAGAGAGAGGCTGAACTTAGTGTATTGTTATTTAATTGCCCAGGGGCAGGTTCTCTGAGTCTCACAATCAGACTGCATGAATGGTGGGTCCCAGGATGAAACGAGCTCACTGGGTAAATTGCTCTCTGCATCAGCATAACCTGAGTTCAGATCCATGTACAAAGCTACATGTGCTGTGCTACGTGCCCATAACCCACTGACAGAGTGTAGACAGATGGATTCCAGACTCTTGTTGTCCTGTTAATCCATCCAAAACAGTGACTTGCAAGTTCAGCAAGAAACTCTGGCTCCTGGAGAACGGTTGAGGATGAGAGAAGATGCACAACACAGACCTCTGGCCTCTCTATTCCCAAGCACGTGTGCACACACCAGCTGCCCCCTCAGGAATGGCATGCTGTTGTGTGCCATGTCAACCAGGCTGGTACACAAATGTCACTCCAACACTGTTGATTTAGACACAAGAGGACCAAGCGATCAAGCTGTGACTTGTATACAGAGTGACTACAAAGTCGGCCTGGGGTGGGTAAAACTCAGTTTCAAAGACCAAAGCAACAAGAATAGAAGTATGCTTGTCTAATGTGCCCCCTTTCAAATACCATACATAAGTATGTCTACGGAAGTATTGTAATTATGTCTCTTCAAATATCATAAAATAAATATTTAAATAAAGATTTTATTAAATTATGAAGGTATTCCCCAGTAATATACTTAAAAACAGAAACAAATCACACCATTAGAAAGTCTATTTGCTTTAAAAATATTTTAATGTATTTAACATTGAGCTAAGAATTCATATATCATTTTATAAATTCCCATTAAATTAAAATTAATAATTTTACTTGATAGTATTTGTATAGCTGTCTTTAATAGAATGTGAACATTTTAGTTCACCTAGCTACTAATATAACTTTTATAAACCGTGTTAAATTTACAAATTTTACATTTAATTGCTTATAAAGGCTTCAGTTCTCTGTAATACATATATATATGTTTCTAAAATAATAGTTCAACTTCTATATGTTACTTTTAAATTACTGTATTGAACGATTTATGATACAACAATTTTCAATAACTTCTATTTTTAAAATTAAACAATAACTAAGCATGGTGGTGCACACATTAATGACGAAAAAGAAGAGAATTCAGAGTTTGAGACCAGACTGGTATATATCATGAGGTCCAGATCAGAGCAGCAGAGTGAGATCTTGTTGTGAAATAAATGAATAATAAACAAACAAAAATAGTCAATGACCTTTAGT
>JAQHUG010000311.1:1953989-1986376 GCA_028555095.1 Dicrostonyx torquatus
TCTGATGAGAGGAAAGATTTCTCTCAGGATAGAGAATTTCCTCCTGTTCTAGTCTGATTTCTAAATTCAGTGACTATAAAGAAATTATAATTTACTTGTGAACTGATGTCTAGAACATGCCTGTCAGCAGCTTTCAGTTTCTCTACAGTGACATGTGAATTTTGCAAATGGAAAGCCAAGTTCTTCTAATGGGTTAGAATTGCTTCTCCTTAAACAGCATGCCAATAGACACAGACAATTTACTCGAAATCTTCAAGTAGAAATTCGCTCTAGCACTTACAGCAAGCTCTGCTCCATGAATGATTTTAGAGTGTTTGCATGAATAAAGCCTTTTACTGAATATTAAAAACACCAAACATTGCACAGACATTTGTATGTGTGAACACTATGAATTTCTCACATGATCTAGTTTGTAAAAAAAATGGACAAACTATACTCATTTTTGTAACAATTTAATTAAAAAATAACTTCTTGTTTGGAAGTGTTGATTTATTTCATCATTGAGGAATATAAAATAATTCTATTAACTTAGTGATCCTATATGGATCAAATGCTTTGAGTAAAATAGGGAAGAAAATAAGATTAATGAGGAAAATTATGAGTTGTGCTATGTGCAGTATGCAATCTATTGCCTCAATTCTAGCAAGTAAAGGTTTTTATATTAGCAAGATGATATTTAAATCATTTTGACAATATATTTAATGACATAAATTGTGATATTTAAGTGCCTTTCCCAGTTTTTTAATGGAACAAAGTAAGATTTTCTCATTTTTGTCTCCTACTGATTCATTTAAATATTTGAATGCCAGGATTTGGTATCATACCTTTTTTCCTTTTAATATTTTTGTTTTTTTGGTTTAAGTGCGCACATGGAATAGAGTATTTGGAGATCAAAAGAGAACTTTCTGGAGAGTTTTATCCATCCAATATATGGATATTCCTGTTACAAAACTAAGGTTTTGTTTTGGCATCAAATGCCTTTACTCACTAAACCATCTCATTTGCCAATTTCTTACTTTTAGTAATTAAAATTGCATATATATTGAAAGCACACATCATAGAAACAATAAAATTAGACTGATATAAAATAAAATTTTAGCTGTGGAGAATTATTGTTTATAAGGCACAGGCACCATGGCATCAGAACCTGAGGTGAAATATCTAACAGCCATACAAAAAACTGAGCATGACCACAACATCTGGATCCCAGTAATGCAGAAGACAATGACAGGAGGATTTCTGAGGATGCTAGCAGCCAGCATCACTTACAGAGCTTGCCTGAAGGGAAAAGGGCAGAAAATGAGAGAGGAGAAAACCACATATCCTTCTCTTGGCTCTTCACATACCTTCCTTCACATGTGCACACAAGTGTATACACCAAACCCTCATACACAATCACACATGTGTACATGTATGTGGACGCAGGCTTGTACACACACACAGAAACAGACACACAGAGAGATAAAGACAGACAAAAAGACACCCAAAGAGACAACTCAATCTCTATTAACTGAAAATGACAACTGTTAAAGCATGCAATGAAATTAATGAACAGTGGATACCTGCTAGGACATGAGTGAATTAAGTTTATGCCTCTCAATGAAGGAAGCCAAGAATAAGGAACCAATACTGTAAATCACACTCACATGTTGTATGGACAAATGCAAGTCTCTGGATTTACTGTGTGTGAGGGTGGGTATCTGAGTGCGCAGCTGTGGACTGCAGGTTCATGAGGGCTCTCATCAGGGTGATGAAAACATTCTAAGAATAATTTTAGCAGCAACTGCATGTCTTAGTATATTGTCTAAAATACTGAGTTGTGTACTGATGACAGAAATGGGTAAACCACTTGATATATAAAACCAATGATGGGTTTTGAAAGGGATGAATTATATTAGCTATATAGGGCATTCGATTATATAGGACAACAGAAACAAAGTCTGCACTGTCAGAATGGAGGGAAAAAATTCTCATAAAGAAATCTTACTTAGCTTTGAGCATCTCCAAAATGCTCCTGAAAATCTCGGTAGAAGTTAGAGTGCTGCTCAGTGAGACATAGTTTATATAAGGAAAGGGTTTGCTAAGTTAGGGTTTCTATTGTCAAGAGACACTATGACCACTGCAACACTTATAAAGGAAAACATTTAATTGTGAAGGGCTTATAGTTAAGAGATTTGGTCCATTGTCATCATGGCAAAAATTAAGGTGGCATGTGGGGAGACATGGTTCTGGAGAAAACCTTAGACTTTTCCTGATCCGTAGGCAGCAGGAAGAAAGAAACAGGACCTGGTTTGAGCATCTGAAACCCCAAAGCCCACTCCAGTGACAATCTTCTTCCAACAACAACTCCAACAAGGGCAAATATGTTAATAGTGCCACTCCCTAGTGACCAAGCATTCAAATCTGTGAGTTTATGGAGGTCATTCTTACTCAAACCACAGAAGGCTATCTTTCTCAAGATTAGAAAACGAGGGGAACTAATACTGAATAAATATGAATGAGATATCCCCAAATGGTAGCATTTACATACATGAAATAATTATGCATTCAACAAATCTTTCATTTCTTTAATATATGGTACTATAATATAGTATTTACTTTAAATTTGAATTTGTTTTTCTATTTCCACCAGGAGTAATATTACAGAATAAATAAATCCATGGTTCTAAGTGGAGTGTGCCACAGATGCAAAATGAATTTTCACTATTCACTACCCTGCCTGATTTACCAAGTTAAAACATTAACCCCGACTAACAAAATGTATTCCTAAAGAGTCACCATGATGTAAGCAGGAATTGTCTTTTGCTCTTTTTAAAGTTGTTTGGGTTCTATACCACAGACTTCTGTGTATTAAGCACCAAGCCCACTTTCGCTGTACCTCTTAGGAATGACCTCAAGGAAAGCTGATTCTCCCTCATTCCTCTGAGAAATCCTATGAGTTAATCATTCATAGGATATTCTCTTACACCATGGTTTTAAATCAAATATTTTTTATAATTGTGAAAATCTACTGTAGATTTGTTACAGAAAGAACCATATAAATGAGGACAGGCTTTTCACTTCATTCAGAGATTCTCAGAGTGCTGTTCATTCCTATATAGACTAATTCTGAGTCAATATGGATATGCTGCATATATGTTCACCACTTAACTTTGGGTAATTAGTATCTTAATTTATTTAGTGGTGATTTGAGAAAATAAGTAACCATGAGCCATTTCTAGTTAGAAGAAAAACTGGAACAAATAAAAGTGAGCCCTGGTAACTCTTGAAGATAATATTGGTAGAGGCAATATTTAGGCACTTTTGCTGCAGTCCCATGCATACAGTATCATATGGCAAGATTAATAAGAGTGCACCTGGTTACCTTAGAAACAGCCATGCATTCCCTTGTCCTACAGCCTCTTTTCCATCCCGCAGTCTCACACAGTTTCCTAATTAAACACGTGAGACTAAGTACTTCAGTAAGAAGAGTATTTTTCAGTTCTCCGACTTATAAAGGAATAATGTGGCTACTACACGTTTGTGCCTGAACTCCTTATCTTCCAACAGTCAAAAGCAGATGCCTCATTTACACTCAAATATAGCTTTAATTAAATACTTTTTAGATTGCAAAAGTGAAATCGCAGTGTGGAAAGATTCCAAAAATATTATCATATAGGATAGTTCATTTAAAAGTCATCTAAATTACCCTAGCAAAAATCCACATAAGAGTTTGTGACTGTATCTCTAGTAGTAGACTGATAAATCATATTCAAGCTGTGTATACTTGGGGGCTATTTTGAAAAAATAAAACTAAACCATTGCTGCTGCCTGTCAATGCCTTTTGGAAGATGTTTCCCTATAATTTCATGAATTTTATTACTGTATTACATACTATATTTCACATTTTTTTCATGTTACAGCTAAATATTTTTGGCCTCAAAGTGTTTTATTAATATTTAACTCACTTTTATGTGCATATATATATTTATATATGGGATAAATTTCATATTACTACCCAGACTCTGAAAAAGACTGGCATGTATTATCAACATGAACCTTGAACTGACTAATTCTTTTTTTTTATTGTTAAAAGAGAAATTTACATCCTGCTTCCCCAGTATCCCTCCTCCCTCCCGCTGCTTCCTTAAGAGGGGGCAGGGTACCCTGCCCGGTAGGAAGCCCAAGGCCCTTGCCCTCATTCTGGCCTAATAAGGTGCAACCATATAGACTAGGTTCCCAAGAAGCCACTGAGTGCAGAAGAGATAGGTCCCTGTGCCATTATCATTGGTTTCTCAGTCAGTCCCAGTTGGCAGCCATATTCAGAGACTCCAGTTTGGTCATATGCTCGTTCAGTCCTGGTCCAGCTGGATTTGATGAGCTCCCAATAGATCAGGCACACTGTCTCAGTTGATGGGCCAGTCCCTCGCAGACCTGACTTCCTTGCTCATCTTCTCTCGCTTTCTGCTCTTCAACTGCAACTTGGGAGCTCAGTCCTTTGTTCTGATGTGGATGTGGGTCTCTGACTCTATCTCCATCCATCAGGTGAAATTTCTCTGGTGATGATCAAGATATTCATCAATGTGACTATGGGACAAGGCTAGTTCAGGGACCCTCTCCTCTGCTGTCCAAATACCTAGCTGGGGACATCCCTGTGGACCCCCGGGATCCTCTCTAGAGACAATTCTCTTGCCAAACCTAAAACGACTCCCTTAATGTAGATATCTTATTCCCTTCTCCAATATCCACCCTTCCTCTATCTCCACCCTCCCCCACCCCCAAGCTCTCCCCTGTTCTTCCCTTCTCCCTCTATCCCCTCCCTTTTCCTACCCACACCCTCAACCCCTACCTCTACCCCCATCCCCACACCCATGCTTCCAACTTTTGCCTGGCGATCTTGTTTGCTTCCGATTTCCAGGAGGATCTATATATGTTTTTCTTTGGGATCACCATGCTATTTGGCTTCTCTAGGCTTGTGAGCTATAAGCTTAATGTCCTTTGTTTATGGCTAGGGTCCACTAATGAGTGAGTACATACCATACTCATCTTTTTGGGTTTGGGATATTTCACATTGGAATTTGTGTGAACATTAAAATCAGTATCCCCACTGCCTTCAAATTCTTGCACTGTGTTCTTACAGAAGAATGACTTTTAGAGTTTCTGGGGAATATGACAGGGCTTGATTTGCTTTTTGATAAAATCTCTCTGGCCTTTTTGCAGTAAAATAATGCTGCAAACAACAGTTGAAACAAGGAGGCCTGAAGGAGGTTTCCATGTCAGTTTAGGTGACAGATAAGGTTGACCTGAACCATTCATGTGCAAAAGAAGCAGACTGACAGAAAATGAGAGGGATTTGGAGAAGAACACAAATAATATGTGCTGATGAATTCTATATTCAGTTGAACACAGAAAGCAATGCACATCTTTTAGATTTTTGGCCATGAGTAAAGAGATTATATTAAGTAATGTGAAGACTAGAAAAAAGAGTTTCATGAATGGAAATAATGTT
Source organism: Dicrostonyx torquatus (assembly GCA_028555095.1). Classification (NCBI taxonomy): domain Eukaryota; kingdom Metazoa; phylum Chordata; class Mammalia; order Rodentia; family Cricetidae; genus Dicrostonyx; species Dicrostonyx torquatus. Next base: position 1,959,478 of record JAQHUG010000311.1, read on the forward strand.
AGTTTGATCTGAAGCTTGTGACATCACAGGGACAGTCTGGTGGAACTGACTAGTAACCTGTCAGATTACAAGGCCTGTATTTCTGCGCATGAATGAGAGATGCCTTCCATTTGAATAAACTCATATTTTTCTCTTTTTGAAAGCTCTTAAAGGTGGAAAGTGTGTAAGAGCGAGAAAGGATGGAGAACAAGAAGAAAACAAGTCCCTCTAAACAGAGCTTGACCAACACGTTTAAAATCTCAGAGACAGTGGCAGCATGCCCAAGGCTCACATGGTTCTGTACCAGACAGGATCTCAATGCTGAGAGAAGTGGACACAAGTTCCATCCCTAACCCAGAATCTCAGTATACTTAATAACCAGGAGCATGTACACAATCAGTTTTCTCCAGTGGAGTCTCACGGGGGATACACACCACTCTTAAGGCAGCTCCCATGCCCAACAGTGTTGCTCAACACAAAATAAACTTAGTGGCATCTTTGGAGGTTCTTTCTTTGTTTCGTAAAGTTTTGACAGGATGGGGTTTTTTGTTTGTTTGATTGATTGATCATTTTGTTTTATTTTTGTTTTTATCTTCCAGGTCCTTTACATATGACACTAGTTTTATGTCTATAGGGGATTCTTATGTGTCTCAGTATCTACACATAAACACACACACACACACAAACACTCACACACACACATATTCTTTTTACTGTCTCTTTTTCTTCTATTTGTTTGTTTTGTTCTATTTCAGGTTGTTTGCCTTATTTTATCATATTTCATTCTGTAGTTGTCTGTTTATTTTTGTTCTGTTCTTTTTTGTGTTTATTTGTTGTTGTTTTTTGGTATTTTGGGGTTTTGTGGTTTTTTTAAGATAGGGTTTTCTGTTGATTTGGAGACTTTCCTAGAACTAGCTCTTGTAGACCAGGCTGGCCTTGAACTCACAGAAGTCTGCCTGGGATTAAAGGCATGCACCACCACTGCCCAAATGCCTGTTTGTTTTCTAATATAAGATAGAAAGGGTGTGGATTCTGATGGAGGGAATAATCTTAGAAGTAGTTGGGGATGGGAAACTGATCAGAATTTATTATATAAAAACATATTTGCAATAAAAGAAGAAAAAGTCTTTTTAACTGAAATTATAGGAGAATTCCTTGATTTAATTGAGTTTCTTTCAGTAATGAATTGTTTGTTGTCTCCAATGCATAGTCAATATTTATTTTATACAGAAGAAGGGGTTGGAATTTTGAAAGTCATAGGTCTAGAAAGATCACAAGAAAATAGTGTGTTCTAAACATGGTAGGAATGAATCATCATGAACTAAGATTAGCTGTGGCTGCCTGAACAAGATCCAGCCAATCAACATTCTAACTTGGAGGGTAAGGGGATCGTGATCCCCCTCCTATAACCACAGAGCCATGGACAGCTGATGCTTCTTTGGAGGGGGAGTCATCTTTCTTTAAGGGTATGTCTCCTCGCTGGTTGAGAGCACCCTAGTTGAGGGCCCATTATCTATACAAATGGGTAGCACAAGTTTGACTCAGCGGATCTTTAAAAAGGTCACAAAGTAACAGGGAGATGTAGGGTGAATCTGTGAGGAGTTAGGAAGTGAAAAGAATATTCACAGAATATGCTTTCTATAGGTATGAAATTCACAAAGAATTAAAAATATTTTATCTCTGTGTATGTGTAAATGTGTATTGTGTGTTTGTATCTGTATGTGTACATGTGTGCGTCTGTGTGTATGCATCTGTTTATAGGAATACATTAAGGCCAGAGGTAAGCATCAGATCTTGTTGTAACTGGAGTTACACGTATGGGCAGAATGGTCAGCTTGACATGTGGATGTGGAGACCTGAACTCTCGTCCTTATCATTGTACAACAACCTCTCTTAACTGCTGAGCAATTGTTCTGGCCCCACTAATATATATTTAAAAACCAATTTTCCATCTGAAGTGTTTCCCTGTCTTTGTGGATTGTCCTTACCCCATTCCCTATTTCATTGCTTAATCTGATCATAAATATGACTCTGTGAGTGCATAAGTTCTACTGAATCATACTCAGAATGTCCATTAAAATCACTGAGAAGCTTCAGCTTCCACTCTAAATGTATTTCTAAGAGGATATTGGTATATAAGGTTTAATGATTGGTCCCCCTTGTTCAACAGCTAAATCAATTCACATGCCCAGTGAACAAGTACTTTCTTACTCCTGGAGAGAAATGGCTATATTTTTTTTAACACCCTGGAGAATACTCTTGGAGCTTGTGCTGCATTGTGTAAATCTTTCATGACGAGAGAGATGGAAGGAGTTTAGAATCACTTTGCCAATTTAAATTCTCAATTGCCTGTGCAGTACCCTCACATCTCTGGGGGCCACAGTGCTCAAAGCTTTATTTTGGGTTATTCTGGTTTCAGTGTAATTTTTCTTCTCCAAATACTGTGTCTGTCCTTGTCAGCTTTTTACAACCTTTCCCCAGAACTCTAACACATCCTCTTGTTACTCTAGCCTCCAATGGAAACCTAGGAGGAGATACCACCAGCGTCAATACTTATGCTTAATTTAAAAATTTGAATTAATGTCAGGATTAATTATCTCAGTGTTCACAGTGTCACCTTTACTGCTCACCTACCATTTAATTATGCTGCATTTTTTAAAATTAGGCTTAGGAAATAAATGCGGTAAGGTTTTCTTGTGACACAGTCTCTGTCAGTTACTCATACATGCCCTTATGCTACAAAATGATCAATAGACAACACATGCACAGCTGGTTTTGTCTGCTTCTCTATCAAGCTCCACCTTCAGAAGTTTTCACCAAACTGATTTCCACTACAGTCTTAGGTTAAAGATCTTTGCAGTGTGTCTTGCCTTGGGTACTAAGGAAGGCATTTCCTTTGGGATTCTGTTTCCTGAACAGTCCACGAACCAGTTTCTTATCAATACTACCCATCCTTTAGTTTTTTGCTAGAAGTAAAAGTCTCAGATTGGACACTTCTTGGCTAAGGCATAGCAGGATTCACCACCTTCCTCAATAGTTGTATTGTATTCTGCTCATTGTTTGAAAATAACAACATTAAGAGGAAGCTTAACTGCTGTGCTATGGTGGGATCCTCATCTTGGAGCAGACTTCTCTGTCAGGTGTACTCAAGGAACAGCTTCAAGGTTTGAAGACTCTTCAGTCTTGGTCTGGTATGTGTAAAGAGAGGATGGCTGGCTGAAGGAACATGGGTGATCCTGGTGCAGGAAAATCATCCTGAAGACTACTGAAAAAAAGAGAAGAGATAGTCTTGACAAAATCCATGGGAAGCAAGGTGGGCCTGGGTGAATAGTATGCTCTGATGCAGACACTGGGCAGAGGATAGTGGAAATTCAAGAGGAGTATGAGCTTCCAAGAAGAACGCCAAGCCAGGTTGATAAGTGGACCATGTTGGTGTACAGTCCAAAGTAAAGGAAACAGCACTGTGACTGTAACTCTCATTTCAAAGGTTTGACAAACCATGCATTTAGGCACAGGCAAGGATAAGATATGACTTATTGCTGGAAGGATACAAGCAGAAAATCCAAAAGAATTCAGCTCCTACCATTAACACAGTGGGCTAGAATGGCAGGTGATCATAGGAATGTGGGAAGTGAAACACGCAAGTCACACAAAGACAGTACAGACAGATTTTAGACATTCATTAACGAAGTTTTAATAGGTAAACTATAGTGATCATTTGCACAGACACGGAAAATGTCACAACCTGAAATATCTATCTATCTATGTGTGTGTGTGTGTGTGTGTGTGTGTGTGTGTGTGAATCTATAGTTTATTTTGAGACTATCAATATTCCTTAGTTTTGGTGAGTAATTGCTAAGGTAACCAAACCCAGATTAAATGTTCTAAAGAGTGTCCAAAAATTTTTTAGTAAATAATGCAGCCCCTGAATAAGAACATAAAGGATTATTCAACTCTGAGGCAACAAGAATGATAAAATACTGCCATGCATTTTCTACTATGCTATTATTATTTATTATTATTATTATTATTATTATTATTTGTGCTATTTATGTTGAACGAAATCCAGTATTGCTTCTATATTTTGGAGAAGTGTGTAGAGACATTATGGGTGTTATTTGATAAAGTGCCGTGTGGGAGAAAATGAATTTCTCAGACTAAGCTTACTTAAATTCATGAAAAGTGATGATATTCTCAAATCCATCACAGACATTATTAACACAAGCATGTCAAAATGGTAGATTGGGGCTGACAGGAAGGTTAATGTGTAAATGATGCAGAATACAGAAATTCATAGTGTATTTGCCAGAAGACCAAAGGGTACCAAGCAGGAGAAAAATCAATCATCAGTGTAGGGATAGGATAATTTGTAGAAAAGGATAACTCAACTACTGTAAAAAAGGACATTGTCATCAAATGTCTGAAGTTTGCACTGCAGCCATAAAAACCAGTCACATGATGTTAGAGGATACTATCTTATTTAATTTTTAAATCATTATGCTCACTCATATATATATATATATATATATCATTTAATAGCTAAAAAGAAGCTTGCTAATCATATAAATTAAAACAGAGTACACATATTAAACTAGCTATAGAGGTAAGTTTCATTCCTTTTGGATATTTTTATGTTTATTTATGTGTTTGTGTGTGTGTCCTCACAAACACTACAGTACGTTTATAAAGATCAGACAAAAACTACTTGCAGGAACCAGTTATCTCTTGCCTCTAAGTGAGGCCTAGAGACAAAACTCAAATTATCAGGCTTGGCACCATGCTCCTTTAACCACTTAATCATCTTGCCAGTTCCTGTTTTGACATGTATATATCTGAATTTTTTTCAGTGTTTCATAACAGTAAACCATGATACTGTATTACATTTTATTTTTCCATTATGCTATACAGATACTATAGTTTTTTTATGTGAACTAACAAAGAAATGGATTTATTGTGCCCTGGAACCAATACTGTTATATGCCCTTTTGTGACACCCAGGAAAAAAAGGTTTTTTTCCATGTTAGTAACTTACCTACTTACCAGATCTTTCCACACTTATAATCCTTCCACCTCATCTAATTTTCATTATGTTAAGCCTGGTAGATGTGAACTATGTCTTAAAATAGCCTGCTTGGTGTCTATTAATGGGGTTTGATATTTTATCATCCTGTATTCTTGTGGTTTTTGTTTTATGAATTTGTACTTCGTAACTTTTGATTATCTTGTTTTAATCCGACTGTAATTAATAATTCACAAATGGTCTTTGTCGTATGGGTGAGCTAATTTTTGTGGGAATATGCTCTGTACTTGGCCATTTTAGTCAATGATTTTTACTTTTCTTATTAATCCTCATTTTAGTTATAATACCTGCTTATGGTTGAAGCATGATCAGTTTTATAAAACTTTCTATTTGTGGTCTGCATTAATTATATCCCAATGACTATTTGCCTAGTAAAACATCCCATTAATATTCTCATGTTTGTTTATTCCCATATTAATTTTAAGTTTTTAAATTTAGATTTTAAACTGTAACAATAATGATTTGTTTTGGACTTGGGAGAAGGTTCAGTGGGTAAAATACTTGCTGTGTATCTATTAAGTTGACTTTTGAACCCCAGCACCCTCAAAGAAAAGACAAGCAAAGCTGTATATAGATAGAATCCCAGTGCTGGGTATGTGGAGGTAAATGCATCCAGTGTCTTCTGCTCAGTAAGATTTTCACCAACAGAGATTTCCAGGTTTAATAAAAGACATTGTCTCAAAGAGTGAGCTTGAGAGAAATAGAGGGAGGCACTAAGCTTCTGCCTCTGACCTTCAGATATGAAGGTAAGGGTGAAACTTACCCACATAGATATGTGTGCACACGTACACACACACACACACACACACACACACTCCACAAAGAATAAATAGTAGAATATATACCACCACAAATAATAAATGAGCAATATATATAATATATTATGAATATATGGATAAATTATGTGTATTAAACAGATAGTTACATAAACAATAATGAGAAGGATAGACTGGGGAGAGCTTGGGAGAATGGGAATGTGGAGATGGAGGAAGGATGGATACTGGAGAAGGGAATAAGATATCTACATTAAGGGAGCCGTTTTAGGATAGGCAAGATACTTGGCTCTACCGGGGATCCCCAGGTGTCCATGGGGATGTCCCCAGCTAGGTACTTGGGCAGCAGAGGTAAAGTTGCCTGAACTAGCCTTGTCCCATAGTCACATTGATGAATATCTTGATCATCACCATAGAAATTTCGTCCGATGAATGGATATAGAGACAGAGACCCTCATTCACATCAGAGCAATGGATTGAGCTCCCAAGGTCCAGTCGAAGAGCAGAAGGCAGAAGAAGATGAACAAGGAAGTCAGGACCGTGAGGGGCTGGCCCACCCACTGAGACAGTGTGTCTGATCTAATGGGACCTCACCAAATCCAGCTGAACCAGGACTGAATGAGCATATGATCAAACCGGACTCTCTGAATGTGGCTGCCAATTGGGGCAGACTGACAAGCAAGCCATCAATCATGGCACGGGGACCTATCTCCTCTGCATGCACTGGCTTTTTGGGAACCTAGTCTAGTTGGACGCACACCTTCCTGGGCCAGGATGGAGGGGGGAGGGCCTTGGACTTCCCACAGGGCTGGGTACCCTGTCTTCTCTTAGGAAGCAGGGGGAGGGAGGAGAGGTAGTGGGGGAGTGGGAGGATATTGGGAGATGGGAAAGAAGTGTAAATTTTTAAAATTAAAATTAAAAAAATAATGGAAATTTATCGCTAGGTAACTTGAACCTAACTTTCTTCCCTACCCCAGGTGTAGCTTTTCATAACCATCATTTTTAAATGCCTGCCTTGTCCTGTAAACTTTTTCCTTTCTCCATACTGATATTACAAATTCTCAATTATCTTCTTATGACCGTCTTTACTGTTTACTATCATATTTCAATTGCTACATTGTATAAGGCTATATTGCAACATTGTTCTCCAAAACTTTTCGTTAAATTAGGTCACTCTGAGACTCTCTTTTTCTTCCACATAAATTTTAATGTGAAATTTTTGACCTGATATCAAGTTTTAAAACTATTTGGTATTTTTACCCTAATTTCTTTCTACAAAAGATTTATTTTAATTTGTGTGTGTGTGTGTTTCTGTGTATGTACACATGAATACAGTGTCTGAGGTGACCAGAAGAGGGCGGTAGATCACATGGAGCAGGAGTTACAGGCCTCTGTGACATGGGAGTGGGAATCATACCACTTATTGAAATTTTTCATTGTCTTTTTATTTATAGTAACACGTCTTATCTACATTGACATTTTATTATCATACTATTAGTTTTTATTAACTCAAGTATATGGGTTGTTAATTTATATACTTTGGAAAGGTATATATATCAGAGCTTGAAAGTTTTATCAAAATAATACATTGTATAACATCATTGTTATTTTATATATTGTGACTATATCTTATTGGATTTAAGACTTGTTTTCTGAATTTTTGATATGATTCTCCTTTATAAGTGAAAAAATATGTTTTAACATTTTATTTATACTCTGTAATTTTTAAGTCATTATAGCACAATCAATATTAAGTGTATAATGAAATCTTGACATTTATATTACATTATATTTGAACATTGTTTTACCACTTTACAAGTTTAATTCCTATGTGTATAGATACACATATGTAAGGTACAGAGATAGATCAAAAGATAAGATGTCCTTTCAGAGAACCTACCTCAGTTTGCATAACCCAAAGTGCAGTAAAAAACTGCATTGTCCCCCTGTGACCTCCACAGGAACGTGCACATATGCACAAATCTACACTCAGACACAGACACATATACAAAACCAAAATTTTAAATAATTAAAAAAGAATATATAACTTTTAATCCTGTAAACATTCCTTAGCAAGGTATATAATTAGATTATTCAAATTTGTATTATACCATAGTTACTGAAATTTCTTATTTTTTAATTTAAATTCATCTTAACAAAACCATAAAGATTATAGAAGCTTATAGTGTGCCATGGAACATTTCTTCATCACATGTATACACTGTGGGATATTTAAACCCGATTATGTATATATGTATCTCATCAAACAATAATATATTATGGTGAAACAGTCTCAAACGTTTATTCTAGCTTTTAAAAATATGGTGTATTTTCATCATCTATAATCTGCTGAGCAAGAACACACTACCATGTCTTGAGTCGAGTCAACTATATCTACAAACTATTGATTGCTCCTAACCCCTCATTTCGCTCCCCTCTCCACCTTATGACGACCTCCAACATTTGAAGATTCCAATTATGAATGACAGAGTATATATTGCTTCATATAGAACATAATGACACACAATTCACTCATGTAATGGCAAGTCAGAATTTTGTTTTCTAAGACAAAGTGGTATTCCACCATGTATCCGTACCCCATTTTATTTATTTAATCCTGACTCCACAGACATATATACTGATTCTGTCTATTATTAACAGTCCTATAATAGGCATAAGAATGTAGGGAAATCTTCAGCAGACCAGAGTAATTTCATTCCCTCTTGATACATCTAGTATGATTACTAAATAATATTGTAGTCTTGTTTGGATTTTTTTCCGTTTTTAGAAACTTCCAAATAATATATTGCCATGCCCACCAACTGCATAAAAGATGTCTCTTTTATCCATGTGCTCAATAAAACTTGATAGTCTTTTGTCTCTGATAATAAACATTTTAGCAAGAATTATGAGATACTCCAGTTTTCGTTTGCATTTCCATGATGATCAGTAATCTTTAGCATTTTCTCATAAATCCATACACAATCTCCCCACTCCTCAAACTTCTCCCTTTCTTTCTCTCTGTTGGGATATTTTTTCCTTGCTAATGAATTGTTTGAATTTCTTAAACATTTATATATGTGCCCATGTCTGAATTGTAGATATTACCAACCAATCCATAGCACTTTTCCTTCTTTACTATGTCTTCTCTTTGCTATAGTTTGATAATTTCGCATTTGTCTATTTTTGCTTTTGTTATCTGGGGAGTATGAAAGCATGCCCAAAATTTATTAACAACAACAGCACTGTGAGGTTTTGCTTCCTTTGTGGCCCCTAATGTGCGTGCATGTGTGCATGTGTGTGTGTTTGCCACATATGTGTCTGATGCCAGCGGAGGCTGGAAGAAAATGTGAGACTGGAGTTACAGATGATTGAGAGCTGCCATATGAATGCTGGGATTAGAACCCGTGTCCTCTGTGAGAGCAACTGATGGTTTTAGGTGCTAAGCCATCTCTCCAGCCTCAGAACTGTTTCTTAATACTGAATTGTGTTGTTAAGTCATAATGTTTGATATTTATAGCTCTGTGCTCAGGGACTTTTTCTTTGTGTAGTGCCTAGGACCAAAGCCAGCACTCTGAGCATGTAGGCTAACTGCTTTCCCTCTGAGCTATCTCCCTAAAATCCCTCTCACTACATCTACACTTTAAATACTCATATAGAGTTTCTGACAGTAATTATAAGGAAGCACCTGCACATAAAAAATATTTTAAGAATTTTAAAATATAGTGACATATAAGATACAAAGGAAGATAATGGTGAAAAAAAAAACACAAAACTTTTCTTAGCATTCAGCCCGCTTTGCTTTCCTGAGCTTAGAGCCAGCTCTCAGATGCCTTAGACACATTTTATCATTGCCAAGTCTGACCTGTGAATAACAGTTTCTACTGCAAAGTGTGGTTGGGATGTAGGAATGAACCAGCATGGAGAAGGTGCGTGGGACACTACGGGGTGCATTAACTTGCTCTGTGGAAAATGTCAGTCATCCCCATGCTTGTCTGAGCCCAATCTCAATGGGATTGTGACTTATCTAGTCCACAGGACCACTTGATCTTTCATGGTGTATTATTTCTAATGATAGTTCAACTGACTTCTATTCTCAATTTCTATGGAAGTATAATAATAACAGCAATATAGAATGTTCATTACGGCTCCTTGCTGCCCATGTAATTTTTCTGAGAACTGGAATATCCATTCAAATGGGAGCTCTTTAGAAGATTTAGAAGCTGAGAACATTTGGGAAATATTCTAGCACTGTATATTTTACATTAGCTAATCATTTTTAATTCGAGTTCATATTTAAACAGGCAGAAAATCATTAGATAATACACAAGATGGGAAAAACATACTAAGAGTTGGGTGTCACAGTGGAAATAGAAGATGATTAGACAGTTCTAATAAGTTGAATGTATTTTTCTCAGTAAAAATTAAAGGAATTGTGTCAGGCAGAAAATTGTATTTCATGTAGGTTTAGCTTAAAATGAACAAATGTTGTAAAGGCAGTCAACTTTCTGCTGGAGTGCACAGCCATACTACTAAGCTGTGTGTGTATGTATGTGTGTTTGTTTCTGGTGTGTATGTGTGTTTGTGTGTGTGCATGTGTGTATGTGCGTGTGTGCATATGTGTTTGTAGTGTTTATTGCTGTTCATGCATGTGTACACATGCACAGATGAATGCATATGATATGTGCACATGTCCAATGTGCTGTGGGGGTGTCTATGGATTGTGTACATATTCATGTGGGTGTACTTAACTGTGCATTGTGTGTCATATTTTGTAACTTCCTCAATAGTTCTACACCAGGACTTCACTGTTGTGGACTGGCCAGCCAGTGAGCCCCTAGGAGCCTCCTGAGGCCTCATTTCCACCCCAAGCACTGCTGTTCCAAATGGTAGCTACAGTACCTAGCTTTTATGTGCATTATGGGAATTTAAATTCAGGTTCTTATCTTTGCACAGCTAGTCCCTTGCTGCTGTGCCACTCTCTAGTCCTGGAGCTACTCTTTCTTAACATGTGGTTCAGAATGTTAACATGAAAAAGAAATTATCTACTTTTAGGAACATTTGATGTAAGTTATACTGTCCTGTCTATTTTCAGACTAAAAATGTATTGTAAGTATATAGATAATACATCAAAACATAAAGAAAACCCTTGAAAGTTGTTAGGATGTTGTTTAATTTAAAAACTGAAGTTCCAATATGTGGCACATTTACACATTAGAATACTACTCAGCGGTAAAAAAAACAAGGACATCTTGATTTTGGATGCAAATGGATGGAACTAGAAAGCACTATCATGAGTGAGATAACCCAGGCCTAAAAACTGAACATAATATGTACTCATGCATAAGTGGATATTATCTATAAACAAAGTATATTGAGTCTATAGTTCATGAGACTAGAAAAGCAAAGTAATAAGGTGAACCCTAACAAAAACATATATGGATCCACCTGGAAAGTCGAAATAGACAAGATCTCCTGACAAAATTGGGAGCATGGGGTGGCGTAGAAGGGAAGATGGAAAGAGAGGATGAGTAGAAAGGGGAGGGGCAAAGAGAACTTGAGTGAATAGGATAGTCGAGATGGAGGAAGAACAGAGATGAGAGCAAGAAGAAAGATATCATCATTGAGGGAGCCATTATGGGGTTAGCAAAAAACCTGGCTCTAGAGAAATTCCCAGGAACTCACAAGAATGACCCCAGCTAAGATCCTAAGCAATAAAGGAGAGGATGCCCAAACTGGCCTTTGCTCTGTAGTCAGACTGATGAATATCTTAAATATCATCATAGAAACTTCATCCAGCCACTGATGGAAACTTAGGCAGAGACCTGCATCAGAGCACTGGACTGAGTTCCCAAAGTCCAGTTGAAGAATGGGAGGAATGAGAATATGAGCAAAGAGGTCAGGATCATGATACTTATCATGAAACCATTGAAACAGTCAACCTGAGCTAATGGGAGCTTACCAATACTAGCCAGACTGGGAAGGAACAAGCATAGGGCTAAAGTAGTCCCACTGAATGTGATTGACTGTTTATATGGTTGGGGCAGACTGAGGGACCACTGGCAGTGGCAACAGGATTTATCCCTACTGCATGTACTGGCTTTTTGGAATCCTATTCTCTTTGGATGTATACCTTGTTCATCCTAGATATAGTAGGGAGAACCTTGGACCTTTTCCAAAAGCAATGTGCCCTACCTTCTCTGAGGAGTGGATGGGAGTAGGGTGGGAGATTATGTGGAGGAGCGGGAACTTGGATTGGTATGTATAATGAAAAAAGATAGTTTGTTTTCAATTTTAAAAAATAAAAGAATAAAATTTTAATAAAAGAGAGACAATTAAAAAATCCTGAAGTTCCACTCCACACCACACTTCTAGTCAAAGAACTACACATGCAGAAACGCTGATTATGAAAGTATTTTCTCTGATATGAAGAAGTTAGGCAATTTGCTAAATGTATATAAACGCATACACAACAGTAGAAAGTGAGATTAAGTGCTCTACAAAATTTCCTTGTAACCTACATTTCTTGCATTTCATTCATTTTACACAAATATTTCTTTCCCAGAAGTCTAAATATTGGGTTTTTATATTATGCAACTAAGATCAGAGTAACTTTTATTCCATCAGTAAGAATTTTATTTAATTTAGAAATCATATTTGTGCATACAAGTTTAAGGAGCTGGGTAGTTTTTTTTTTTAATTAACTTATCTATTTTACAACCAGATCACAGTTTCCCCTCCCTCCTCTCCTCCCAAGTTCCTCTCTCTCATCTCCCCTCTGCCTCCTCCACTCAGTTTACACTCAGAAAAGGGCACATCGCCCTTGGATATGGACAAAACACGGCGCATCAAGTTGCTGTAAGACAAAGTATTTGCCTAACTAACACTAAATTGCTAAGTGATTCCAAAAAATATAACAGGGTTAATTTAGAAATGCTAAATGTGTTAGAACTGCATTTAGCTGTAAGAAACAGTATAGCACTTAAAACATTAAAACATCATCAAACAAAACAAATCTGCTCGATACAATATATGAGGCTGCTATGAAAACTGTTCTTAAAGTCCGAAGTACCTGGGCTGGCTTCAGCTCTGCCCCTTCAAATCTAAGATACGGCTCCCATCTTTGGGATTCTAGATAGCATTAGTTACTTATCCACTTTACGCCATTCTGGAAGTATAAGAAACTAAGATAAAGGATGGGTGGAAGACAGAGTTAGCTTTCTTCTCTATTTTTTTCAAATGGTATTTATGCATGTGAGTGGGAGGGATGACACTTGCATGGTTCTAGAATGTGTATTGAGTAAAAAAAGTTCTTATTGTTCCATCACTGTAACAGGAAGGGATGATAGCTATTCTGATATACTCAGAATTATTTAATTGCTAGAATAACTGAGGAACTGAACTCGGATGCCCCATAGTCTCCTGTGTTTGAACACTTACTCCCTAGGTATTAGTGCTGTGATGGGCGGGTCTGTAGCACTCAAGATGGAGCCTCAGGGAAGAGTGTCCTCACTGGTGTGGGTCTTTATTTGTACTTCCTTACCATCAAATATGCAGCCTGTCTCTGTCTTGAGAAGTAATGAAATTCTGCTGAGAAAAGAGCAAACATGTTTTATACAGAAGATTTAGCTATTTTTTTCCTCTGACATTTCTCTTGAATCCCATGCTGCAATGATGTGACTGGGACTTTATATTAGTTTCCTCTCAAACAAGGAAGAAAAAACAAGTCCATGCATGTATGGCTGTCTAGTAGATTTCTGTGTATTGAGTCCAACAAAAATTTTTCTGTACTGCATTTCATAAACAAATATGTTTGTTTGCATAATATTCTTAAGTTGTCTTTAAAATTTTGTAGTCATCTTTAAGAGAGAAAATTAGGCAAACTCACTGCATGAGGTTTTGGTTTTTAATATATTCAAAATTAGTCACTGTTCCCATGAGGGGAACAATGAACTTATTCAAGCCTGCCCAATACTCAATGTGGATGAAAGGGGAGTTTATGAAATCCAAAGTCAACTATTGACAAATGATTGCTGCTGGGAGGGCAAGAAAAAAGAAAGGATAAGAAGAGAATTTCTTCTGGACATCTATCCTTGAAAACTCAGATGATGATTATAGGACTCAGTGGGCTTCATAAAGAACACATGAAGTTAGATGGGTAATGTTTCAGTAAGGACACTAGAGGAATTGAATGGCAAGGAATGGGCACCATTATCAAATATTAAGTCTAGGATGGTTTAAAACAGTCTACCCAGAATGTGATTCCAAACTGACAAACTGCTCCTGGAATGTAATGTTGTTGGAGACTGCTTGTTTGTTTCCTGGCCACTTGTTTGTTTTTCAGCCACCCAGACTCCTGAAATAATTACACAGAAATTTGCATTCACTGAAACACTGTTTGACCAATAGCTTAAGCATACTTCTGGTTAACTCTTCTATCTTAAATTAACCAATTTCTATTAATCTTTGTATTCCGGAAAGTTTCAGGTGCATCTGTCTCTGGCAGTAGCTACATGGCTTCTCAGTGACTCTTCCCTCTTTCTCCCAGAATTCAGTTTAATTTTCCTGCCTAACTCTATTCTGCTAAACCACTGGACAAAACAGCTTTATTCATTAACCAATAAAAGCAGCACATATCCTGAAGCACTTCCCACATAATTTCCCCCTTTCTGTCTATATTAAAAGGAAGGTTTTAACTTTAACATAGTAAAATTACATATAGCAAAACAGGTATGAAACAGAATTGCAGCTACAATAGTTATACCTGCTTTATCTTTTATCATAAGTAAGGAAAACAGTAATCATAGCCTATCTATTCTTCAATTCCGTCTAAGACCCCAGAAGGATGTAATATTACCTAAGCTAAGTAGAAGTGCAAAACTCTAGAATTGACAGAGATATCTCACTAAGTGTATATATATATATATGTATATATATATATACATACATACATACTTAGACTATTTGTTCATTTAAACTATTCATTAGGTCAGCTTAAGTGAAAAGAGTAGCAACAACTGGTTCACACCAGAATGACAGAGAGGTCAGTAGTTACTCTGTCCTCAGTGCTGGATGTCCTAGCAGTGGAAGTGTGTCTCAGTGGCTGTCTCTCACTGGGGCCCCTGACAAACTGATAGTTTCTCAGTCCACAGGCTAGGTACCTCAGCAGTTCCAACCTGATGTCAAACAAACATGGAAGATTCCTGGACAGTGGCTGGTCCTTAGTCTAATATGGAAGCATGGAAATGCTATTTTTGATACCAAGAAGGAATAGCATTGGTTGACTCTATTACCTACAACTATAGTTTATAGTGCTATTTTTCTACCCATATTGCTTACACATGCAAACCAAATTGAAACAAGCAAACAGTGGAAGAGTAGGAAACTAACCACAAATATAAAATCAAGGTATAGAAAGATCTCTGAACACAGAGGAACGGCCAACCATTCCAACTGTCTCTAGGAGGTCAAAATAAGTGAAAATCAAATACTAAATTTAATAACCTGAGTACATTGAAGACCTTAAGCAGAGTCTGTCACTACAGAAGACTGCTATGAATGCAGAAAAATCACTGACTGCCCAAAATACAGAGAATAAGCAATAGCTGTGGACCCAGCCGTAAGCAAGTCACTTACACCACCTCTCGAATTCTCAGAGACCATTGTGGAATGTGACCTGGGAAGTACATAGGAGCTGTAGCCTCAGCACAACTGTAGTTTATCTGCTCTGCAAACCCTGCCCCATCAACGGTGATGTGGCAGTGGCTCTCAGCATCCTATACTTTACCTGCAAGCTGGAGATAGACAGTGAGTGAAGGAATCTGCTGTTTCTATTTGTATACCAACCACTAAACCCACCAGGCACTGCAGATAGCTCCAAACTCACGGCCACAGAGAAGTCTAATTAATGTCCTGAGCACTTGTGAGGATCAGAGGACTGGGAAGAGTGGTGGGAAATGGGGAGTAAGAGTTGTCATTTGTTTGTACTTGTGCGTTGAATTGTTGAATGGCAACATTCATTTAAAAATTCCTGTGTGGCTGAAATCCTGATGTGAATGACTTTCAAAAGACTGAGAATTAAAGAATTAAAAAGTTTGTTCTTGAATTGTTTCTGTGAGAAATTCTCTTGTAAGAGATAGTAAGTAAGCACAACGTGTTTTGGTTTGCTTTCCTTTGTGAAGTTCTGGGGACCAAACCCAGGACTTCATATATACTAGGCAAGAGTTCTATCTATGTTTGAGCTGTAACCTCAGTCCCAATAGATGAAAATTTTAGAAGGATTTAAATTATTATTCTAACTGCATATTCAAACTAACATTTATATTTTCATTATGAAGGTTATCATGAACATTCCAAAATTCTTGCAGCATAAAATTAGAAAAAAATAAATTTAAAGAATAGAAACAAAATTATCATTATTCTATCACTCAGTAGTGCGTATGTGATGAACACCTCTCTGTTTGTTTGATACAAGGCACCACATAGCCCAGGTTTACCAAAAACTCCCTAAGTGGCAGAGAATGACTTTGAGCATTCCATCCTCCTACTTATATCTTGGAGTGTCATGATTACAAGCATGACCCACATCTGGCTGCTTGTGTGTATTTTGGTCTCACTATATAGATTAGGCTCTCTTGTACAGTACCTTGTTTCTCTTGCAATGTCTCCCAGGAGCTAGGACTACATTATGTGCCATAATTCTTGCCTTTCAAACTTGTTTAACTTGTATTGCATAATTACCAAGCTTCATGGAAGAGCTTGCCCAGTAATCTGAGCACCATTGTTGATGTGAAGCATGTTGTACATGTTTGAAAGACACAAGTCACAAAATTTTTTGCCCTAAATATCCAATATCGAAATTGCAGAGGAACCATCTTTAGATAGAGTGTAATTCAAGAGGCAAGGCTGTGAGTTAATCAAACTCTAGGTTCCAAAACATGCATCAACCTTTATCTAGCCTACAGATCATAGTCTACTAATGTTCATGAAACTTGTGCCATGTAAGAGTCCATTAAACATTTATTTTAAAAATTAATCATTTAAATGATTATGTAATAACCCACGGACTGAAATTTGTGCTACTCACACACTACAGACATGAGGGATATCCATTCAGATGTGGCTGGCCTACCAGGAGACACACCCTTAAAAAAATGGGCTTTCCCTCCCCCAGAAGCTATCAAGGGACCAAGGCTTCTCAGCTATGGTTGGGGGCTCATGAGTTTTTTGTTACTTGCTATATTGTTAGCTGACTTAATTTGATGAGAATAGAGGGAAGGGATTGCTTGTGAATATGATCAATGTCCACTAAAAGCATTTAAAATCATTTGAAAAGATTCCATTCATAAGTTTTAAACTCAAAAGAGTCTCAGATTTTACATTAATAAAATCCAAATTCAATATGGATAGAGAAATCAGGTTCTATTTCCATGTATCTATGTTTGTTTCAAATTTTATTTTTACCTTTAATCATCTGCCTCATTCTGTATGTATATATAGGGGGTGTATGCAACACAAGAGTGCAGACGCCAAAGAATGTCCTAGGCATTGAATCCTATGTTACAGATGACTGTGTGCCTCCAAATGGCTGAATATTTCCACCCACCAGGGGTCAAAATTTGACATCCTACCACAAATGTGAAGTTTTAGGAAGAGGTATTCTGGGAGGTGGATAGGTCATAAGCTCTGACTCTTTAAAACAGAGTTTAGTATTTCAAAAAGTATTGCCAAGAGACAGCTTTTGCCCTTTCCACACTGTGTAAGGACACATAAAGAAGATGCCCTTTATGTGGCAGGCAAACTGACCTCAAGAGCTGCTATGTTAGATCTGTAATTTTCCAGCATTCCCATACTTGAGAATTGAATGCTGCATTATGTGAGAAAGTTAACTGTAAGACTTGACTGCAGCAGTTGGGACTGACCAGGATAGAATTTAAAACAAAAGGAAGCTTGAGCCAAGCCTGTTCATATTTGCTAGTGTTTTGTTTGTTGTAGGCTTTTCCACTGAACTGTATGTGTTCCAGAAAATAAGATCTCTGTCATAGTCCCTAAAGATAAGCTTCTCACCAGCATCATGACAGCTGTTCTGCCATAAATCAGAAGAGCTCATCCATGCACAAGACTTTCTAAGTTAATAAAATATTGATTAGTGGAAGCATATGGTTTATAATCAATGAGGAAGAATATCTCCTTAGGTTATATCACCATTTTTCCTTAAGCACTAGTCTCTTGATAGTTGACAAAAGGACGGAGGAGAGTACTGCCTTGTGGTGTGTGTGTGTGTGTGTGTGTGTGTGTGTGTTTATACATGTTTTCAAAAGAAAGCTCTCTTTCCCCTGGCATGCTGTTGTTTCAAATGAAATGAGAATGAAAAGAGTGGCAATGAAAAAACTAATCTAAAACTTAGAACCAATTTAATAAGCATCTTCATCAGAACATTATGTGGCAGGTGACAGATGGCTTGTGGGGGGGCATGTTATATGGTAGTGACTGTAATGCTTATTGCGTCAAAGCATCAAATCACAAAGGAGTATCCAACTTGCAGAATTGCAAAAGGAGCCAAGTGCTTCTGAAAGAAGAGAAGTTTGGAACTCACTGCCTACAGTGTTGAGAAGCCAAGTTAAAAGAGCCTCGTGATGAGAACAAGAGGGAGCACATCATTTTCCTCCTACTACCTGTGTCTCATCACTTGAAAATGCAGTGTATGCTTTGTTACAGGCATCTATGAAGATTAATTATTTGACAAGTACTAAGTACTATGGATGAGTTCCATGGAGCTTGCTCATTAATCACGATGTAAGCTCCTTCCGTCTTGGACAACAGATTTCTTTTCGAGTCTATTGTGAAGTCCATCCGACACTTTTTTTAATTATTATTACAAGAAAAATTTACATTTACTCCCCTTGTTCCCGGCCCTCCCGCTCCCCCACTACCCCACCGCCCTCCCCCTGCTTCCTTAAGATGGGGCAGGATACCATGCCCTATGGGAAGCCCTAGGCCCTCCCCCCTCCATCTCGGTCTAAGAAGATGTGCATCCATATAGAATAAGTTCCCAAATGGCCAATACATGCAGAAGAGATAGGTCCCAGGGCCATTATCATTGGCTTCTCAGTCAGTTCCCATTGGCAGTCACATTCAGAGAGTCCAGTTAGGTCATATGCTCATTCAGTCCTGATCCAGCTGGATTTGTTGAGCTCCCAATAGATCAAGCACGCTGCCTCTGTTGGTGGGCCAGTCCCTCACGGTCCTGACTTCCTTGCTCATCTTCTCCCTCCTTCTGCCCTTCCACTGGACCTTGGTAGCACAATCCCTTGCTCTGGTGTGAATGTGGGTCTCTGGCTCTATCTCCATCCATCATGCAAAATTTCTAGGTGACAATTGAGATATTCAACAAAGTAACTATGGGACAAGTTCAGTTCAGGCACCCACTCCTCTGTTGCCCAAGTACCTAGCTGGGACTTCCCTATGAATACCTGCGATCCCCTCTAGAGACAAGTCTCTTGCAAATCTTAAAATGACTCCCGTTAATGTAGATATCTTATTCCCTTCTCCAATATCCACCCTTCCTCGATCTCCACCCTCCCACAACCCCAGGCTCTCCCCGGTTCTCCCTTTCTCCCTGCTACTCCTCTCCCTTCCCTTTACCCCCTCCCCCAATCCCTACCTCCACCCCCATCCCCACACCCGTGATTCCAACTTTTGTCTGACGATCTTGTTTGCTTCTGACTTCCAGGAAAATCTATATAAGTTTTTCTTTGGGTTCACCTTGCTACTTGGCATCTGCAGGCTTGTAAGCTATACGCTTAATGTCCTTTGTTAATGGCAAAGGACCACTAATGAGTGAGTACATACCATACTCCTCTTTAACAGACCAAGAAGTAAAGCATTGTTTTACACTCTATACCCTGGAACTTACTCTGGGTTTTAGTAGGAGTTGCTTGCTGTCCCTATGACCTCTCAGGATCCCTGCTTACGATGATCAAGCCCTTGTAGATGGAGAGGTTCCCAGTTAACTGAGCCATAATGTGGTAACTCAGCTGAGAATATCACGGTGGTCTCATGACCTAGGTTGTCACTATGGTCCACAGGAAGATGCAGAAAAGGATTAAGGTTGTAAATATCTTCAGGAGATAAACTTCTGACTGAATTTATCAGAAACTCAACCCTAGTATTAAACCCTGGAATAAGTAGAAAATATGTCTAATGAAACCACTTTGTTGAATCTCGTTGTATGTAGTGAAGCTTACCATTTCCAAAGAACAGCAATTATCAAGCAAATAGATTGCTTCTGGGGCCAAGTTTCCCCACTTCATATCCGCTAAATGATTATAACACAACAAAAGTACAGACAACATTGAAACCTTTGAGAAAATTGAGGCAATTTATATGTGAAAAGAAGTCTTGCTGGCATGTCCATGAGCCAATATGGAATGGTATGTTTTTATACAAGTTAGTCTGTTCTTTTCTAATTTGGTGTGCTTTTAATATTTTGAGGAACTTAAGTGCATACTAAGGCAAATAACTAGGAGAATTAATTATGATTTTCATAAAACCCCACAGAAGTCAACAATTCATTGAGGAAGAGAATGGAGTATAAGAGTTGAAATTTTAGCTCAATAATCTCCCTCCGTGTGTGTGTAACTTCATGATTGTTACAGTAAATAGAAAGAATAGGAAATGTATTTATTCATGTGTATATGTGTGAGCACATATAAGTGAGTAAACACACATCATGTGATTAAGGAGGCAGAAGTTAATGTCAGGTGCCCTTCTTAGCCACCCCCAAGACTTTGTTTTGAGGTAAGGTCTCCTATTGAACCTGACACTCACTGAAGAGCTATACTCCCTGACTAGTGAGCTCCAGGGTTCTTCCTGCCTCTGTCTTTTCAGAATTGAAATTATAGATGTGTGTTCCCATTTACACTCTATTATGTGGTGCTGAGGATTTTAAATCTTGGCTCCATGGCATCATGGCAGGCACTTAAGCAACAGTGCCATCTCTCTGCTCTTGGAAAATAGACTTCTTGAAAAATGGATATACTGATCCAAATTTTGATACTCAAAAATTCCTCCCAGATCTAGAAATAAGATCTCATAGTACTCTTTTTTCAAAGGCTACAGTTAAGTGAATGATTGTCCTTTGGGTAATGTGGTCACCTGAGTAGCTCTCAGAGCATCTCACTGCTTCAGACTGAAGAATGTGGGAAACATATACACTGTGTTCATTTGCATGACCAATATCCTTTCATTTTAAGTAATGCAACATTTTAGGGTTGTTTAGACACACATTCAATGACATTACCCATGCTTCATTTCAATGTATAAAGAATCAGCAGCCTTATTCCCCAAAGAAAGACAAGCAGAGTGTCACATTCATTTGTGAGGAATAAGCAAACAGTGCAGTGTGTCTTTCTCATTAGCATGGCGGTTCTTAGAGGACTATCTGGTTTGGGTTTTGTTTTTGTTTTTCCTTTTCCTCTTTTCAGTGCAAACTTTAATTTACCAGCTACACATCTTACATTTCTAGTGGCAGAACTGAGATTTATCTTATTTTTCTACCTTGGAATGAAATTCCACTGGAAATTGCATTCCATGAAGGATTCATTTCACAAAATGTTCTTTAAAAATACTTCAAATAAGCAAACACTTTGTAGCTATCTATAGCATGTATCCACACAGATTAGATTAGTTACCTTTCTGAGTTAAAAGTAACACTGAGACAATCTTCCTGTTTGCTGAGGATAGTGTAGTTCTACTAAGTGTTGCCACTCAGTGACAATCCATTTATGGGAGATGTTCTTTTAATTATGCTTGCTTACCTGAAACATCTTTGTCTCCAAAGGAAATCTATGAGAATTTTTTTTAAAAGTTCCTTTTTGACTTTATATAAGTGCCTGACGCCTCACTATCAACAGGGTTCTGAAATAACAAGTATGTTATGGCAAACCAGTTTACACTGGAATAGTCCAAAAAGAAACCTTTTAATGACTTGTGACACTTCACTTGAAACTAAAGTGAAATTAGTTTTCAATGTTGAACTTAATGATCACCATTGGCTTCACTGTGCTCAGATACTAACTCAGAACTTTGTATATAACAAACAGGTAAATGAATCTAAGGTGATGATGTCATTGTCAAGCTTGCAATGTGCCCTAATTGCTGCTAAGCATGTCACAAGTTTTTGTTCCATAAAATTATAAATTTAAACCTGTCTTTATTTGTTCCAAAGCAATTTCATACAATTTAACTTCTGATTTCTTTCCCTGGAAAAGAAGCTGACAGAAAATCCCTCTAATTTGTGATGAAGCCTGAATTTAACAAGTTGAGAAAATATAATCATTGCTGGAGAGAGTGCTCAATAGCTAAGAGCACTTGATTTTGCAGACCTGGGTAAACTGAACCCACACAACAATTCACAACTGTCCATAATTCCAGCTCCAGGATCCAGTGTCCTCTTCTGATTTCTTTAGAAACCAGGCACACATGTGTTAACAGACATATGTGTAAGCCCAACAGACAAATGCAAAAAACCCCATTGATATACATAAATAAATTAATATGAAAAAGAAATAATAATAAATAATTAGCTTTAAAAAATACACAATCCATCACAACTCAATCATATGTGATTAAAGTGTTTTCTATCTATATTACAAGTTAATTTACTTTGCCTTTAGATCTTCCAAAATAATAGAAGCCTTGCTCTTTATTTCTGCTACTCTATAACGTATACACACCTCACCACATACACAGACACAGACACACGCACACACACACACACATAAACATGTTTTAATGATGATAATAAAATAAATCTTCTATTAGACCTGCTTTCCATGACTCAGAGAATTTCCAGATTAAACTCCTAACTAGTCCAGTGTTTGCACATACTCATTGAACATACTCTATAACCTAGAAAAGAACAAGCTCTCTTAAATTCTGGGGGAGAAACGAAAGTTAGAAAAAACATGTTCCAGGATACCTGTAAAGACGCAAGACAATCTTACACCAGTTGGATTAAAAATGGGTTCATTTATTGGAGGGGATAAAACTTACAGATCAATGTCCCAAATCACAGTCCTCTGGTCACAAACAGGAAACAGAGTCTAGTAGTCAGAACGGAAGCAGGAAGTAAGAGAGAGCAGAGCTGCCACTGCTTTTTAAAATGAAAACCACGCCCCAGTGGGCTGGTATCTTAAAAGCCATTGGCTGAAGGCAAGAGAGTTCCCGCAGCAAT
This sequence comes from Dicrostonyx torquatus, assembly GCA_028555095.1. Classification (NCBI taxonomy): domain Eukaryota; kingdom Metazoa; phylum Chordata; class Mammalia; order Rodentia; family Cricetidae; genus Dicrostonyx; species Dicrostonyx torquatus. The sequence goes on from JAQHUG010000311.1 coordinate 1,982,546, forward strand.
CTGGTTTTTCTTTAAGCCATTGCTTAATTGAACTAATATGATTAACTCAAATGCTGGCTTACTTTTGCAAAACCAAATAGGAATTCTAGGTAGATGCATCCTCAGCTTTGCTTTCCCCTTTGTTCAGACATCCATGTCTGCTGCAATCGACCTGCTGTCATGGTACTGTTTACCCCTTCCTAGAGTATCTTTCTCACTCTCTGTTCTGAATTAGTTCTGCTCTTTCTACTCCTAGTTGATCACTCTAATTCACTGTGATCAAATATAGCAGCATAGTGTCCATATATGAATAAATTTGTGTAAGATATAGTTCATACCGAGGACTGGGGAAACATGGACTAAAAGTGGATTTGAGATATAGTTCATATTGAAGAAACATAAAATTAAAAAGGATTAACATAGGACTGAAAATAAACACAAGGTTAGGGAATATGCAGATGTGTTGTCACGGCAAGAACAGTTGCAACGGATTGTGGAGAAAGAAGAACTTTTTACCTCCATGCATGAATATGTTGATCAGAATACCCACGAGGACAGGGTGCAGAAAAATGGAGCCACACACTCCATGCTGCTGGCGAAAGAGCTGCTCACCTATGAGGACATGTGTGAAAACTCAGAATTACAACCAAAGGGGAAGTAATTGAAAATGAGCTCAGAGACAGTTAAAATATTCCTCACGGCATTTTATATTGCTGAAAGAACTTCATATAATAGTAATTGTGTAAAGTCAAACAATGGACTTATAAATATATTGCATAAGAATAGCATGTGCATAATGATTAGCTGTATAATAACATGCTACTATTCCATATTGTTCATGTATGGTTCCTAATCCTTTAGGTCTGGGACACAGAATGACACATGAAAATAAAATAATCATATGTTGGCAATGATGAAGCTGACAGGGAAATCACACTGTGAGAACTACCTGCTAAAAACAATAATGTAGAACTAATTAAGAAAGCATTCATCACAAATATGAATAGTAAAAACATATATATTGAAGGAAATGCCCTTATATGAAGTTAGGCAAGAATACACATATAAAGATGATTTTTAAAAAAATCTTTGCACGTCAGATATTTAACCATGGTATTTAATCACTATAATATATGTACACACATATATAATCTGGCAGGAAAATATATGATACCTAAAGGTAAAAAGGGGTTTATTTTTGTAATATAAAGTGGGAATTTCTCATATGTTATGTGCAATTAAGTATATTAATGCTTGATGCTCTTATTTTGTAATTTATTTAAAATTTGGTTAACAAATAATAAAAGAAAATTATGTATTTTGTCAGAATAATAATCTGCACATACAACAAGACAATCTTAACCATCTTAAAGATAAAATAGCCAATTATTTGAGATTCACAACTTCGAATTAATGTTTGATAAATGGCATAGGAAGTGTTAGAACACAGAATGAAATTAACAATGATAAGGGAGGTGACCATTATTAAAATTAATTGTTAAAAATTAGAAGCAGAGGTAAGATAGATGGCTCAAAAGTTAAGAACACATGTTGCTCTTCCAAAGGACCTGGGTCCTGCTTCCAACCTTCATGTCAGAGAGCTCAAAAATTCCTGTGCCTCCAGCATGAGGGCATCTGATGATCTCTTCTAGTCTCTGAACACGCCAATTCATGTGTGGCATACATACACTGCTAGACATGCACAGTCATTGATGACAATAAATTTTAATAGGACTTCCTGTAGTGTGTGAATGGTAGTGAATTAGCTACTTTTTCCATAGCAGTGGCAGAATGGTGGCTATTCGCAGCATAACGGAATGAAGCCTGAGTTTCTGTTCCTGGCTTAGAGGTTTCAGATCATCATGACCTGTTCCACTGTCTTAATGTCCATTCTGAGACAGAAAGTCATGATGACAGGAGATCTTCAGACTGAAATGGAGAGACAGGAATTTGCTGAGCATCAGTTATAGTGTCAAAGTGAAAGTGTCACAGTCCTACTTCCCTGCAATCAGAACCACCCCCCCCAAAGTTTCCACAACCTCTAAATGTAGAAGCACTGAGACCAAACAGTCAAATGATTAGTCAGTATTCTAAATATGGGAAATAGGGAAATGGAAAAGATTCATATCTAATATAATAAAGCCCAAAGCTTGAAATGAGTTAAGAGGCATTGATAGCATTTTGTTCTGACATGACTGGCTGAAAAGTTTGATCAAAAAAATGCCATATAATATGAAAAATAGAAAGTAGCGTTTACAAATGATTAAATAATAAAATATTTATAATAAGTGCTATGACTTTGTGTGTACATTGAATGTAAATTCTGAAACGTTAGGATATACTCTTGGCATACTCAGTTTTCTATCGTGGTTTCAGGTTATTCAGTATAGTTTCTAAACCTTTTGGTTTGGAATCAGAATGTCACATGAATATCCAAAAATCTCATGTTGAAAATGTTGATGCTAACATGGACATGACTCTGTGAGAATAAGATTCAGTGTAGTGTGTTTAAGCATGTTTCTGCTTCTGTTTACTTGAATAAGTCTTTTTAGTTTTTATTACATGTAGCCTATAATAATACATATTATAAGTTATTTTAAAATAAGTTGTGTGTGTGTGTGTGCACATGTACAGGTGAAGTCCAGGAAGGACTTAAGGGTCCTGATTTATCACTCCACTTTAAATTCTTTGAGACAAAGTTTCAGTTCTCCAGTGGCTCACTTTTCTCCATGACCCCATGCTGGAGGCATAGACCCAGCTGCTGCCATGGTATTTAAACACATATGTTGGTGACTGAACTTAAGTCCTCACATTTGTACAGCAAATTGTCTGACCTACGGATCAGTCTCATAGTTCCTATATTTGGCATTTAAGCTTAATACACATTTATTATGATATAAACTGAGTTTTAACAGTGTTTCTCATCTATTCAGTGTCGTGTCCTCTGCCATCTTTAAGAGAAATCAGTAAAATAAGTTTTGATGTAATGAAACAGTCAATAAGACAGTTTGCATAACTGGGATGATATGTTAAATTTTAATTAAACATATGTCCTAAATCATTTAATTAATTTAAAAATAACCCGTGTATTTACATGCTTGTTTTCTTCCTACAGACTTTGGGTTTCTATTAAAATGATGAACTAACCAAAAAAAAAAAAAAACTTACCAAAAACTTACCAGAAATATGGTTTGAATATTTGGAAGCTTAAGGAATATTCACCTAGAATAGACTGATCTACTTTAAAGTAGAGTCACATTGCAATTTGTTGACTAAATTTTTTCCATTATTATGCCATTTGCAGAAGCTATTAGTTCTCAGTCAGTTGTTTTCAAATTGAGAGCATAGAATGCAAAAGAACAGCCAGTAAGATGTTTTTACAATGGGAATTTTTGGAGTATTTAAATTTATATAAATACATTGTAAATAATTCACACTCCATACTAAATCATTGAGAACTTTGAGGACTTTGGGAAGTACAAAATTAACTGTCTTGTTTATTAATATGATTTAAATTAACAGGATTCCATGAGATCAGTAGACTTTACAGGAAAAGTGCAGTCACTTACCCTCCTCTGCCTAGGCTCCAGTGAGAACAGAACCAAAAGGAAGCCTCAGACACTGCATTTTTAACTTCTGTTAAAACCCTATCGACAGCAGAAACTGCACACTATTCTTAAGTTCAGAGGTGCAGTTCCCTTTGATGATACTAAGAACAACATAGTCATTAATTTGGGATTGACTTTTACAAATACACAGTTGGGACTTCAGAAGTCAGATCTTTTATTATTTAAGCAGCTTTAAATAGGAAGAGAAGCCTTCACTTTTTCTTTTCTTTCTTTCTTTTTTTTT
>JAQHUG010000311.1:1991941-2023498 GCA_028555095.1 Dicrostonyx torquatus
TTTTTAAAGGGGGGTAGAGATAGCTTAGTATTTAAGAGCATTTACTGTTCTTCCAGAGGACTGGAATTCATTTTCCAGGTACTACATAGTACCTTACAATTATCTATAACTCCAGTTCCAGGTGATCTGACATTCTCTCCTGGCTTTTCTCTGCATGCATGAAGCAACAACATGGTGCATATACACACTAGCAAAAAAAATTTAATATCTACAAAATATTGTCATATTTCCTTTACCTTACTTTTATGAAGTAACCAGCTCTAACTATGTCATCATATCTTAATTTGCAAATTAACTTTGTTTGAATAAATATGTACTTGTCTGCCTTGCAAGCACCTATAAAGACCTAGGAAGAGACTTTCCGTATTTTTAATATGGAAACATTTAATCATAGTAAATTTGGATGTAACATTGAACACCTCAGATTTCATCCATAGATGATCTTCTTTTGTTCCTTGGTAACTATTTGCTGTGGACTGGTTTTGGCTTTAAAAACAAACCAATCAAAAGAATTAGACCTTCATATTGTCAGCCATTCATGGAGGCAATTGCTAAGGTGGCATCTTTCTAAGTTTTGTTCACATGTCTATGCACTGTTATTTCCATTTTGTATACATTTAACACAGCAGACCTCAGGTCCAACATTATCATTGGTCCAGCTTTATAGATAGAGGGATTGAGGTGTTAACAAATTTTAGTAATGATCTTGAAGCTCTGAAAACAGTAATTTATAAGTCAGGGATCAGAAAAGTCAACATCTGACCATTTAAGCAGTGTGCTGTTATGCCTCCCACCAAGGCAAATTCTTACATAATTATGTAGTTTTATGTGTGTGTGTGTGTGTGTGTGTGTGTGTGTGTATGAGAGAGAGAGAGAAAGAGAGAATACTAGAACACTAGAGGAAAAAAATGTATCCTATAGTAATCGACAGAAAACATAGGAAGGATTATTTCATCTTTATTTGAATAAACCAAAAATTCACAGAAACACTAACTGTGTCTCTGCTGATACTGTATTTTACAAATGCAACCTCGCTTGACATGAAATAGATGGGTTGGTGCCATTTCGCCCTTCCCTCCATGTATATGGAAACTTAGTGTATGGTCAGTTACATAAGTGTTCCTTTTATATAATGGGAAGAGAATCAACTGGTGTGACTAGCATAGGATACTGGTTCAGAACTAGAGTTCATTGAACTGTAGTCATATATTTTATTGCTCCATTTTATCCACCTTCTTGATACCTAGTATTTTTGTCCTGACTCTCAGCCTCAGGCTTTTCCTAGCATTACATAAAATTTCACTTAATATAATCCAGAACACTATTCTGTCAGATGATCTTGTTACAAAATGTGATTTAGCAGCATATGGCAGTATTTATCCACACTTTGATTAAATATGTATTTATCCTCCTCTCTGGGTAAGAGGAGATGTTGAAGATAAGACCGAATAACAGAAGGTAAACAAAAAGAAGCACATGCGTAAAGTTTCCATTGTGTTTAAACACACTTTTCTCATAATAAACATTCATAATTATAATATGTGTTCCCTAAGGGTAATGATATTAATATAAAGGCAGCAAAATTTACATGGCTGACAGCTGATGAAGACTAAGTTCTGCCATTCATTAATAATATGTATAGTGAATTTCTTTTTGGTAATGGTAATCATATTTGAAAACACTTTATTGTGAACTAAATGCATTAATGTTTCTGAATTCCCCACTGTGATCACAACAGATAACGGATTTTAAATGTATTATCAATATTATTAATCATCATGAATTTGCCAAGCATTGTGTTTCGAATAAAGCTCAGAATAATGTGATGGATACTTTGGAAAACCTATAAAATTTCCACATGCTGTAATGCCTGGGAATCAGTTGTGCAGAAACACATTAGCTCCAGGATGAATTTATGTGTCCGGTAGCTGCGCCAGAGTCTGATAAACAGGAAAGAACAAAGTCTCAATCAGGATCTCAGTCTAGATAGAATATTCTAATGTCTAAGGGAATTGATTTCTCTAAAATGTGGACTGTTTGAATAGACTAAAGATTCTAAAGACATGAAGAAAGGTATCTGGCAAACCATAGATGCCATCCATTTCTTGGACTGGGGATTAAAGGACCATGTACCCTGCCTGATGATATGCTAGTCCCACTAAAATACATACAGATTTTGGGGTCCAAGGAATATGGCTGAAAAGGATTCTGGGAAATTGTTTCTGGCAGATGTCTTACAAAGTTTTGAATCTATGTCTTCCATCAAAAAGTAAGGAAACGCCCACTTTAAAACCTACCACTGAATTAACTGAGATTCCATTTCTTAGCTTCCTTTGTGGCCCTCCATACTTTATCTGCCATGTAGATACTGCGGTGAATGAAGCAGTTGTCACAAAACTCAATGAAGATCCACTTTAAGTGACTTGTTATCATACAGTCCCAAACCAGCACTTTCTTCCTATCACCTCCTGATGTTTATGAAATATTATCTGTGATGGACTCTAAGATACAGAGTCAGAAATACTCCCTGCTTCTTCAGCAAAGACTCTATGAATGTGAAAATGGAATTGTTAATGTATTCTACAGCATGTATCTTTTAAATGATGTTTACACAAAGGTCCGGTAAGAAATGTAAGGAAAGAGATTCAGTAGGAAAGATGACTCAATAGTTAATATCATATACTATTCTTTCAGAGGAGCCAAGTTCAGATCCCAGGACCTATACTGAGTGAATCACCACTGTCTGTCAATCCAGCTCCAGATGACATCCTTGACATCCAAACTGATATGCACATACTACACAAACACACACACACATACACACACACAAAGAGAGACAGACAGACAGAGAGACAGAGAGATAGACAGAGAGAGACAGAGAGAGAGTGTGTGGAATATATCAGATAATGTTAAATCATAAGTAACGTATGTTGGACCAAGGGCCAACTTCTAAGTTTCTAGTTTTTTTTAATATTCACATTGTCAATATATGCATATTCATACAAGATTTGCTCCAGTTTACCACATATAGTACACACACACCACACAAAACACACACACAAAACACACTACAAGCTTTCACTAATATTTCTTTCAGCAATATCATGTATTTCCAAGAACAGAAGCATGCTGATTTGATTGAATTTGATAAATATACAGAGAAATAACATTAAAGATCAAGAAAAGTTTTCAGTGTACCAGAAAGATTTGGGCAGTATCAGAGGACTTGGTAATTAAGGTCATGTATTTTAGAAGAAAATTGTTTAGTTCCCAACATCTAAGTCTGGCTGATTGTAGCCACCTGTCATTTCATCCCCAGATCTAATGTCCTTTTGTGCCCCTGAGGGCACCTGTTCCTGTATGCACATTAACACACAGAGACACACATACTCTTTCTCTCATTCACACAGGTATACTCATAGTTGGGAGGGAATTAACACTAAAATGATTTTCTAAGTAAAATATATAAAATAATATCAGAGTACAGTGATGCTCAGGAATTTATTCATTCCCAAAAGGACAAAGGGAACTTGATCCCCCGAAAAACTCTGTGAAGATTGTCTGAGCCTTGTTATTTTCACTGGCAGAAACAGATTTCTCCTTATCACTGCCTACATCAGACTAAAGATTCCTGGGACTTTTGCCAGCATCACAGAATGCTAAAGAGTGATTAAGCTTTGGAGACCCCAAGCCACCTGTCTCAGTCACACTTCACTGGAAAAAAGAATACATCTCGAGATATATGAAAATGTGTCTTATTACATTGATTGTGGGTAGGAATACCTTGTTGCCTTCTGAATTTGCCTTAATTCTCAGGATTTCAGGCACCTACATAACCACTCTGTGCATAGAGTAGGCAGAGGTAGAAGGTCATATTTCCAGATAAAGCTGTGTGCAGTTGGAACACCTGCATTAATTATTAGATAGACTGTTCATCCGTTTAAACACTGATTAAATAATTATTAACTCTAAACTGATTGCAGTAATTGCATGTGTTACTCTCCTTAGATCTTGAGTTTTATCATTTATATAGGGTAATGAATGATATTCAGCTTTTCTCTCTGTCATGTGTTCTTTGATTAATCTAGCTGAGAAACTCTAAAACTCTGTAAATACTGAGATTTCTACCTTATTAAGCAGGAGAATTACTGTCTAATGCAAGAAGCAGTTATTCATGAGATGTGTCACATGGTGTAAAGATGCAGAAAGATCTACAGATAAAGAAAATATTAGTCTTTTTCCAAGGGTCAATTCAAGCAGATTTTCAAAAATGAAGCAATTGTGCCTGTTGTCACACTCACTCTTCTGTACTTACCACCTTCTGCCATGCACATGCTCTGAAAAACTGGTCACAACCACCGTAGTCTTCTTTTAAAGATTAATTGTATTTTACATATTCTTAAAGAGGATATATAAAATATTTGATTTAATTGGGTCATTCAAAACTATCAACTACTAAATCTTGTGTAAACACATAGGAAAGTCACTGTTTATATCTCAGTGAACAGATTATAGGCTGGGGGCAGTCATGTGTGTGTGTGTAGAAAGAGAATAATGATTAATTGACTTATAATTATACACACCAATTTATCATAGCCTCAGAGAAGTAAATGGATTGAGTCGTCTAGATTTCATTCAATGTGGTATATGTAATAATAAACTACTTTTGAAAGTCACTATATGAATTATATGATACACATAATACAAATGAAAAGCATCCTATTTTATTCTAAACTAAAAAAGAAATATTAGCAAAATGACATACAAAACAGTCTGACCAGTATGCCAACTCTCTTAGAGAAATTGAACTGATTGTAAAAACTTAGATGAATGTACTACACCCGCCCAAAGCAAAACTGATCTCAATTTAAAAGTTTCCACATCAAATTGAGTGGAGAAGTAATTAATGTGTGGGCTTTCAGTATCTCAGCAGGTTTATTACAGCATTCTGATTTCTGAAGACTCCCCCCACCCGATTCCACAGACTACAGTGAATTAAATACTGTTGAAGGCAGCCTTAAAGCTTAAGATCTGAATCCCTGGCATTAGAGACACAAATTTACTTTTAAGACTAGCCAAATATAATTATGATAACTAAAATTGGTCCCACTATTGATAATCTGAAGAATGTTCCATTACCTAATTTGCTTCTCTCCATGAAGCTTCACAGTAAGTAGGGCAGGCAGCCTACTACATAGATATACAGAAGCTCAGGTATAAAAATCATTTCAATAGCTTTTTAGTGTCGTAAATTAAGAATGTGTCAAAATTAAAAATCAAATCAACATTTACGCTCCAAATGGTATGCCAATTATAATATTGCAGTGAAATGTTATATGTTTTTAATGACACATCTCTATAATTTAATTTAATATACATGGTTGTATATTAACAGAACATATATATTTAGTAAATATATACATCGTACAAATACAGATGTACTTATATGCAGATATAGATAGATAGATAGATAGATAGATAGATAGATAGATAGATAGATAGATAGATAGAGATATATGACCTTCTGAGTTCATTTAGTGTTTTTTGCATGTATATGAATTAAGGGCTGACTATTTGGCATTGGATAACATTAAAGGATGAGAGCCTTTAATGTTATCCTAAGTTAAATTCCCCTTCTTAGTTGCAGCTCTTCATCTGGAGTGGGGTTCCAGGAGATTTCCAACATCCAAATGGGACTGTCAAATGATGTTTTTATTTTTCAGATCTTATTTGGCAGCCCTGTTTTTAAGATTCCATAGATATCTTTTTCCTGTCATATCTAGAAGATATGAACTAGCTGAAGATTCCTGATCTTCTGACTCTTATGTTGCTTCTGCCCCCTCTTCTGCTATGTCTCCGATCCTTACTAATAGAGATTGTATTGGACATGTATTTATTGGGGCTGGCAATACCAGAGTCACTTGTTTCCTTCACTTTTAACAATAGTGACCTTCTGAAATGGATTCAGCCTGCTACAAAGATCAACTTCTTTGAGCAGGATAGATCTACGCTTATCTGTTCATAAACTGATATATGCTCAGAAGGTAGGGATAGAATTATACGACTTTATTTAGTAAAATGGCAGTAGTATGTCCTTCTCTAAGTAGGTGGCCAATGACAGCCATGATTTCCTGACTGTTGAGCATGTTTAAGTTCAATTTGAAACTGTTGGTTACTTTCATAATATGAGTGTTATTATTGATTCTATTTTGCAATTAAATTTAAAATAAGAAATGTTTATACACAGACAATGCTTAAATAAGAACTGAAAATGTCCTAGTTAAACACTGTGTGTCAAGCATCACACTAAAGTTCCTTTACTTATTCATCAAAAGGCAACTACAAAATTAGACATAGGTCCCTCCTACACTTTTTTATGTTTGGGTCTCCTGTAGCCTAGGCTAACCTCTGAACTGTGTGATATCTTTGAATTTCTTCTCCTTTTACCTCTGTCTCCCAAGTACTGTGATTACAGTTGTCCACTACTGTATCCAGTTTGTATGGTTCCAAAACTGGTACTGGAGGCTTTCTGCAAGCTAAGTAAGCATTCTACCCAGTGAGGCTCATCCATGGCTCATTTCATTTCTTAAATAAATTATACTTACACATAAAAGATATGTTAAATAATTTAAAACAAATTTTAAATTATTAATAGGTCTGGAGAGATGGTTAAATGGTTAAAATCACTTGCTGCTCTTCCAGAGGACCCAAGTTCAATTCCCAGAACTTATGTTAGAAAGATTGCAATAGCATATAATTCAATCTCCCTGGTATATGATGCCTTCTTGAAGACCTCACAGGCACATTCACACATGGAGTATAAACACACACACACACACACACATACACACACACACACACACACATACAAATAAAAATAAATAATAGAGTTTTACAAAAATAATAAAATATAAATAAACTACATATCCAAAACCCTACCATTAATAGATATTCCATGGCCTCAACATTGCACATCTTACCTTTTGCTATGAACTCCAAAAAACTATTAAATTATAAAGTTTATTCCATTATGTTCTTGGTGTGGTTTACTGAAGCAATGGTACTCATTTTAATAGAAATAAATAAAGACAAAATATTTCTTTTGATAGTTTTAAAAAGTCCAAAATCCATGCACCTAAAATTACTTTCCTAATGAAACTAATGCAGTTTTATCAGTACAATTGTCTGAATCTTTCATGTTTACTTATTTACTTGAAGAGCCTCTTTATAATGCAAAGTTATTATATATTTAGCCAGAGAATATTTGTTTAAAATAGTTGTGAAATTGTCTCAAGATTACACAGCCAAACAAAAGCCTGATAGAGACAAACAGACTCCACTTCAAACCTGCACTAGATGTCTGTCTTCAGAGATCATGATTTACTTTTTTCTGCCCCATGGGGGAAGGCCATGTTTACCATGAAAACCAGAGCATTTGCCAGTGAGTAGAGTAGACCACTTTCCTGCCATGATTCCAAAAACAAAATGAATAAAAAGCAACAACAACAAAAACAAAACCTGTGCTTTATCTATGCTGTTTTGTAATACAAACCCCTCCATGATAAGCAGTTGGATAAGTGCAACCTGTGGACCTTGGAGAAACTGAAAGATTATGGTTTTTGTGCAGAAGATGTAAACGCTAAAAGATAATGAAAACAGCTGAGTGATGTCATCTTCTATCATGGCACAGTACATGCAATCATTAACTTACAGTAGCTGAGACAGTCAGTACTAAGCCTAAATAAGCCTAGGATTGTCAAGAATCTATTATCAACCATAGTGAGTCTGCTGTAGAGAAATATTGATTACTGATAGACACTGGGGAAGGGACAGCCATCGTGTTGAGGCTTGTACTCAAGCATGGACCTACCAGGTTTAAATGGACAGTTCTGAACTTATGGTCATACAGATTGTCGTGGATATAATCAGTTGGTTATTGGACAAAAGAAAAAGTTATGAATTTGGGAAATGGATTCATGGGGGAGAAAATGGTATAGCAAGGGAGGGAGATAGAGAAGTTGGAAATGAAAGTAAACAGTACACTACATACATGTATGAAATTGTCAAGGGTAATTTTTAATCAGTTAAATAGATCATCGAGTAGACACTTGCCATCACACATAGACAATTGTCAGCACAAGAACTTCTGTAGGGGGTCAATTATTTGCTGCAAAAATGGCCACCAAAGATGATCTTGCTCAGGATTTAAAAATCCCATGCAAATTGTTTGCAGAGGAGGCAAAATGGTTAAGTCTCTTACCATTGATTCAATCACAAATAAGTTAGGCTGGTCAACTGCTGATCAAGGCATGAGTCATCGCATAAGCAGAGCTTGCATTGATTCTCTGCCAAACATAAGGCATTTTGCTCAGTTCTTCTTGTTTCATTTCAATATATAAGTGCTAATGTTATATAATAGAACACAAAGAAGAAAAATAGGAGTGATGAGGAAAGGGGGAGGAAATGGGGGGTGATAAATATATGGAAGAGGAGGAAAGGAATCAAGAGGAGAACTAAAGGGAGAGGCAAGAAGAGAAAAACATTTTTGGAATATTTAGACAACTCTAGTGAAGAAGCATTCACAGTGACAAGATAATAGGTTAGTTCTCAAAAGGATGTTGGTCTTCCAAATTCAAAGACATTTGTCAGGTGGGATTTTTTTTTAGTTGAAACAAACATAATCTTTTTATTTTACAGTACATTCTTTAAGGATGTCAGCCTAGTTCCCTTGCTACAAATATGCTAAATAACCACAAGAAGAACAGGTGAATTTAGATCCAGATACTGTAAACCACTGCCAAGTTTAGCAGATTATAAAAGGATATTGACAATAATTAGTGAGAAAAGAATAAAATGTATTTTCAAAATGACAACTGGCTTAAATAATAAAGAGATTTACAAAAGCAGCTTAGATAAAAGACAACTCCAAACCTTGGTGGATCAAGATAGTTAATTTATAAAAGTGTTTATAGGTATTCAACAATAAATTCAAGTAAAAAAAATTGGGAGTTACTGACTTAATATTCAATGTTATTGTTTCCATGTTAAATATATTGAATTAACATAACATACCTCTTTAAACTAGATATCCAAATAAAGAAGTTTTGGGTCACAATGCTAATAATTATAAAAGTGTATCATGTGTTTATGTGTGTAAAATAGCCTCTTATGGTTACAATAATATATGTCTGCTCTAATCAAAAAGTGAAAAGGTGAATTTGTTATTTCTCCAAAATATCTAAAAAACAAATGAAACATGTCAAAAGAATTGTTTTGTGGAAGGACAGGCACAGAAGAGGAAAAATAAACACGAATAAATGACAGTAAAAGCAGAGGCACATTTTAGGTTTCAGCGATAACTGAGAACTCCTGAGCCTGCCTCATCTCTCCATCTCCTGTGGAAAAGTGAATATCTCTCACACTTTGTCTACATAGGCACAATTCATTACTGACATCAAATAGTCTTCACTTTAGCCCCCAAATTTTCACTAATTATAAAAAGTCAAGAGCACTTGAGCTTTTATTGTTGTGTGGTTTTCATACATTTATGTGTATGCATTTGTTCCCATGCTTAATTTTTTCTTGGCTTTAAGAGATTTATTGATTTCTTCCAATTTTTTGTTTATCTTTTCCTTTTAACATTTCTTAAGGGATTTTTTTTCCTCTATAAGAGTCTCTATCATTTCATAAAATTATATGTAAGGTCATTTTGTTGTTCTTCTTCTGAGATAGGATGTTCAGGTCTTCCTGTTGTAGGACCACTAGGTCCTGGTGTTGCCGTATTGCTCTTTAGGTTGTTGAATATATTCTTTTGCATTGGCACCTAACAGTCTCTCTTTCCATTTGGTGCAGGAGGTGTCTTTGCCTCTTGGTCCAATCCATACAGTTGGTGTCTGTGTCTCAGGGATCCTATTTTGGGACAATCTTTGCAATTGTCTCTATCTCAGGGAGCTGCTGCTAATCTTCTCTGTGAAGTTGCTGTCTGTGTCATAGGGTGTCACTGAGGTCTCCCAGGGTGTGTGGGTTTAGGGTTGAAATGGAATTTGTAGATTAAAGGGTCCAATGTGGGGGTGTTAGGGCAGCCTGCCTGCAGGAGGCTTGCCCCTGGCTAGCTAGTACAGGTGTGGTGGGTCGGGGAGGAGCCCACGGTTTTGTCCTGGGGCCTAGGTCCTAGAGTCTGGGTTGTCCAGTTGAGGGGTTGGCCACTCACTTCTTGGGTCCTCTCTGTTCAGTCCTAGTCTATAACCCAGAGATTTGCTCTTAGTTCTCTCTGTGCAATTCCAGTCTGTGTTCCCATGAATAGACAAATATGTGTAGGTATGAGTGTGTCCATGCATATAAAGGCCAGAGTCAAAAGTTAACTGAGATACTTCCTGATTGCTCACCACCAATCTGAGACAGATTCTCTTTCTTGAAACTTGAGACCACATACTGGGATGATCTAGCTAGCCAGCTTTCTTCAGGGACCCCACTCTCTATATCCTAAGTACTAGGTTTACAGAAAGAGTGCCAGGACAACTAGGCATTTTTCTGGACTCTGTGTATCTTATCTCCCATTCTCACACTTATGCATCACCACACTTTACCCATCACCACAACAACTTCACTGCAAGATGCTCTTCCTGCATCACCAAACACAGGTAAATAAATACCATGAGGTTCACTAACTACTGACTTCTGATCTATGGTTAAATAATGTTAGATAACGATTGGCTGAAAAGGTTACTTTTTCTTGGTATTTCTGTTGGTAAAGGCATTTGGTTTGTGTAAAATAAAAATACTCTAAAGGTTTAAGGAGAGAATTTTCTTTTAATGTTACTATGAAATGTTACCATATGTGGAATGGATGTCACAGGCCTATGAAAAGAATCTATTGACAAAAATACATGGATGAATGTCAATCAGCTCTTCATGGAATCTCACCTTCCTGTTTATTATTGTAATTAATACAGGTCCCATGTGAGCATATATATTAACTGAATTCATGAAGTGTTGTAAGGAAGGCCAGCTGGTGGTTCCCTGCTTCTTGGCCCCAAAATAAGCACACAGAAACTATATTATTTAAATCACTGCTTGGCCCATTACCTCTAGTCTCTTATTTGCTAACTCTTAGATCTTAATTTAACCCATTTCTATTATTCTGTGCATCAGCTGTTGTAATGGGGTGGCGGCTGTGTCCCGCCACCAAGAAGTGGGGCCATTTTCCCAGCACCTGGCTCCCAGCCACCAGCTAGCTTATGCCCGAAATGATTACACACAGATTGTATTCATTTAAATTCTGCCTGGCCCATTATCACTAGCCTTTTCTTGGCTAGCTCTTACATCTAAAACTAATCCATTACAAAAGTCTGTGTGTCACCACAAGGTGGTGATCTTACTGGGGATCATTTAGCATGTCTGACCCTGGCGGCTTCATGGTGGCTCTCACACTTCCTTTCTTCCCCGAACTCTGTTCTGTCTACTCTGCCCACTTCAGGGCTGTGTCCTATCTTACAGGCCAGACAGAGTCTTTATTTAACCAATTAAAGCAAAGAAATACAGAAGTTCCCTCCTACATCATTTCCCTTTTTTCTTTTTAAACAAAAAAAGGCTTTCATTTTAACACAGTAAAATTACATATAACAAAAGAGTTATCAAGTAAGAATTACAGTTAAATATTAATATTTATAATTACCTTAATAATATAAATATTAAGAATATACCATATTTATATCTATTTTATCTTTTATAATAACTAAGGAAAACTATAACTATCCATTCTTCAACTCCATCAAAGACTCCAGAAGGATATTATTTACCTAACTAAACAAGAAATAAGCAACTTCCAAACTCTAGAAATGACAGAGACATCTCGCTGCCTGAACAGTCACCCAAAGTTCCTCTGTATTGTTGGGGCATCCATCTTCAGCCTAGAGGCCCATAGTATTCAGCAGACATTTCAGTTCAGTCACTTTCTTTTGTGTCCCGCGGAATGTCTCGCAGAGTCTTTTATGAATCAGGAACCCTGAAGGATCATCTCACCTATATGCAAGTTCAGCAGTCCTCTTTCTGCAGGGTCTTTGTGTCCATTTAAGCAGTCCAGGCCGAGCAGTTTCTTGCCCGAATGGCTAGCAAACTCCATAAGTAGCCTCTTCGATGCCCATCTTCCTCTTGAAGTAGCTGGTTCTGCCAGGAGCAGACATGTCTCATTGTATGAAAAGCCCTAAGTTATTAAAACATTAAATTCCATATTCTGTCATCTTTGAAAGATACGAAGAATGCCTATCTAATTGAAATATATCTGTATATATCTAGAAAATCTAACTAACATGACTACAAACTTGACTATTATAGATGATTATCCATTAAGAATCTATATTTCCTAATTATACATTACATTTTTAAATGAACTATACAATCACAATACCTTAATCAAGATCAGAAATACTTATACATATAACAAAATTAACCTTAAACTTGTATCAATAAGTCAAAATTTATACCAATGCAAATTATTCATATCTATATCATCTCCCCCTTTAAATGTAAAAAAAGCATTTAAAACAATATTTGGGAATATAGATGTAGTTATTTCTCTCCAAACTGCTTCCTGCTATATGGGGGCACTGTTAATTAGGTCTTTCATGGTATAACCTGTGTGGTAGGTACATCTCAGTTGGCAGTTAGCTGAAGTAATTTTCTGAAGGTGTTCACAGTGACCTTTCAGGAGGGCGAGGTCTATCATACCAGATTGGTATAGAAAAAGTGCATAGGTTCTCATCCTCTATGAAAACAAGAGAAGACCCTCTTTCCAAAAGCATCATGTCCTTAGACCCAAATTGTGAAGCAATAACACCTTTATAATATCCATGCTGGTTTAGCTTGGGAGTCCATATAATGAGATGTCTTTCTGTACTTAGCTCCTTCATAATCAAAAAATTTAAAGAAAAGACAATAAAATACATAATCCAGACATTCCATGAATTTTCCATCTTTACGTGGCTTATTTATTTATTTTTTAATCTATAACTATTTGTAGTCTGGCTCTTTAAAGACTTTACCTTTCTTTTAAAGGAATTGTTTATTTTATTACAATCTCTCTATTTTTTTCTCTCCTAAGCCTATGTACTTCCATACAGCAGTGTGACCTATTTATAGATCTTTTATGTCTGAATCTGTAATTTTTTTACTATCCAGGAGCATTTTTTAAAATGTTAAGTACATCTTAAAAACTCGAGTTGTGATATGTAGGAGAAATACGGTACAGCCTGTTTACTGCCCCAGTCTAAACCTTAAGTGCGTTGTTATCATGGTAATTAAGGTGGTTCCTGCCTGAGAGCAGCATATTTCAGCATGATGGAGCCTAGCCAAGCTGCTCTTATCTCAGAGTCAATTGCGCCTCTGAGCTGCACGCAATGTTCCAGGTACACAGTGAGTCCAAATTGTCATCAAGTAAGCAAATCGTAGCACTTTATTCAGAAAACCCCATTCAAAGGTGTAGGCTCTGTCTGCTGTGTCTCCTGCTGGAGCCAGAGGTCACCCTGGCAGCACAGACTGTAAACTGGTATTTCAAAACTGCCTCTTTCTAGTAGACCTGATCCCACCTCCTACCCAGGCAGGAAGAGCTGAGTCCCCATCTCAGCTGCTTACTCCCGACCCGGATCAGACACAGAAGCATCCAGTCCCACAAAAGCCATTGAAATGCTTTATAGCAGAAGTTTGAGCTGGCAGCACAGCCAGAAAGCCCCGTTTTAAAACCGGGGCTTTGCTGAGTCAGGAAATCTCTCTGTGGCACGCCATCCAGAAACAGCAAAAAGCTGTGTTAAATTCTCTCCTTTTTAAGGCCTCGCAGGTTTTTAAGTGGATTAACCACACAAGTTGGAGTGTCAACTGTTGTGTGGGGGGGGGGGGGCTGTGTCCCGCCACCAAGAAGTGGGGCCGTTTTCCCGGCAACTGGCTCCCAGCCGCCAGCTAGCTTATGCCCGAAATGATTATACACAGATTGTATTCATTTAAATTCTGCCTGGCCCATTATCACTAGCCTTTTCTTGGCTAGCTCTCACATCTAAAACTAACCCATTATAAAAGTCTTTGTGTCACCACAAGGTGGTGATCTTACTGGGGATCATTCAGCATGTCTGACCCTGGCAGCTTCATGGTGGCTCTCACACTTCCTTTCTTCCCCGAACTCTGTTCTGTCTACTCTGCCCACCTAAGGGCTGTGTCCTATCTTACAGGCCAGGCAGAGTCTTTATTTAATCAATGAAAGCAAAGAAATACAGAAGATCCCTCCTACATCAATCACCACAAGGTCATGGTCTACCAGCAAAATTTTGGCATGTCTGTCTCTGGTGGAGGCTCCATGGCTTCTCCCTGCCTATGCCTTCTTCCTCCCAGCATTCAGTTTAGTTTTCCCCACATAGCTAAGTTCTGCTATAGGTCCAAAGCAGTTTCTTTATTTATTTATGGTAATCACAGCATACAGAGGGGAATCCCACATCAATGAAGGTATTTTTATTTCTTATTTGTGTACTGTGTCATATCACTTAAATGCCTTCTGTTCCCCCACCTACTCTTCCCATGTCCCTTCATTTCTTCTTAGCTTCATTGTGTGTGTGTGTGTGTGTGTGTGTGTGTGTGTGTGTGTGTGTATACTGCTAGAGAGTTCATTTGGTGTCTGAGTATGTATATTTGTTTAGAGTTAACTATATAAGATTGGATCTCTCATGGTTCTTGTCCCTTGAGTAACTGTTCTCCCACTCTCAGCTCTTTGGCTACTTGTAGCTTTTTTTCTAGGTATGGGGCCTTGTGAGATTTTTCCCATCCACATCAACTGCTATTGTCTTTGGGCAGGTCTGGTTTGGTCGACAATCTTGTGATTTCCTGGGAGTAGCATCCCTATTGTATACAGAAGGCACTGCTTCACAGCATAAGTGTGCCCTCCTTGTTTTTATAATCCTTTTGTCCCCTCTTTCTCAACATTCCTTGAGTCTTAGCATATAGGTTATATTGTAGATATGATAATTCAGTTTGGTCACCTTATTGTCACTTGCCCATTTTCTTCATTTTAACCAGCTGTAGCTTTCTGTAATTGTTTTCATCTGCTACAAAAAGGAACTTCTTTGATAAGGGGTGAAATCTGACTTATTTGTGGACACAAGGATAAATACTTAGAATTCTGTTGGAAATTATGTTGGTTTAAGAACTTGATATAGGTGACTCTTCTAAGAGCTCCATCTTTCTTGACACTGACCCTACACTAAAAACATATGAGAAGTAAGTTCAATGGGCTTGTCATTTCCTAGGGTTGGGATGAAGCAAGGAAATTCCCTTTGTAAGTTCCCTCTGGTGACTGTACTGTGCAGAGAAGGATTTAGAGCTGCCAGCTAACTCTACTGGTCCTCAAATATTAAAATGCACCTTACTAATAAAAATAAAAAGTAAAACTAACCATGTTTGCACTCGCATTTAACAATTTAAATTGTATGTTATCTGACTTTGATTAGTCATTCCTTTAATTAGTTGTCTCCTCCTTCCTGATGATAATCCAATTATATTGTTTAACTAACTCCAAGCTTCAAAACATTTTACATGTACATGTTCATAATAATTTTTAATGGTAAGTACACATCATTGTGCTAGACTGTTATTTAAACTTTTTATGTCCATTTTTTGTATGTATGTGTGAATGATGAATGGTGTGTGTGTGTGTCTGTGAGTGTGTCTGTGTGTGTGTGTGTGTGTGATAACCTTGTGTGCCTGCCACTGTGTTTAAGATAGGGGCTCTTGGGTTCTGCTCTTGGGTTCACCAGGCTAGCTAGTTCCCGACATTCAGGAATACTCCTGACTCTGACCCCCAATTACCTCTAGACATATATTATTACTGTGCATACTTCCATGTCAGAATTTTTGTAAACTCTAGGAATTTGAACTCGTGATCATCCAGCAATTATGTTACTAAATGAGAAATTCGCCAAATATTCTATATCATAGTATCACAGTTATTTACATATAACTATTATTTATATATGTCTCACAAAGTAATTTTTCAACGTGAAAAAAAAAAGCATGGGCACTTTGCTGAATTATTTTCTGCAGCATTTCTGGGACAGTCATTTTGACATTGCATTGTATGGCAGGCATATATACAAGTCTGCATAAATAAATTTTCATGTAAGGCTACAGGTGCTTGGATTAATTTGTTGACAGCTCTTCAGTTTACTTTCCCCTATGTCCTATGAACTACACTCTGAGCATGGCTAAGACTTCTGTGGAAGTAATCATAGACTTTCAAAACTGCACAGAGATTTGTCTTTATATAACTAAGAAATGACAAATAAATTTAGATAGACTTTGCAGTCAATTCTCTTAGGAAGAGAGATTTGAATCTGTGAGCGATCCCTGACATCCTGAAGATAGAAATGTTGAATAATTATAAACAATTGGCTTGTGGAATAATAATATCATATCTTAAATATTACTTTAGTGAATACATCTTTTCATGAGCAATTTTCCTTAGTCCATTCCTGTCTTTAATCTTATTTTCCAATCACTTTCATTTTATTCTTTTTCACTGAATTTTAGCTTTTAATTATAATTTATTAAATTCTCTGCTGTTGACTGCTTCCTATTGCCCAGAGTGCTTTTGGATTGAGATCGATCTTATTCTTGCTTTTGTCCTTGACCTCAGATAATGATGATGTCATTGTCATCAAGTTTCATTTCAATATATAGAAGCTTAATAGTGCATGTAAACTGTAGAAGAAAATGTAAGTTTACGTTATGAAAGTAATTTTAATTTTCTTTCCTCCCTTTTTTTCTATTGTTTATCTTGCTTTCCTCTGTCACTGTTTATCTCTGACTGTCTCTGTCTCTCTCTTCCTTTTTCTAGAAGCTCATTGCGAAGCCAATAGTCTGCCAGTGAGCTCCATCCCCAGCCTTCTAATTTTCTGAAACTAGTTTAGTTTACAAAATAGCATGAACTCAAATCCTTTGGCTATTGTCTTTAAATGGCATTTTCTTTTCATAGACCACTGGCTGTTCTTTGGATGCTTTCACAAAGAAGATATAGAAGCATGCCTAGAGAAAAATAAAAGTCTAATTTGAAAAGTTGTTTATGTGTTTTCCAAGTGACTAGAATTGGTTGCCAAGTAGCCAGGTTTAATCCCAGCACTCAGGAGGCAGAGGCAGGCAGATCTCTGTGAGTTCAAGGCCAACCTGGTCTACAAGAACTAGTTCTAGGACAGGCACCAAAGTTATAGAGAAACCTTGTCTCGAAAAACAACAACCAAAAGCAAAAACAAACAAACAAACAAACAAACAGAATTGCTTGCAAGTAAAAGCAGTAGTTTAGCTGCATGGTCCTTTAAATTTGTTCTTTCAAGAGTTTACCAGAGTGAGGAGATGAAGCAAATAGACAGGGCAGGAGGCAGGGCTAATCATGTGATGGACAGTTCCTGTTTAATGTCGAAACACTGGGTGGCTGAGCCAGCATCTCATCTTTTGATGAGCGTTTGGAGAGCTGGAACCAACTGTCCCAGGGCCTGTTTCTGCACCAACCTTGCCACTGAAATGAGGACACTGCAGCTGCTGAGTCCCTGCACTGTGAGAATCTGGAAATCTGATTATGAATAGATTTTTTTCAAAGCATGGTTGCAAATGAGTAAGTCAAAAACAAACTTGTTGAGATGAGAAATTGGCCAAAACCAAATTTTTTCCAGTCACTGATTTTACAATTTTCCCACTCACTGGATTCCTGCTTCACTTTTAAAAACAGCAATTATTCAAAGGAAAGAAATTGTATTCTGATGGTTTCTGTTTCTAAAAACTGTGTTAAGCCAGCAGTAACCTTTTTCTGTCGATGACCCATGATTCCCTTAAATATGTAGATAGTTCCTGGAGTTATAAATGGGTATAATTAAGTCAGAAGTTTTAGTAATGTCTGTATTTTGGGGGGTGGACTGCGAAATAACTGAAAAATAAGTGATTAAAGATTTTTTTTCTCAATGCAGTTAATTTAACTACTTAGATATACTTACTCCATTCACCCTACACAAATTTTCATTTCTGTTATTAACTAAATGGCTGTGATACAACCACTGTCATAAAATGCAAAATGAAACTCAATAATACCCATTATTTTTCCGTGCATGTATATAATATGTTCTGATCTAATACATCCTCTGCTTCCTCCATTCCAATTTCTGATATATTCCACCTCTGCTTTTTTCCAAATTAGGTACTCTTTAAATTTTAAATATTTTGTTTAACTTCATGTATGCATATGTGTTTTATCACATCCACCCCATTCCACTCCCTTCAGATTTCCAATTCCTTTCTTACCAATTATTCTCCTGCTTTCCCTCACAACTTTGCTTCCCATGTCCTCTACCCCTGCTCTCTAAAACTGTGCATTTAGTACTACCTATATGTACAAGGGCACAGAACCTTTTATTGGAACATGGAAAAACATTTAGGGGCCTCGTTCCTGAAGAAAACTGACTCTCCTTCCCCCAGCAGCCATCAACTATCACTAAATCACTATCAACTATCACTAGTGGTATGACTTCATGATCTCCTCCTCCAACCTTGTTCAGGTATTAAACAGCTTGATCTAGTCTAAGTCTTTTGCACATAACCCCAGGCTGTAAACTCATGTATGAGACTGTGCTATTATGTCCAATAAACACTGTTTTCTTGCAGGCATCTATGTCCTTTTTCTCTTATGCTCTGTTCACCATCATTCTGAAATGACCAGTGAGTACTGAAGGGAGATGGGGAGAGAGTATTTTATATAGATGTCACATTCAGAGTTAAGAAGTCCACGCTCACTTATTTTGTGCACATTGATCACTTGTGGGTCTCATTATCAATTATCTTTACTGGTGATAAAGGGCTTATTTGATGATTGTTTTTGATATACATTATTCTATGGATGTGAAGATTAGAACTCAGGAGGCAATATGTCGTCATGTCCACTGACTATTATTACTGGGCTCTCACATGTGACCTATGGTCAAGATAGACAAAGGTTTTGGGTTACAGTAACAATACGCCTGCACTCTATATTGTGGAATAAGATTTAAATCCAATTAAGAAATAGCCAGTTATTCTCATTGCATCTGTGTCACTGTTGTACCAGTGTGTATCTTTTGCCAGTCCAGTCATTATTGTAACCCAAATGCTCACCAAGCAGGTACTGTTGCTGACATGCTTTTCCATGAAGAGCTCACAGAACCTTCCAAAACAGAGAATCTCTCTGATAGTGGTGGAACTTCCACATGTACTACTTTCATTTCTCCATGTCCTATGACTCAAGTGTGTGCCGTTTTTAGCAATAGATTTTTTTTTCTCACCAAGTTCTGGGAGGCAACCACAAACAATGGCAATTTCTTAAGCCAGTGAGTGAATTCATTCTGCTACCATTATTTCCAAGGATGTCTAGCCATTCACTGGAGCATATTGAGTTTTAGTTATTTTCATTCCCTTTTATCTCTCACTGTAATTTTTCAGTCTAAAAAGCCCCCTACTTTTATGATATTTTTTGTCTGTTTGCTTCCTTTCATTATTGTAGTTGCTTGTGTGTTTTGGTCACTGAGTTTAATTGGGGTTGTTTATTGAGTTTGATGAGAAATGTTTGTTTGTTGTTCTCTTTTTTGATACAATTGTGATATAGATTTTATTTTTAGGTTTGGCCATGCACAAAGCAAGAGTGGACAGCTGTGTAAAAGTACTTTAGCATCAGTAAGTTATACATAGTTCCAATTCATCCATTTTTTATTTAAAATGATGTACATTTTCCCTAACCATTCTAGGTAGCAACATACACAGTGAACACTGGCCATCTTTACATTCATTATCACAGGCTCAGAATGGATACCTCTAAATGACATCCTGGGTTGAGTACTGTCTTCCCTTCATGTTTCAAAAAGGATACCAGCTAAAGCCAGAATCCACTGCAGGCACACAAACTCAGATACAGAATTCTGAACCTTCCTTTATAGTTCTGCACAAACTAGGTTTTAACTCATAAAATACATTCCTAATTCATATTCTTTCAGCTTTGAATATGTGCCACTCATAGCAATGCAGGTGGTGTGAAGATTCTCCAGTCAATTTATCTGAATTTCTTGGGTATTGTTTTCATACCATGCATTTATTTAACAAATTAAGTAGGAACATCTTGTTTCAATTTATCTTAGGTAAAATTTATATTTAGTTGGTTCTTATCCCCCCTCCACCAGTTTCATATTCTGACCTAATTGTGTGCTTAATGTTCTTGTGATGTTTGGCAAAGACACTCATTAATTCCATTACCTCTTGCAGGATAAAGGGGGAGTTTTGAAATGGCTAGCAGCTACAGATCAATACACTAACTCAATAGAGATAATTATACGAATCACTAGGAGACTAGCAAGCTGCCAGCTGTAAGCAATCATTCTGGACCTCAAATAAATCTGCAGAAAATACAAAGCAAATTTTAAGGGCATTGTTCTGAAATAGAGAGTCTTACACCGACAAATGTCTTTCTGTTATTTATTTGCCCAAGTTTGTTATCATTAGCTCTTGATGCTATGTATTGGTTTTTACATACCGGTGAACACCAAGTTGTATCCTGTACCTTCATTCCACTATTGACTTTCCTTTACATTCCACCATTACCATTGGGTCATCCTACTAAATTAGAAGGTTTGTTTACACATTTTAAACTTTGAAACATGTGTGTCTCCCTTATACATAAACATTGATAGCAATTAGCAACAAAGATGACAGGAACAGGGTTGTTATACACCTATAGAGAGGTTTACAGTTTCCTGTTGCACAAATGTTCTCTGCCATGTCTACCTTCTACTTTAGTGAAACATTTATATTTGTTTGCTGTTTGTTTTGCGGTTGGGTTTTTTGTTTGTTTAAACAATGAGGTTCTAGTCACTATGACTGATTCTTAGCATCTCTCTGTCTTTCCTTGGTCTATATAGATAAAGGTATCATTTCTCATCATTTGAAAATGTTTTTGTTCATTTGTTTATAGCTCTATCCTAGGATCCGTAGATGCTTTTCAAAAATCATTGAATGGGTGCTATAGCCTCTTATACGAATTCAAATAGCAAGCTATTCTATTTTGTGTGTCCCCAAAGAAACCAATGAAGGTAAACTTTACATCAAAGACATTATTTACATTTGTTCTGAATCTCTACATAATCAGCCTTAGTATTCTAAGAAAATAATAAAATGGAAAATAAATGGAAATTTTTACGAGGATCTTTACATATATGCCCATCTCTAGCCTAGAGCAGTGAAAGCGAGCCTTGTGAAATGCGGAGAATCAACTCTGGTCTGCAGATGGTAACAGAGCAGTACTTCCAAAATGGGATGATGGCACTTCATCCTCCTCCTGGCTAGGCAAAAGACAGCAGGGAATGGTGTGACGGCTGTCTGAGAATCATGGCTGTCACCATCAGTTTTAAGGTGTGTTTGACGTGTGTATGCATGTGCAAGAATGCAAACGTAGAGCCATATGTCAATCCAGGGTAGAATATTTTGTCCATTTGCTTGTTTTTGTGAGACAGAGTTTCTCAGTGTATCTCTGGAACTCACTGTAGAAATGAAACTCACAGGCTATTCTGGAACTAACTGTGTAGACCGGGCTGGATTCCAACACAGAGATCTGCCTGACTTTGCCTCCCAAGTTCTAGGATTAAGGGCATTTACCACTGCCACCAGGCTAAGAGTAGTATTTGTTTAGAAACAAAATACCCTTGATTTTTAACACAGGGTGTGTGACCTGGAATTTGCCAGAGTCTTATTAGCCTCAGGGATCGACCTGTTTCTGGCTCCATACCTCTAGAATTATAAAGATTTGTCTCTATGGCTATTTTTTAGGTGAGTGCTCGGGGTGGGTGTTTGTTTCAGGATCACATATTACTCAGGTTGGCTTCAAAATCACTATGTAGCCAAGGGTCATTTTGAACATCTGATCCTCCCTCTTCAGACACATGCCACCATGTCTACTTTATGCACTGCTGGGAATGGAACCCAGGGCTTTTTGAGTGTAAGGCAAGCCCTCTACCAGCTGAACTACACACTCTGGCCTTGATTATTTCTAACATTCCAATTTTTTTGTGGTTGTGAGTACTTGTTGGTGTCATTGCTTCACAACCTTTGGTTTTGTTTTGCTTTGCTTTAAATTCATCTCTAAGACTCTTGTGGTCAAACATGATTGACCATATATCTAAACCAGATAACATAAAATACATTTCTTAAAAGCTACACAATTTTGGAAAACTGCCAAGAAAACAGAGATGAAAATACTTAAACTATTAGAAGCAAATGCCTATTTTAAACCAGCAGCAGACAGGAAGGACCTGGAAGAGTATGTGCTGATTCCAATACTGCCTTGGAAATCATCCACTATTCTTAGTTTCTGAATTGACAAGGTGATAGAGTAGAAACCAGACGTTAAAAAAAGGACTTTATCCAGGTGTTCAGATTGTAAAATTTTTAATCAATTTAGTTTTTATGTAAACAGTTAATGCAGGCAGATGACAGCTTTACACAAAAACTGCCTTTATAGCTACCTAGAGACATTTTAAAATGTGTTATATTATCTATTCCTTGGGAAAAAGTCTGGTAAGTCATCTCAAGCTATGGTCTCACGTGTAATAATTTTATGAGTAGGCCTGCACACAAGACCAGTGACCCACTGGGGAATTTCATTGATTTTGGTTTCCACTGCTTAGTGCTAGGGTAGGTGTAAAGATGATGGATTTATGCTGATCCTAAAAGGCTTCTTTTGAAAGTCAAGCTCCTGTATTCCTGACAGGAGCTCTTAATTCATTAGGAAGAGAGAACTTCATTTTCAAGGGAGGCAAGCCTTCTCTTTCATTCACGCTTGTGGATTTTTATTTCTTTTTCTTCGTGATCAGGACAATTTCAAATGTACATAGTGCATTCTGAATACTGGTATTCCCTCTTATTTCCCTTCATTCCTATCACCAACCCACAGAAATCGCTTGCCAACACTTACAACATTTTGCTCAGTTTTATGACACTCAGTTTAACCAGGGTTGTCTGGGTTTCCATGGTTTTGCTGCTATTAAAATGTGTGGCTATATCCACATACATGCTGAAGATGATGTCTATCCCTCTCTGAGTTCATTAAAGGCCCACAGCTCAGCAGGAATGAGTAGGGCTACATGAGGCCTTCCTTAAATTGTGACTGACTCTTGGCAGGTTCAGTCATGTGTAGGCTCTTTGTTGACAGCCTGTACTCAGTGAGATCATGATTGATTGTGTCATGCCCAGAGGATAGACTTTCCTAGTACTTCCCTGTATCTTCTGATTCTCACATTCCTCCCAGCTTCTCTTTGTATAATTCACCAAGCACTAGAGGAAGTGGTATGGATATCCAGTTGGTAGGTGAGTGCGGGAGCATTCATTGTTTAAATATGGCATTCTTTTATATTTTATACCACTCTCACAGCTGCAATTCATAAATTTCTGTTTATAA
Organism: Dicrostonyx torquatus; assembly: GCA_028555095.1. NCBI lineage: Eukaryota > Metazoa > Chordata > Mammalia > Rodentia > Cricetidae > Dicrostonyx > Dicrostonyx torquatus. The sequence goes on from JAQHUG010000311.1 coordinate 2,015,430, forward strand.
ATATATCTAATAATTTGTATCCGTTTATAGATAAAGTTGGGGTTACTGTGCTCAATAGATGTTAGCATAATGCCTGGATTGTTTTTGCCTGACAGGAGTATCTCTATTTTACCTTCATAATTTAAACTGTCTGCAAGTGTGACCACGTATCCCCATAGGAAAAAAAGACACCCGTGGTTAAGGACCATTACAGTCTTAGCCCTGTCAATTGTTTGTTTTCTTGATGTCAATACACAAGAGCAAAGATAAGTAATGCTTTTAGATCATTAGAAAACATAAGCCATTGATAGGCTGATTATTTAGAAAATGAAAGATTGGATTACCAAAATGTTTCTGATACAAACAATGATATAATGATCGAAAATATTTAGTGGGTGTTTACTCTGGTGAACATAATTCTTAGCATCCATTTCTAAAGCCCACAAAAAAAAATAGGATTTCTTTTCCATCTTACTGAACCCTAAAGAATAGTTAGGAGAATTAGGCATTGTCAGGGTCATATAACGAGCTGAAGGATGAGGAGAGAAGCGTATTTGACAGTACTCAAGATGCATTTAGAGAAATTTTTCAGTGGTTAAGAGTACCTGCTGCTCTTTCGAAGGATAGAGGTCCAGTTCTTCACATCTACACAATGCCTTACAAATACCTATAACCTCAGTTTCGGGTGATCAGACACCCTGTTCTGGATTCTAAGGGTTTCTTCAATGACACACCACAAAAAATTTCCTGCAGACAAAATAAAATATGTTAACAAATCTTTCTAAGAAAATATGTTTAAATTGTAGACCATGTCTTCTGCTGTCACTACCAAGCAGGCAATCATGACCATTTTTCCTTGGTGGGAATACAATGATTGTCATGTATACAGGTTTACCCTGATAATTCTTCTCAATTGCACAAATTCCTTCCAGAAATTTCTGCTACCTTAGTTTCCACAGACTCCACCTTGAAGTCAAACCAATTCACTATCGTTGGTTGCATATATTTTTCATTCTGGCAGGTCATTTTCCCATTCTTATTTGATTTCAATTCACCACAAACAATGAAATTGTAATACTTTCCGCAGGAATTTGAAATTACTGCTGTTTTTGACAAATCAGAAGATCTAGAACTAGTTCAGCTCGTGAGGCTTTATAGTGTAAAATCGCTTCCTGTTTCATCTTTATAGTGTAAAATCGCTTCCTGTTTCATCTTTATAGTGTAAAATCACTTCCTGTTTCATCTTTATAGTGTAAAATCGCTTCCTGTTTCATCTTTATAGTGTAAAATCGCTTCCTGTTTGATCTTTGATTTTTAATTTGGTCTCAATGGAAGCAACTGTTTCATTATGGCCTTTCCTTCACGATGGTTTATATATTTCCTTACTTGATGCAGTAGAATGAACTCCTCTTCCGTTAAACTGTTTTTGTAGGCATGCTTTTACAGCAAGGAGAAGAATAACAAATAAAATACCTAGGTTTATTTTAGGGGAAATAAAATTAAAAGTCCAGAGAGTTATAAAATGATAATATTGGAAGATGGATTTCATAGCAATGTGTCTGTGTGTCTTGCTATGAAAACAATTATTTTGGAGGAATGGGAAGGAAAATGATGCTGTAATTATATTATAATCTCAAAAAGTTAAAAAAGTTATCTTTAAAAACAACAACACAGAGAACGTCTTGCTTTGGAAAAGGTACCTTATAACACTTTTATTAAGAAGACCAATAATATCAGTTAGCTTGTATATATTTTTTAAAGTTCTAGTGGGAATATTAAAATCAGTCTCCATTGAAGAAGTTTTGCCCTATTCTACCTTATCCCTAAAGAAGAGGTAGGAACAGTTAAAGCCATCTGGTTCCATTGTTCGCTGTTGTTACTGGAAGTTTGACTGTTACCAATATCTATTGAACTCCTATAATATACATACCCTACATGAAAATCACAAAAGTACACAATATCTAAGTTTCCTATAGCTACAATATTTATAAGCCCATATAGCTTATTTATATTTATATTTATAAAGCCATATAGCTTATCATAGTGTTAGGACTGCTCTGCTATTTTGGGGTTAAAAATGTGTTCTTCTAGACTCCATATATTATAGTGTAATCCTTGCTACCTCAACCATGACTTACGCTCAATTCAAAATCATAAGAGAAGAGAGGGCTCTTCCTCTCTGATCTCAAAAGGAACCAAACTACCCTATGCCAATGTTCCGTATGGGCTTCTAGCTTCTAAAATTTCCCCCACATATTAAGCTATTGAAATCACTATCTTTCTACTATTTGTTGTGACTGGCATGGTCAACTAATACATTGTGCTAATAGTACTTAGCTTATTTGAAGATTCTTTTCAGAAATTAATATGAAAGAATAATTAGAATCTATATCCTGAATTGACTGTGAATGGCTTATTCATACAACACTGTACTTAGCAAATACTTGGCTAAGCAAGATTGGGCTACCTTATCAAAATAAAGGAATTTTTCTTGTGGACTTTCTTCCCCAGCTGAGATGTAACACATTTCTGAACCAATTTCCATCACATCTCTAAACTTGTGGCAGAATGGTGTCTTGATTGTTGAAAGTTTGCTTCCAGAAAGGGACCGGATGTCCTACCCTAGAGGAAATTAGCAATCAAAAGAATCTCATTTCTAAGCATTAGATTTCTGCTTCCCTTTCATTCATTTGTGCATAGGAAATAAACTCATTTGTTTTGTTTATAACTAGGATGGAAAAACCACATTCTTCAAAGTCACTATGTCTTTTCCAAATTACAAAAAAATCTCTTTGGTGCATACATATATAAGTGTGTGTGTGTGTGTGTATGTGCTTGTGTGTGTATATTGTATACACACATAAATATACATATATGTAAAAATATATGTGTGTGTATGTGTGTATGTGTGTGTGTGTGTGTGTAAAATAGTACAGACTACCTTCTGAACCTTTTGTTAGTGCAATTTAATTTTAATATTTAATCACATACCTCCTACCATTTTCCCTGTGGGAATGAGTCATGGTGTTCCTGGGACTAGGAGGGCTCATTTGCTTGGAATGCTCTGGGTACCCTGGACCAAAGCATCAGTGTCTTTCAACTGAACAGTAAGCACTTCAGACACTGCTTCAGGACATGCACCTTCTGAGCTATGTGTCATCCTGATGCAGATTACTTTCAACAGTGCCAAATGGTAGAGTCAATGAACATATTAGTGGGCAACAATCTAACTTTCACACACAAAAAAAAATAGTTATTTTCTCTCCAAGAAATCAAGTATTTGTTCATTGTCAATCTTGCACTTTCGTTGCCTTAGTGTCTTTAATGTTTTCCCCAGAAATGGAGTTCCCAGAAAAGTCTAAATAAAGACAAATTTGGGACTAGAAAAAAAAACAAATCCTGTTAAGAGTATTTGCCACCCTTGCAGATAACAAGGGTTTTGTTCCCAGCAATCACATTGGTTAGCTTACAGCAACTGTAACTCCAGCTGCCATACAATTGGTACTGCATTTGTTTTCAGTGGGCACCAGTAATCAGTTATCCCTAATTCTGGGCTTGCATGACTGACTCAGTGTTAGTATACAAAGCACAAGAAACTTAGGAGATTGTCTATCTGAAAAGTATGATCTGAGCAAGATGTTAGATTTTACTTCTAATTAAGTAATGCAAGAAAGTAAAAGAACATTGTTAGAGGGCATAAAGAGAAAGTAAATGAATCCAGAGGGAGGGACTTCCCCGAGAACAATTCATGAGATCTCCTAAGGAGTCAATGGTGCTGAGAAAACAAGGAAGGTAACAGCGACACAGCTCAATAAATGAAGGTGTTTGCAGCCAAACCTGCTGACTCGGGGTGGAAACTCAGGACCTACAGGTAGCATGAGAGGGCAGTCTTTCAAAAATTGTTCTCCACCACACATGTGCTTACACACATATAAACAAACAAACAAATACGTAGGAAAGTAAAGAGGCAAGCAAATGTATAATTGACTAATGAAAGGACAGCATGACTAGAGCTATTTTTCTCTTACTTCAGTAAGGAACCCCTCAAATTCACTCAGAGGTGTTTTGGTTCACCTTTATTTGACTTCTTCTAATGTTTGAAAAGTTTGGAAAGCTTTGTAATAAATACTGTTTAAAAGAATGCCAATATTTATTTCACACATCTCTGGAGCTCATTAAATCTTTTCATTTCATTATAGTAGATTTTGGTTAGATTCATCTTTCTGACCCTGTTATTACTTTCTGAAAAAAGCAATTGTCATTCTATCTTCTGAGTTAGACACAATTTAAGTTTTTATCTGTATGGGCATTTTGTCTACATGAACATCTGTGAAACACTTGCATGCCTGGTGATCAGTGTGACCAGAGAGAGAGATTGATCCCATGGAGCTAGACATATGGACAGTTTTTCCCCACTGTGTGAGTTAAGGAAATAGAATCCAGGCCCTCTGAATAAACTTCTAATGTTTTTAACCACTGAACAGTCTCACCTTCTCCCAAATTAGTTTATCTAGAAGAAACACATATAATACAATGAACACAATAACAGATCAGTGTTATAGGCACACAATTTTTACTCCCTTGATATGAGCCTCATTTGTGTGTGTATATACATATATCCGTATATATGTATATACATATGGACACTCATTTATAGGAATAGATAACAATATTGCATGTGCATGTGTAATATATTGGCATTGTTTATATATTTGAATGCATAAATAAGCATGTGTGTAGACTTTGCTTCTTCATAGTAAAAACTGACTACTAGTCAAGGAAAAGATGACCAATAAAATAATTTTCACTCCTGCCAAATTCCCCACCTTTTGCAAACAGCACATGCACACGCGCACACACACACACATGCACACGCACACACACACCTGAATAACATTTCAAGTTATTGAGAAAAATACATTACCATATAGACATTTTGGATAGCACCTCTAAGACTTATATGGATCTCTTTTTCCAAAATAGCTCTCCTTCAAAGAGGCTGGGCTTGAGGTTAGCAGCTTAGAGCTTTCTATAGAAACTGATGTTTAAACTGTCTGATGAAAGAGGCAGAATGATGAGTGAATCTAAGCACCACCTTTCACAGATGTTCTTTGCCTGAACTATTTTATTCCCATGGTATATACTTAGCTCTATTAAAATAATATTAGCTTCACAGCTTTTGTGTAATTTCTGTTCAAACGGCTTCATGGTTCTCAAAAGTTGAGGGTAGCCTCTTCCTCAAAGTACATTTCCAGATGGAAAGACCATACCTGAAATCTTGCAAAATATACAAAGCTCATTAAAATATCTAGAGGACCTTCCTTAAAATTTCAGATACACTAGTCCTTACTATTTTTATCTTTTTAAGTATTGGAATACAGCAATGCCTAAAACACATTGAAGTTCAGAAGAAAATGAAGGAAGTCTATACCCCTCCCTGCTGGCCCTTTCCCACTAGATGCACTGCTTATCACAGGGTCTGAAGGCAGACTTGTTAGCGGAGATGTAGGGTTGAATTTTGCCCAAGTGGTGGACTTAACACTGTTTGGCTAATTGGGGATAAATTATAACTGATTTCTTTTGACGTGCACAGACAACTTAACATCTATTAGTCATTATTCCAACAAGAGTCCCTCATGGATTTATGATGAAGGATGTCTGCAGGAAGTATTTTGCCAGATTATAGGATCATTAGGCTGGTCCCAATTCATCATCCTTCATAGAGCTTGGCTGTAATCTTCACATTTATATGATAATATACTGGTTGCAATGAAATGCTCTTGTATTTCATTCTTTTGAGAAAGACTGTACAGATTTAACCTTTCTGTCTCTCCCCTCATGAGATGTCACTGTGGCTTATGACTTGATTTTGATGGTTGTAGAAGGCATAGATAGAAAACAATGTCAGTGATTTATGAAGATTCAAAACCCCATGTAAGTATTATAAGAATTCCTTTCAGGGAATTACATATTTCTCTCAAGTATTTCTTGCCATGCTGCATATCTTGTTGGAGAAGAATAAAATAAAGTTGGACTCTTGTTTGAATCATCATCCTTTGTCCCTTGGGACAGAGTTGGGCAGCTGGTGTTATAAGTTAACCATGAAGACAATGACTAGGTAGCAGTAAGAGAAATAACCCTGGAATTTAGTGCCTAAACTGGAGTTAGCCTGTGGTATCTGTAATCAAAACTGAAAGGGTCACTTCTTACCACAGAGTTATATCTGCTCATACACCAATGACAATGAAATGTGAACTTGAAACAATCTACCAAGGACTGAGAATTTCAGTCCCAATTCTCAGGCAGAGTTAATCCACAAAAACAATTGACTGGGGCTGCACTTACTGGTTAAAGGGACTCACAGCTTTTGCTGAGGTCCAGAGTTTAATTCCCTGTACCCATGTTGGGAGGCTCACAACCACCTGAAATTCCAGCAGCAGAGGATCAGAGGATCAGGTACCCTGTTCTGACCTCTCTAGGGAATCACACATAAATGAATACAGACACATATAAACATATTTTTAAGTGAGGAGAGATTTTTTTGAAAAGTAGATAACTATCAAGAGACCCAGAGAATCTTAGGTGGAAAAAGATGCGGTCCAGGGAAACATGACACATATTTCTTTACCTGAAACATCACTAAAAATGCCATTTGTGACAGCAAAAAGACACAGACTTATGGCCACTAAAACACCTTTCAAAAGCTTTGAAGAATTAATAGTAGCTGTAGTCACCAGCAAAAAAGATAAAAGTCAGTCAACATTCTAATGAAGATTGGAAAGGAGGTTCATGAGCTCCCATCCCTAACTGTGGCACTTGGTGGCTTCTATTGTACAGGGAGCTGAATTTCTTTAAAAATGTGGCTCCTGTCAAATTAACCACAGTACAATGTCTGACCCACACCCAGAAACATGTGGACATCATTAATCAGAGTTCATGGGCTATTGATTCTTTTTGAAGAACATAAAGTTGCAGAGGTAGGGTGAACTTAGGAGGCATTAAGGGGAAAGTAAATGGGAGGAGTTTGGGCAAATATGGTCAAAATATGGTGTATATAATTTTCAAAATGCTATTAAAATATTTGTATAAAAGAGAAGGAAAAGTTTATTTGTACCATTTCTGTTCTCTGTATTGATAAAAATGTCAGGTTTGAGTCTAAATATCTGTTCCTTTATTTTCACAGACTCATCGTTAGGCAAATTACCATGACCATGTGCATTAGAAAGTCTATGTGGTTTGCATTTAAATATATGACAGCACTGGAAAGTTCCTTCACATCTTTTCTTTATGGTGGAGTCCACCATTGAATATTAAGTCAAATTTGGTGACGTTTTCTTTAATTCTGAGTTTGCCAAGGCTTCAGTGAATTTCATTAAATTCTCAGTATGTTTTTTGTCTCATAGACTATACTCTTAAATGCATCCCATTTAGATCTTCAGTAGATTAAACAGAATCTGTTAATTTTTAGTCATTACCTCCACTGAGTAGTTAGCAAATGAAGACCAGGAACCTGGATCCATCACTAGGATATGAGGTGGAGAACAAAAGAGGAGCTCAGAAGAGGAGCACTGAGAAACGCATATCTTTTAAAATCAGTATCTTTTGTACTATAAATTCTTGGAATATCTTATAGTTTTACACGGACTCATAGACTTGAACCGGAATTCAGTCTACCGGATATCAGACACTGTCTTTTATTTTCTCCTTCTTCCTCTCCTTTCTACATTAAACTATTATTTAAAATAGCCTTATGTACCCAATAAGACACTACAAAACTCTGTAGACTATGGTTGTTTATAAAATGGGTTTATTATGATGTCAAATAATATAATCATTACCTAGAAAAATAATTGTCATGAAGTACTCTATTGGTATCTGACAATAAATTTATAATGATGAATTCTGTTCCTTTTGCAAAATTATTCTATAAACTTTGAAAGATAATCTCCATCCATCATGCAAAATTTCTATGGTGACGATCGAGATATTCAACAAAGTAACTATGGGACAAGTTCAGTTCAGGCACCCACTCCTCTGCTGCCCAAGTACCTAGCTGGGACTTCCCTGTGAATACCTGGGATCCCCTCTAG
>JAQHUG010000311.1:2024503-2040817 GCA_028555095.1 Dicrostonyx torquatus
CTCCTTTTTTCTTTTTCTGCAAGGATTGAATTTAGGTACTCAGGCTTGTGGAAAGGATCCTACTCACTGAGCCATGTCTTTGGTCCCTACTGTATTTTCAATGCATAGACAATGCATTAGTGGAGTTAATTGCTTTATTTATCTTTTATAACCATGTGGAACTATAATGTTGGCAAATCATGATGATTCGGTTGTATGGCTGAAAGGAAAATGCTGCCAGCAATGTTTAAAGGGTGTAAATCATCAATAAAGATGGTAGAATATTCTATATTTTCCACTGGCTTCTCTTAATATTTTTAAAGAGAATTATTAATTTCTGTTTACTATATTTCTTGTAATACATTCATGCCTACAATCATTGTCAAAGAGAAAATATGATTAGCCAATATGTGGTCATTTTTATAAACAACCATGCTTTTCTCTCTCATTCTAACATGTCAGATTCATTGACTCTTAAATGGATACTATACAGTTCTTTAGCACATTTGTAAATTTACAACTTCTTTTGTGTATCTTTAAGCAATAAAGTTACAATTATTTTTCTATTAATTATGTTGGTTGCTATATTGTTATTCTGTGCTCATCTTCTGCCTTCTCGGGGAATGACAATGGGAATTTAGGAATCTATTGACACCACCCACAGAGCAGGAGATATGCAAATTTCTCCATATAATATGCAGTAAGAAAATGTCTGTTGTTGGATGAGGATAATGATCCATATTTAATGATGTACCTGAACTCATTCATTGTAGTCTGATAGTGGAATCAAATTTACAAAGCAATTAGATACAATTCTAAAGCTTAAAGTTATATATCCCAGTATACAAAAAAAAAAAAAACAACTTTTCTTCTGTATCAGTTTTGCTTTGTTTGGTCTACATAATTTTGGTGTTTCAAGACAGTATCTCGCTTTGAATACCAGGCTGCCCTCAAATGTACCATCCCCCTCCTAACTCTGCCTCTCAAGTGATGGAGTAACAGGTGTGAACCACCACACACAACCTGGAAAGTTTTAATTATGTCTCTGTGGAGGCCGAAAAATACAGGCCAATTTCCACCTTGTCCGATGGTCAGAGAGTTTGGAGATTGACAAGCATAGTTGTAGGTGCCAACTCAGGATGTGATTGCTTTATTTTTATTTATTTATTTTAAATTAAGATAGCTTCATGCCATCCTGACAGGTGGTCAGATATTTAAATGTACTTTTGTTCCTTTTTTTGTAACTATGATGTCGCCTGGAGAAGGACAGTGTTTAGAATACAAGTCCTAGAGCAGCTTTGTTCCCTAGACAACAGAATGCTAATTATTTGATCTTTCAGAGTGATAAAGCGATTGACTCTGTGAGTTATCTTTTGTATTACGTTAATAAAGTGTTTTGTTACCTTCTTCTACTCACCCCCATTTATGTTGGGTATAAAAGTGGTGGAAAATTAAACGCAGGTGATTTCAGTACTGAAATACCCTCCTAGTATTAGTTTATGTTTTCTGTCATATTATTTTTATGCATCTTTATATTCTTTACTTATATTCCTTCAATTCTCATGTCTTTACCTTGGCAAGAGCTGATTTTGTCGAGGTCAACCCTCGACAAGAATAAATTTCCTGAAGTCTCCCTTTGCAAAGGATGACAAACTCTAGAACAGGAATGAGAAAACGTCCTGGCTACCAGTCCAGCATCGTCAGTAGCTACTGCTAGGTGCTAGTAGGGATAATTCAAGAAAATTAAATTACGTGAAGCCTAAACAGTTCTCTTTCTCTGGTATTTGTCATTTAAAATTTATGATCCCAAATTAAAAACTTCATGGAATCTGAAAAATACTTTTTTTCTCTGATATCAAAATTCAGACATCCAGAATACAAATGGCAACTTATAAAAACTGTGAGTCAAAGCAAAACACAAAGCAGTTGTTTTTTTAGGATTTTATCTAGCTCTACATGCCTAAGGTCAAGTGAGCCCTACTTGCAGAACTGTGTCTGAATGTCCACGGAAAATAATAAATTTAGGCTCATTTCAGAAAATGAATTTTGAATGCTATATGGCAATTGTATTCCTCTCTTCTTTTGCCAATCATGAAGAAGCATTGAAATTTTTTTAACACTTTTGAATTTGTCCTTCCCATTTTTCTACACAAATCTGAATGAGAACTTCCATGTAACTAAAATAGATATGCATTAATAAATATTTAGAAAGAGAACATAAACAGATTTAAGGGTTCTTCAAGGTAGAAAAGAGTTAGCTAATTCTAATGAATGTAGTTGGAGGGCCACTCTTAGCTCTCCAAATACAACAGAGAGCCTGAGGGAATTGCTGGCTTCCAGGATTCCTTCCTTCACAGTTCTCTTCCTATGCTCCTGATAGCAAGCAACATGAATATGTACATCTTACTATGTTAATATGAAACCAATTTAAATTCTGAGATTGACATTAAGGGGGCATATGAAATCTGTAATTATTCAATTTTGTATACAAAAATAAACTCTAGTTGTAGATGCTCCAAGCTGAAGAAATGGGAGAAAAAGAAATCAAAATATGCATACACAAATTGTGAGTTAAATACCACTTAAAATATCCCGTCTGGCTATTTAAGTTCTTACATATGTTTAAATGAAGCTCTGTGTGTGATCTTCACTTCAGAAACAGTGAATTGAATAAATAAAGTTTTACATGGTTAAACTAATAACAAGATAATACATTTTAAAATGTTGCCTATGTATATTTATACATTTTATATTAATAATGCTTTAAACATGGAAAGGCAAGCAGAATCTTTAGGAGCTGGGTAATATGTGATATCCCATGCCTTGAAAGTAGGATAATCAGTGTGGCATCACTGTAACAGACATCTAGAATAAAAAAGATAAAAAGAAGTATTTATTTTGACTCGTGCATTCAAAGTGTTTGGTTCAGATGAGCAGTTTCTGTGGCTGCTGGACTGTAATAACTGAGCATACTATGTCAGGAGGGCAGATGACAGGAAAACCCTCCACTGATCATGACACCTGAAAAACAGCCAGGACAGGGGTAGGTGCCAAAATCTATCTTCTGAGCAATTCATCAGTGAACTACTTCCTCTGTCATAGCCCCATCTCTGCAGCCCCATAGCTGCACCTCCAAACTCAGGGCTACCAACTGGCGTATATAACCTCAGCACGTGAAGCTGTGTGGGAATTCTATATCAAAAACATATCTGAAAGATAAGGCAATGATTTCAGAGGTAAATATTATGGTTCACAGAGATGTCACTGATGGGATTCCTTACGAAAAGAAGACTTCAAAGGAGATAAGAGGAGACCATGTTGCTTGATCATAATTATTGTCTTTATGTCAAATGGAAAACTGCTGAGTTGTGTTGATACTTATTTAACTAGTTGGAGACTTTTATTAGGAAGTCAAGTTTAGAAATACCATATTTTCTACCTCAATATGCAGAGGAGATTTTGAAGCTATTTATACTTTTATTCTCTTCCACATAGTAGTATTTATTTGAGGAAACCCACCTTATTTCCTCTGTGACACAAATTAGGTAAAGTAAAGTTGGTGAAATTCATTCCCCCACTTTAGTCTAATTTCTAAAGCATCTGAGGTAATAAATTGCAGTTAGTTTGGAGGCTCAAGAGTGCAAGGTAGCTTGGTAACTTGCGTTTTCAACAGAAATAAATAGAACTTAATCATCTCTAGAAAATTTTAAAATAATTCCTCACAATCCTAGTTTAGAAAATAATTTCAATGTCTGGATGGATTAACAGAAGATATATTTAGAGTTTCATAGAGAAATTTGTGATGGTGTGGTTTTGAACAAACAAGGAACCCATACACATGTCAAAAGTATTATATTGCTTAATATTGAGCAATTCCTGCATAAATAATATCAGAGACTCTATTCCTTGGCCAAAATATGAAGCTTACTTAGCAATTATTTTATTTGTCTATATTCTTCAGTACTTCCTGTACTTACCAATTTCGCCTTTTCCCAATACCAATGCTTGGCTATGACATCTGTTTTTCAATCCACACTATTTCTTTAGGTGGGTGATCTGATGCTATTCTCATGTGTGAACAAGCTATCAATTTGTATTCTTTAGCCTCTACATGGCCGCATGCACATCTCTGTGGGAGTAACACGTCTTCATTAACGAAGAGTCTAAACAGATTCTCAGAGAGTAGGGCTCATGAAAACTCTCCAGGGATAGTTGAAACCTGAAGTCTGGAAAGCATTAGGCTTCTCCTCGGAATTTAATCAGGTTTTTTCTAAGGGAACAGAGTTTTACCAAAGCCCCTGATAATAATTAAATGTCATTATTGGCTAAATTTGTTTAACTAACAAATGAAGTCAAAATATCTGTAATGACAAATGCTTGTGAGACTCTACAGTTAGGGGCTACCCAAGAGTAGAGCACACTTTGTTTTGGAAGAAGCACTGAGGGACAGAGTAGGAAAGCTAGAGTTCAGTCTCTTTGCAGCTCTATCAAGGAGTGTCTTTATATGGGCAATATCTTCAATAGAGTTTCTTGAGAACTCATATGGCTGTAAAATTTGTAAAATTGAACAAATTTAGGGCAGTTTTTCATGTTTCTAAACTTATAGTCAGTCTTATGTTCTTTCCACACACCCTGAAACACAGACATGCTCACACACACACACACACACACACACACACACACACACACACACATACATACACACACACACTGGTGCTTGTAGAGACACAGGTGTGTGTATGTGTGCACGTACGCACATGTATTCATAGAGGAGAGGGAACATAAGAAATGACCCGCATTCATGTTGCCATGCCAACCAGTACTATCATTATGCAGTTCTTCCCTAAGAAATAATATCATTGGGATTTCATTTTTGTTTCCTTATCAAATCTAGGAAAAACTATCTAACATCAAACATTATGGTCCTTAGGCTCTTAGAACTATGTTGGGCCTCTACCACTCTGTTCTGTGAGCATTATGGATGGGGACTGCATTGTAGATGTGCCAATTCAGGTGGGGCACCTATGATCAGTTATTAGTTTATCTCTGTAGAAGTTTTAATCTGCTGCAAAATGAAACTTCTTTGATGAGGAGTGAGAGGTACACTTTTGTGGACTAAGGATAAGTGTTTCAATGCTGTTAGAAGTTGTATTGGTTTAGCAAAAAAGACTATGGGTCATCTCCTGATGTGTTTGCCCCAAAGTAGAATCTTCATCCAAACTGTGGTAACATTAAACAAAGTGCCCAGCATGAAAGAAAGAAAAAAAGAAGAAAAGAAAGGAAGAAAGAAAATAGGAAGAAAGGAAGGAAGGAAAGAAGGAAGGAAGAAGAGAAAGAAAGAGCACTGATTAAGAAACACCATGTAATTGTGGCTCATGCCTTTAATCCCAGCACTGGAGAGGCAGAGGCAGGCGAATCTCTGTGAGTTGGAGGACATCCTGGTCTATTGTGAGGACAGATAGCTCTTTCATTCCTGGCCGCCTAGTCTACAGAACAAGGTTCAGGACAGGCTCCAAAGCTACAGAGAAACCCTGTCTCAAAAAAACAAAACAAAACAAAAAAACTAATAATCAGATAAAACCAGGAATGTGAAAGCAATGCATATTGAGAGAAATGTAAGCTAAAATGGGTAATAATAATTTCAATTTCAAGAAAACTTGAAGAAAAGACTTGAATATTTAAGACACAATAAAAGCATTAAACCCAGGGAAAGACAAATCTAACAGGTGAGAAATATCCAGCATAGAGAAGAATGGCATATTCCTAACAGTGATGACTGCAAACAATAGACACTAAATGGACTATATAGCCTTTATGAAAGAATGAAGCAGGGTAGGGGATGACAGAGAGGAGAAACAGAAATAGAGACACAAAAAGAGACAGACACAGAAAGAGAGAGAAAGGTGAAACAGAGAGGAGTGGAGGAGAAAGAGCAAAGGAGGAAGGAGGGAACACAGATGTGATTCAGAGAAACAAACTGATTTTAAGAAAAAACTGAATACCAGTAACTATTGGTCATCAACTAGAATTTTCTATATCAGTATTATCCAATGAAAAAATAGCAATGTATATGTAAAGGAATAATAAATAGAAATCTCAGAGAAGTATTTCAGTGGGTAAGAGTGCTTGCTTCTTAAACAAAAACCTGATTTCAAAGCCCAGAACCTACATAAAAATTAAGATGTGGCCATACTCACCTATAATCCTGTCTTGGCAGTGTGGAGACAAGAGGGCTGCTGGCTCTGGTGCTGGCTCACAGCCAGCCTAGTTTGAATTCAGTCAGAGACATTGTCTAAATATAGGTGGGCGATGAGAGAGTATAACCATGATGTTCCTTGGCCTCTGTAGGTGACCATCCACTTCACACACACACACACACACACACACACACACACACACACACACACACACACACACCTAAGAGAAAGAGAAAATGAAATTTATTTAATCAAAGACGTTTATATCTACCCCTTCCAACATTCAAACCTAAAGAGAGCATAAAAGTTCTATGAAGTATGTAGGAATTCACAAATTAGCTTCCTCAGGAGGTTCTGAAGACTGTTAGAAAATCAAAATTAGATGACTAAAATTGTAGCAGAAAAATGTCCATATCAGTTAACATATAACATAGTCTTACTGATGTAAGACCAGAAAAACAGTAAAAACACCTGTTTATCAGGTTTCTGGATTCATGTGAAAATTAGCTAGTGCCCAACTTAAAATGAATAATACATACTGCAACCTTTTATACTTCTTTATAATTGGAAAATATGATTAATAAAATCTATTAGATATGATTAAATCAATACCATTAATAGTATTAAATGATTTCTTATGATACTAAAAAAAAAACCTGCACCTTTTTATAAAAATGCTTTATTAGACTTTAAGATTTGTTGGGTTTTTTTTTTTGCATGCTTGTTTTCTTGAGACAAGTTTTCTCTGTGTGATAGTCCTAAGATTTGATTTGTATATAAATTTCAATCTCATTAGTACTTAGTTAGATGGTTTCCATAGGAAATAAAAATATGGAGGCAATCTGCAAATATCAGTCAGAGTTGAGTTTATTTGCATAATCCTTTTAGCAACTCTACCCTATCACTACTTCTTTTTTCTTCTTCTCCTCCTCTTCCTTCTTAAATCTAAACCGGGGCCTTTATAAACTTCTAAAAAATAGAATGAATATAGTTTGCACTGATTTTTTTTCAGCTAAAGAGACCTAAAATTCATAGCTATCACGCATAAGTCAAATTTGTGAGTCTTTTAAAGACAGATGTAAAAAAAGCAGGGTAACAGAGAGATTTGAGATATGAAATTGTAAAAATTTCCCTGTTGTTTTTGTTTGGTGTTTATACATTTTGCTTTATATGTTTCGTGTTTAAACATAAAGGAGTCAATAGCCCAGAAATGTCAAGCTAAGAAGAAAAAAAAATGTGAGCTTTCTCTAGCCTAAGGACAATCCACAAAGAAAAACAATCGAACAAGTGAACAGAAACCACACTTATAAAACAAGTGCTATTACCCCAGCCCCATTAGAAAAACAAATAAACCCACCCCACTGTCACCTGCTCCAGAAACAGCTATGAGGGGAGAAGACATGCATTATCCAGAGGCTGTGACAAGCTTCCTTAATATTGCCATTAAAGTAGAGTGGGTAAAAGCAGAGGAAAGAGCTGGAATTTCAGGGTTGGATGGGAACAGGATCTGCTATACCACAGCAGCAGTCAAAAACGTGGGCTTGCTATGCTTGTCCACTGACTTGGTATGATTAAGTCCCTTCCCACTTCCTTGATGAATGACTGTGCAGAAATCCCCAAGATCCAGGCTTTTCATAGCCCTTGACTATGCACCATCCTTAGCATAATGTCAAATAGGCACCATCCTTTTCATGTCGCCAATCAAGACATCATGGAAAGTTGAAACCTTCATTTGCACTCTGAAATAATGAAGGTCTATTTCTTTAGGTGATATGATGTGTAGTAATGTCAACTCAACTAAATCTGTAAACACCTGAGAATCGGGGTTCTGGGGTACTTTCTTGACTGTGTTTCTTGCTATAGTGTCATCCAACTTCACTGTTTGCAGGACCACTTAGTAGCTGATTTCCAAATTATATTAAATAGAA
Source organism: Dicrostonyx torquatus (assembly GCA_028555095.1). Lineage (NCBI taxonomy): Eukaryota > Metazoa > Chordata > Mammalia > Rodentia > Cricetidae > Dicrostonyx > Dicrostonyx torquatus. The sequence goes on from JAQHUG010000311.1 coordinate 2,032,608, forward strand.
AGTGCAAGCCAAATAGTAGCATGAATTCATCACTCTCTGCTCTTTATTGTTCGCTTATGTAATAAAACCAGGTGCCTCTATCTCCTGCAATCAAGACTACCCTTTGTCACAAAGGACTTGAACCTGGAACTGAGCACCAAGGTACACTCTTCCTCCTCCAAGCTATTTTTTGTCAGAAATTTATTAAAACAGGAACACAATTTAAGTGTTAACAACAAAATTGAAGAAATTAGACTTCTGCATTAATAATACACAAAATTTTCTCCATAATAGGAAATTACATGATATACCCTTTAAAAAGGTGTGAGCCAAAAATAAGTCTCAAGGAAATGATGAAGTATATTAAACTAAATAAAAATGAAAATCTTATTTATGGGCATTTTATGGGTTACAGAGAAAGCATTGGTAAGAAGGAAATTTATAACACTAAATGCATAATGCATATAAGAAGAAAAGCCTCCACTCATTAAATCATAATCAGAGCTGCCATTTGAAGAAACAAGTGTAAAATATAAACGTGTCAGGCCTGGCTATGCATGCCTGCCCCTAACCTCAGTATCTGGGAAATCATGGTAGGAAGATGTTGACTCAAGTTATGTGGGTTACAAAGACAGGCTCTGTCTGAAGAAAATGAACAAATGCAAATCCTCAATTATAATTTCACTGTTAAAACTGGCAGTAAATAGAAATAAAATTACATAGCTTAATAACAGGAATAAAATATTGAAAACTGATATCCATCTTCATAACCCATATATTTTAAATGTGCACAATAAAAGGAACATAAGGAGCTAAGACAATGAGAGCAAAAACCAAAGTGATACAAAAAAAGCACAACTGAACAGGAAAATGTCTCAAAAAAATCATTGAAAGATGATAGATGAGAAGCTTTTACAACTAACACAGACCACCTACTCAAAGGATAAAGGTGTTGTTATAAAGTTTATTAGACTCAATTACATAGTATTCTTTCATCCAGAGGAAGCCTTTGTTAATGGGCAACAGTGAAAATGTGGAGTAGCAAAAAGTATTTCCTGCTCTATATCTTGCAAAGGATTAAAATCTAGAAGAGAAAGAATTTGGGACTGGTGGGATGCCTCTGTGGCAAAAGTGCTTGCCATTAAACATAAAGACCTGAGTTTGATCCCTGGGACCCAGACTTTGGAGAAGAGAACCAAGTCTCTCAGGCATCTTCTGATCTTCATAACTGCATGTAGCAAACAGAAAACTTCCCTCAATATGCACAAATAATAAGAAAATAAATGTATTTTTAAATTAGAATTTAAAATATCTAATCATAAAAAAGTCCATTCATTGGCTGGATGTGAAAAGACACAACACTAGATTTTATGCAGATCATGGTGAATCTTATCCAACCTGTTTTTTTAAAAAAATCAGCTTAAGTTCACAGGGAAAGGTCACTCTACACAAGTCAGAGTGGTTAGAAAGTATTAGCAACCACACCAAAGTACGGAGAGGTCTTAGAGGGAGGGGTTTGCTTTGAGCATTGCTGACAGGAATGCAAGTGCTCCATCCTGTTTGCTCCCCATTACAGTAATAAAATATCCTGACAAAGACAATTTATAGAAAAAGGGGTTGTTGTAGCACACAGGTCCAGGTAACAGTCCATCACTGAGAGAAATTAATGGGACAGGAGCTGGAGAGAGCTGGTCACACTGTATCCACATTCAGCAGCAGAAATCAATGAAATGCTTCACTCTTTTCCCTCCTATGTGTTTAGGAACCTATGCTGAGTAATGGTGTCTTAAACTATGAATGATGTCTTTCCTTATCAATGAACTTAAATCCTACACTTGGTTATGGTCCAATCTTTTTTAGACAATCCCTCACTGATACCTATCCCTGATATTTCTAATTGTGTCAAGATGACAGGAAAAATTAATATGCTGAATGCATACTATGAAAAGTTAACAATTTACTTTTCAAAAGAAAAATAATAAAATTTAGATATGCACCCACAAACATACAACAATGTTAACAAGCTAAGGGACAACTTGATTCTGCAGGGAGGGAGGGCACTGTGAGTGAACTGAAATTCTGGGATAAGACATTGATGGTGCAGACAAATTCATGTTTTTTTTACTTGAGAATTCAAGAATACTCCACTTAAAATATCTTCTGAAGTCCTGTATTATTTTTTGTGCCTTTTATGGGTTAAATAATTAAGAGCAGACTTTGCAATTTGAAGTTTCCCAATCATGCAAATGATTTAAAATCTATATGTTGTTATCTTTAGTATACACAGATGGTCTCCAATATATGATTATATTGCTTAACATTTTTCCATAGCAATACATCTTGAGTATAAACCATATTTCAAATATCTTTCTTAATTAATGATATGCTTTTGAGATTCTGAATGATAGTGGCAAAGTCATAGGTGCCAATCAGTCAGGTGATAAGGGAAGACAAGTGGCAGTTTTCAGTGTCCAGTCTAAGTTCTGAGGCTCCTTAGCCCTGTGCATCAGATCATATACAGAGGAATGCATGCGTGAATTGCCTGCTTTTCCTGTTGCAATCAGAAATCTGAGTAAAACAAATTACGGGAAAATAGTTTATTCTGGCACAGTGCATCATGATAGAAAAGTTGTAGAGACAGACACTTGAGGGAGCTGACCATATTGCATCTGCAGCCAAGAGCACAGAATGACTAATGTATTCTTGGCTGTGTTCTCTGTTTTACACAGCTCAGAATCCCTATCAAGGAAATAAAATGGAGCAGAGAGACACAAGGTCTCTGTATATCAACCAGGATGACATTTAACTTTTACATAGCCCAGGCTAGCCTTTAATAGTCAATCACTTGACTGAGCTTTGAGAGCCCTGGGATTACAGGCACAAATATAAGATCTATTATATACCTAACATTTTTTAGAACTGCTCTCTTCTTCCATAAGCAAGTTATTTGGAACTTCTCATTATCTTAATGAAACAGTTAACTTCTAAGAGACAAAACAAAAGACAGATTGATAGTAGAATATTAATTATCTGTATTCATGTTCAAATAAACTGAAATACATGAATAGAAGGGACCAATCTAACTTCCAGTGATAAATTTTAGATGCTTTTAGAGTAGTGATGTCTACACTCCAATTATGAGAAATTATCATGTATTAGCATAACAGAAAGGGACAAGGATTGTGTGCTACTAGTAGAACTTTTCACATTTCAGTTATACAAATATCTCTTCCTAATTGGAATTCACATTCACTACATAAGGAAATGCTGACTTAATTTGTCAATATCATTTACAGCCCCATGGCCAACTTTGTACACAATATTAATATTATAAGAATAAAAACATAATTATGCATTTATTGCTTACATAATTATGATCTAATTATACTACTAACAGAAAATGCCTTTCACTGTGGGTAGACTTCAAAGAATGTATTTTTTATAAACTTTACTTGGCATTTAGTGTACAATAAACATCTCCATAAATATAAATCCAGTGCTTTCTTGAGAGAACCCATTTTAAATAATCAATCTTGGTGACAATAATTTTTGTTTAGAAAATATGACTTTTAAATATTGAATAGATTAGAGCCCATGTCATTTCCTAAGCAATACTGTTCCTTCCTTCTGAGTGATGTGTAAAGGCATTCCTTTCTGTTTCTTTTTAACACCAAAAACAATTCTCAAAATAGCTTTCTTTCTTTTCTTATGTATTTTTAAATTTTTATTTTTGTGGTTGTACTATTTCTTGAATAGTTAAGCAAAAATATTGAGCATATACCATGGGTGAATCATCACTTGACCAAATTGGTAGAACCCTGTTCTAGGGGCCTAACCACTAATGCAAACAAGAAAGAAACTCTGTACGTTATCCCTCCATAAAATCAGCCAAGCAAAGCCAATGGTAGAACAAATGGGTAAATGCAAGCATATTGTTCTCAAAACATAATTAAGACAAATAAATATGCTTGAAAATGGAGAGTGCTTTAAAGGGGCCTCTCGAAGTTTCAGACCTTTTGTGGTGATATTAGGCATCAGCCTTATAATATACAACTTGATAATACATTTAGCAATTGGCTTCCTCAAACTGTACATTTCTTAGGAAAATGAACTAAAATACAGTCAAATGACCTTCATAGTCAAGACTTTTTTGTCAGTCATTACATCATTTATCTACTCATTCGACAAACATATTATCTCACTACTTTGTTGTACCAATTTCTTGTCTAGCATATGGACTTGCGGACAAAAATAAATGTGCACTTTCACAAAATACAAAATATTAATTCATAGATCTATGTTGCTAACTATAGTACCCCAGTTTTCATTGAAAATGCAGAACACATAACTTGAAGGTCATTCCACTGTTCCTTTTACCTTCTGTCAATATAAACCCAGAGAATCTAATGACTGAGAAAAATCATAATCTTTCCATCTCTATATATTCCTTTGGGATTACCCAGAGTGTCTCAGTGGAATGGGGGAGGAGGCCAGGGAAAGATAAAACATTGATCTAAACTCAAGGCTTTTCCTGGAAATCCTCTGATTGATATTTTAAAGTGGTTTCTGACACAGATTACTATCCGTGTTCTGGCTCATCACATTCATTTTTCTGTTGAATACTCGCCAACTTTCTTAATTTCTGTACCTTTCATTCCTTGGTGAGTCAAATGCTACCTTCTGATACCTCTTGTTTCTTCCAAATCTGCTTTATGTTTCAAATTTAACTGTGTTGTCTTCATCTCTCAATAAAATTGAAATAACTCTTCTTTATCCATGAGTCTAATAGTGTATAGCAGCAATAATTGTTCATGAATTTTTCATATGAATGAAAAATGTGAATATGGAGAGGGGAATAGGGGGGCTAGTATGTGCTTCATTTTGTTTTCTCATTGCTATGACCAAATGACTAGCACAAAGCATCCTAAAGGGGGAAAAGTTTATTTAGACTGACAGTTGGAGGGAACGAACTCCATCACAGAAGAGAAGAGATGGAAGTGAGAACATGAGACAATCATATTTTATCTCCATTCAGGAAGCAGATAGAAGACAGGAAGAGGGACTAGGCCACCAAACCTCAAAGTCCCCCCCCCCAGGTATTTACTTAAGACTCCATCAGCTAAAATTATGGTTTGCAACCTGTGGCTTGAGATCTTTTTGGGGGTCACATATCACATATCCTGCATATCATATATTTACATTATGATGCAAGACACTAGCACAATTACAGTTATAATGTAGCAATGAAATAATTTTATGTTTGTGGGTCACAACAACATGAAGAATTTCATTAAAGTGCACAACACTAGGAAGTATGGGAACTACTGCTCTAATGATTCCATGGTTTTGCAAAACTTAGCTGCCAAATTGGGTAAATGTATTAAAATAAATGGTCATATAAGGGACTTTTCTCTTTCAAAACAGGCCAGTTTGTTTCTGCAGTTTTACAGGCTTGACTTCTTTTCAAAATTTTACATAAAGCAATCTAAGAAAACATGTTATTATTAATTTTAATGACAATTTTAATTCCATATTGAGAAAGATTGACCTTTTCTAAATAAAAGTATAGTGAATACATGCTTTTGAACATTAAAACTATACTACATTCAAATCAATATGTTTACAACACGGGGACAATTATGCATCTAAAACTACTACAGTGAATATAAGCTCAAATACCTTGAAGTTTAGAGTATTTTCATAACATATTGCGTGTGAGAAATATTACATGTGGTAAATCTTGTGTGTAAAATGAAGAACAAATAAAAGCCTGACTTAATCAAAACACCTTTAAAACTTTATTGCAATATATATTTAGTGTTTTTATTTTTGATCTTGTTTGTATCTTTTTATTTCTTTGTGAAGATATAGTACAATAGAAGAATGCGAAAGGTCACTTTGACTCTGTATGTGTGTGTGGGTGCTCAGCTTCCCTCTTCCTTTTCCCTTTGAGACAGTCTCATGTAACCTAGTTATCCTTGTCTTGACTACCCACAGTTCTTAATATGGACCCATGTTCCATTCCTACCTTTTTTCCTGAATGCTGAGGATTCAAACTCAGGCATTCACATTTACACAGCAAGTACACTTACCCACTGAGTCATCTCCTCTGCTCCCTAACATGGTTTGCAGAAACAATCCTCAAATGAACTGAATAATATGACTGTGAAGAAAATTTCTCCACTAACTACACACATTTAAAAGGCACTCGGCTATTCAGGAAGTATGTTACACACTCAGAACTGATGCTCTTCTGGCCTAATTGCCATCTGCTAAGAGATTAAAATGCTTTTGTACTGGTTAGTAAGTCATTTTTACCATGAGTGCATATCCATCTTTCCTCCTCTGATCACACCTGGTGAGAAAAATCAGCTGCACGTCGCTGCTTCTTACCCTTTAATGCATTGATGCATGCATGCACTGCAAATTAATTTCAGCATGCTGTGACCATCTAATCTAGCACTTAGGCTATTTTTAAATATCATGTATTAGTTACTTTCTAAATTCAACTCATCTCCTCAAACTTTGTAACCTTATAAAGCAGTGTTCAGATTAAAGATTTATTTTTCCAACAAAATTTGAGCCTTGCTCTCACCTAACATTTTCTTTGTTATAAGGAGACACGGGAATAAAAGAAGATGACCCTACATTTTCTGGGTCAGCAAAACATCTTCATATCTAGCTGTGGAGATGAGCCATAAATAATTTACCGGAAAAGCAAGAAGGAGCATTCTCACTAATTTTCACAGTGCTATGACAATATATCATACAAAAGTAAGTTAGAGAATGAAAGATGAGTTTTGGTTCATGGTTGAAGACTGAATATAGTTAAACAGCACATGTTGGAAGGGGCCTGGTACAGTTGGCCTCATTAGTAGAGAAAGATGAAAACTTGCTTTCCTGTTTTTATTTAGTCTTGAACCTCAGACCATGGAACAGTGCTACACCTGTATATCATAGGAAACAACATTACAGACATGTCTGAAGGTGTCCCTTAGAAGTCATTCAAAATCCAGTCTTGTTGACAGTCACATCGTGACAAGAAGAGCGATCAGGACTGAAGGGATGGAATACCGTGAGAACTATCCGAGTCACAATACAGTCCTGTGCTGTGGCAGACATCATCACACTGAAAGAAGGAACCAGACAATTCACAGTATGTAAGAGAACTGTAACTAAGGGAAGAAATATTTTTTTCTTTAGTCTATCCTGTGTTATTTCTTTGAAAAGACCATGTTTTACAGAATATTCCACTAAATGTTAGTGGATACCTTAAGTAATTTTTTTATTGTATGTACAAATATTGAAATCGAAGTCTTTGAATTTGAATATTTCTACTTTCCAATATTGTTGTTTTCCTAAATAATATGATTTTATTTCATACAATAACATTTAAAAGTGTATTTGGGATAATATAAGCATTTGCATATAATATTGGTGATAATATATTTTGTTTAAAATTATGATTTATTCAAGATGGTAAACTTTTTTTCAAGCTTTGAAGAAAGATTTTACTGTACAAAACTTTAGAGAGATGTAGAATATTCTCATAACATTGATGTGATTACAATAAGCACAAACACAGTATTTTAAAAAGTCATTATAAATTATTATGAAAGTTTAGATTTTGATTAATGTATTTGAACAATGATGATTCCTGTGAGTAGATTCCTTTTTTTCCCCAAATCTATAACTTCTTAAACTTCATTAATCTAAAAGTCAAGAGAAATTCCTTCCACATCTTAGATTGCTGGGTTAATTGCCCTAGTGTTGTAGACAAAATGCCTGAAAAAGAAAGGAAAGGAATGTAACATGAGGGCCTGCTTGTTGGAGTTTCTGTTTTGCCTAGTACCCCACAGCCAGCAAGCCCAAAAGAAAATCACACAGACGTCTCCATAAGATTATAAACTGATTGGCCCATTAGCTTGGGCTTCTTATTAGCTCTTGTACCTTATATTAACCCATTATTCTTATCTATGTTATCCATATGGCACAGTACCTTTTTTCACTGGGGCAGGGTCACACCCTGAGTCTTTGGTGGTTTGTGCAGGATTGTCAAGGGTGCTTCCTGTTTTCCAGAATTCTCCTGTTCTCATTTCTACTTTCTGTTTGGTCTTCCCACCTATACTTCCTGTCTGGCCAATCAGCGTTTATTTAAAACATGATTGACAGAATATAGACAATTCTCCCGCACCACCACCACCCCCTTTTTTTAACAAAAGGAAAGGAAA
>JAQHUG010000311.1:2053981-2079691 GCA_028555095.1 Dicrostonyx torquatus
AGACTCAGCCGGGCAGTGGTGTCTCAAGCCTTTAATCCCAGCACTCAAGAGGCAGAGGCAGGCAGATCTCTGTGAGTTCGAGGCCAGCCTGGTCTACAAGAGCGAGTTCCAGGACAGGCTCCAAAGGAACCCTGTCTCGAAAAACCAAACCAAACCAAAGCACACACACACACAAACAAACAAACAAAAAAAACTGCACAGACTCCTATAGCAATTCCCATAGCTATATAAGATTTGACTACAAGAATGTACCCTTACCCTCTATATTACCCAAAGTGAGAGTCATTAATGTACCTGGTTTCTATTCAAATGTCTTATCTGTAAGGAAAAAATTAAAAATGCAGCCTTGATTTCAAAAGCCTAATGTGAATTTCAAATAAACATTGTATAAATTATCTTATGGGCGATTTAATTAAATATGTGGTTATACATTAAAACAATATATATGTGTATATATATATGAATGTAATGGATTAGCTCAAATATATAAAATTAATGTTTTTTTTCTTAATTTTGAAAAGTGTGGTGACTATAGTAGAGAGGTGGCTCACTGGTTAAGAGCATTTCCTGCTCTGTTAGCAGACCCAAGTTCCATTCTCAGAGACTAGAATATGGCAACTTGCACCAGACTCCAGCCTCAGGGGATCCAGTATCCTTTGCTGGCTCTGAGGGTACCAACAACTCCCATGGTGAAGGTGTATACATACAGGCAAACTGTATTCATAAAATAAAATTTAAAAAATACTTTTAAACTTGTGGTGCTGAGGAAAAACTTGAACAATTATTTGTTAATGACCTTCATGCCTGAAATATGTGACTAGCTTTTTCTCTTTCTGCTTCTGCTGCAATAGGTTACCTTTTACTCATGACTGTGGTCAAAAACTTATCTGTTACTTATTCTGGAGGTTGACAAATCATCATAGAGAAAGCACTAAAAATGATAGCTGATGTGTAGTTCATCAATTCTTTTTCACTATTGTTTTCACATTCTGAGAAAAATGAGCTAGCATCCCCTTCCACGTCCTCAGCATACAGTCCATCTGAAATTAGGAAGCTGCCCGTAGAGAAGACTTTAGATGGCGAATCTCTTTCTGGAAAGTAAATACGCCCAGTTACTCAGTTAGCCAATGTTCTTTAGTAAGTGCCTCTAGAAGCATCAGTCACTTTTACGGATAGGATATGGAAAAGCAGATATGACACTATTCAAGATCCCGAAGAATATTGCTCTTCATGTGAACAGTGTGTCAAACCTTTCATGCTCATTACAATGTGATGATCAATAACCAAAAAATGGAATATACCTGTGACCATTGGCAGAAAAATTGATAAAGAAAACATGGTTTCTGTAATATATACCACAGAATTTTATTCTTCCTTTGATTTGTGATGTAACACAGGAATGGAAACACAAGACAATACAACTTTACTCACTTGTACATCACTCTAAAGTTGAAGTATAAAAAAAGAATAAATAATAGGCGTGAGAGACAGGAATTCTGGATAATAAAAAGACAGAATACAAAGAATGTAAAATTTACATTAGTTGGTAGGAGTGAATTCAAGCAACATATTGTGTATCAAAGTGATTGTTCAATAACGGGTTTTCTGAGATTTACTAAGGGGATAAATTTTTCATTAAAAGTAATAGTGAGAGTATGAGCTCATGCTTATGCTAGCAATCTCGATTTATCCTTTCCTTGATGCATACAATGACCAAAACAACTTGTTGTAAATTATACATGCATAAAAAGTTTACCTTGTCATTGGAAAAATAAAATGAAGAAATACTTTATAAAAAGGAGACCCTGTTCAATTTTCAGTTCTAAAGTTGCTGTAGTAAAAACTGCATGACCAAGAGCAACAGAGCAGTGAAAGAACTTGACTTACACTTTCAGACCTCTCATTGAGTGAAGTCAGAGCAGGGGCGCGAAGGCAGGAACCTGAAGACGGGACTTCTTGCTAGTCTACACAGTATTACCTCTGACCAACAAACTTACTTTGCAGCTAAAGAGCTACAGCAAGAACCATGGAAGATATCCCTTCCTGGCTCACTTGCTCAGAATCATAATTTGCTAGCTTCCTGATATAACTCAGGCCACCTGCCCCAGAGAACGATGCCACCCAGACTGGGCTGGGGAATTCTAGATCCATCAGCAATCCAGATGATGCCTCCACAGATATGCGAGTAACTGATTTGATCTGTGTAATTCTTCAGCTAAGACTCCCTTCTCAGATGATTCCAGGTATCATATAACCATATATGATACATATAACCATGAATTTCTCTCCACTGATGAATTTTTGCTTAAGGAGAGAAAATGATGATAAATTGTTGTGGACAAAATAAGAGAGCAAGAGAATAGAGCCTGGGAAATCTTCTCTTGTTGTGAAAAGTGCTTGTTTCTTTTCCATATTATTCAGAAAATTTATTCACATCATGATAAAGCTCTAGAACTTATTTATAAAAACTTTTTTCTCAGAGCAAATAATTCTAGTTTACCAATTTGATGCAGCAAAAGTGGGAAGTATAGTAGACTACGAAGTTGGAAATAGAGTAGATGGTGAATAGTTAAGAAGTACCTAACGGGAGCTTAAATTTTATGTCTCTAACAGAAAGATGAGGTTCTAAGCTTTAGTCTGAATTACAGACAGAAAGCAGATGATCAATTACACTTTTATTTGCAGTCATGAAGGCACTGTACATCCATCTTGGTGCTTGAGAATGGACTTGTTACTATTTAATATGTTCATAGGATGCTTTGAAAGTTTTCATTTTGTATAATTACAATTTTTAAGAGAGATGAATCAGAACACATGAATCACATCTGTAATCTCCTTTGAAATTCAAGTAACTATGCAGTTTCAAACTGTATGATCAAAATCTAAGGAAGACTGGCAAGGATGCCCATCTCTGTTTTAAAAAAAAAAAATGAAAAGCCATACTGAGGAAAAATCAGATCACTTAGAGACTTCGGGGTTGAAATCACACAGCTCCTAAGAGAAGTCACTGCATCTGACATTTTCCCTTTGGGTTGTCCCATGAGTCATCTGAGAATGGTGTCAGCTTTTTCCAAGTGCTGAGTGCTGCAAACGTTTGATGCTTCGGTGCCAAACCCGTTTTGACAAAGTTGTTTCACTGGTGCCAGTTCTCATGAGGGTGTGCTGTCTGCATTTGCGTTTGAATCTCAAGTGGTGCTCAGACTCCAGGAGTTCACTCTGTGTGAATGAAACCTGGCAGAGGGATGTCAGCAAAACTGTTTAGCTGTGCTTCAGCATGAATTTCCTTCCTCTGGGCTCCAATGTGGTCGAGAGCCTGCACAGGGCAAAATACAATGAAGGGTTGAACAAAAAGTGCTTACTCAGACAGCAACACTTAATTCTACAAAACAAAGAAGCAAAGTCATCCAGAAGTTGTAGTCAGCTATAACCTGGCGATGCCTTCAGGCCTGGTAAACAGTTATCTGACCTATATACTTGGAGGAATTCATGATGTTTTAGGCAGAAGCTATATGTTGTTTTAAGTTAATGCAAATTATATAACACTAATAAAGGATTCTCTAAATGGCAGACAGGCCTCAATAACAAAGACTGGAGTTTAGCCCACTGTCCAGATGTTATTCAAATGGACAGCTGGTAGGCTCTGTATTCCCAATAGTCAGTGCATTCAATCCCTTTCAAGCTTACATTATTTGCTGATGGCAAAACAGCAGCAGTTTAACCAGCATCACATCAGTGGAGAAGTCAAGCTGCCCAAAGTGCTCTTGGCTGGGAAACAAAGCTGCTTCCTTTTTACTGCATTGAGCGACTTGAGCTAGGCTTCTTGGGTATTTCTGTGATGCTGTCTCTTAGTTGTTTGGTTTTTGTTGTTGTTTTGTTTTTTTAAATGAATTTCATTGTTCACAAATTGGACAATAAGGGACATCAAAGTTACAGTCTTTATACAATGGTTTTCACAAAAGATTTGGGGATAAGCATAAATGTGCTATGGTAAACTCAAATAGATCTTCTTCATGTAGTCAGATTAAAATGTAAATCTTGGTGTTGTGTATGACATTAAAAGCATTGGAAATAATCATTTGTTTCCTTTGCCCACCTTCGGCTTTGTTGGTATGTCTGGCAACACATGGTTAGAACTTGGCTGAATAATAGGATTCCACCATTATTTAGACTGAGATGGCATCTCATCTCCTTTCCTATTTCAGTTTGGTGTAGCAGATATGAATATCTTGGGTAATTTCATGGTAACACCGCAAAAGAGAGGATTCACAATTCATTAAAGGAACAATGAAGCTATATGGAAGCTATCTCAGATGGAGGCAGGAACATTTAACCTCTGTTGCATCTTTTAGAGATGGCATAGGTGATGGAGTTATATTCATCAGCTCATATCAGGGGATCAATTAGAAAAACAGCCAATTTTCTAACCACAGAACTCTCTATAAAGCAGGATCAAAGGTTCAGGACATTCCTCTTATTCTGACCCACTGTAAGTGCACAGTGAATACCCGATTTCATTCTGTCTCCTTAAGAGAGATTTACTTGCAGCAAATTTGTCAGCTAAGTGTATAATTAGTGAACACACCTGTGTTGTCATTCTAGATGGCATAGAAAGAACCATTACATATAACCCTTCTTCAGACCCCTGAAGTACTATTCTCAGTTTTCCTATGGATTTAAATGCTGATTGGGGCTGGAGAGATTTCTCAGTTAGTACAACACTTGACTAGCAAGCATGAGTACCTATGTTTAAATCCTGAGAACCTACACAAAGTCAGACATGATAGTAGGCATGTGAAAATTCAGTGTTCCTATGGTGAGTTTGGAGACAGAGACATAAATATCCCTAGAAGTTCAAGGATTAACTAGTCTGATGTTTGCAGTAGCCAAAACCAAAATTATTTTTTCCAAATGAGATGAGTTGAGAATGAACACCTGATATTATCCTGTAAACACAACACATGCTCCACAGTATACATAATCCTGTACTCATATACACAAACACGCACACACACGACACACACATACACACATGTACACACACACACACTGAGATATATAATTTAGAGTCGTTAATTGCTTCCTGCATATGTTTCATGATTTGATAATAGAATTAATCATTTAGCTAATATATCTTAGAAGACATTACATGCATGATTGTCATACTTCTTATTTTTTAAAAACTGTTATATTTGTGCAGTGGTTGCAGATATTCAGTTTTCTCTTAGCCCTGTACACACACAAGGCAAGACAGAAAGCTACACCCCCTTTGTCTTCACAGTCCTCTGTATTTCTTAAACTTCCCTTGGAATTACAAATATGCATACATTCAGCAAATTTAATATACTTCTCTTCATTTCTTATAACAGTGTTAGAGAGGAGTGGTGCTTTCCCAAGAGCCAATGAATTCTGAGCAAATAAGAACTAGTGATCCCTATATGAGGCTTCCCTCCACTGTCAACATGGAGGGACATAGATTGACTTTAGGTAGGGGCAAAAGGAACATGGGGACAGGAAAGAAAGTGTGACAGGGAGGGAGAACACAAAAATAATTATAAAAAGTTTCTTAAGCCAGATATGAGAACCCAAAGGAAAACCATAGGAAGATGGATGAGTGGAGAGGTGATTTTGGTTATTCTGCTACTCTTCTGATCTCTGCAGGTTTCCAAGACAACCCAAGCAAGCACTTATCTTTTGTTTCCTGGTCCATAAACTTAAAAGAATTATTAGAGAGCAAAGTGGTGACTTCTAATGCTGTAAGGGACTGAAAGTTATCAGAATTAACTTATAAATAGTATTGTGCCTGTTCTCATCTAGGACATGTTCTTCTCCAGAAGGGCAATTCTGAGCTGAGAAGATGGCTCTGTCAGTAAAGCGCTTGCCTCACAAAGGCATGGATCTAAGTTTAATCTTTGGAACTTTCTGGTGAGCTAGTTTCACCTTCACAGGGAGTACCAGGTCAGGGACAGACACAGTCTCACAAAATTAAAACTGTAGACAGTGCCTAAGGAGTGGCACCCTAACTTGACTTTTGAGCTCATCACCCAGGCATGTGCATGTATACTTACACACACACACACACACACACACACACCACCACCACCACCACCACCACCACCACCAATTCTGAGCAGTTGGAGTTTGCTGTTCCTCCAGACACATAACAGTCTCAGAAATTACAGGTTCCCTAGAGATCAATTCTCCCATAATATGTCAAAGAGAAGGATCATCATGAGAAAGAGCATAAATGTTGGCAGCATTTTTACTGCAAATTTGCATACTAAGCCTGCCTCTCCTAGCACATCCCTTACAGCAGTCTTGAGCATAGGAAATGTCAGCAGCTTTGTCATGGGGAAGACCACACAATTAGTATCACTTTACTTTGTGTCGAAGTCCGCTAAGGCAGAGAGAGAGAGACGGACTGTACATTCAGGCCTGGAGAGGAAATTGCTCCCTAATGAGGGCTTAGCATGCCACCAGGCTCCAGCTGCCTCTGCAGTCTCATTCTTGCTTTTGTTTCAGGGTCATGCTTCTCCACCTGTGGGTTCACTCTCCCTGTCTTTAACCATCTCAGCCATTGTCTAAAGGTTTGCCCCATTTATCAAGTTAAATGAGGCTAAGAAGAGAAGACAATCTAGGTTCTATTTTTCAGTCTACCTTCAGTAAAGTGTAAAGGAGAGTGATCTACTGTACAATTTTTCTGGCTGAAAGAAGCTATTATCATTGTCCATTTGGTTCTTTTCATAGTTTATTGGGTTGTCACATTACGGCCTATACACTCTTAAACTGTAACAACTTAGTTTTAAGGTATAATCGGAGCTATCTAAAAATGCCATGTGTGCATACTCTTTGGAAAGTTTGGGATCTACATAGCTGGGGAGTCAGTAAGGTTCTGGGTGTATGAGCATTAGGACCTGAGTTCTGAGCTCAGCACCCAAATAAAACTGAGCATAGATTATATGTTTGAAATTCCAGTGCTGGGAGAAAGAGACAGACGAGTCGCTGGGGTGAACTAGCCAGCCATTCTACTGGAAAGGTCAAACTCCAAGACCATAAGAGACCCTATCATAAACCTAAGGTGAACAATGACTGAGAAAGACAGTGTTAATCTCTGCCACCCCACTCACATGCATACATTTATACAAACACATACACTCATAGAGAAATATACACAAAGTCTGAGAACTATATTATGTCACTGCTCAATTAGATTTCTTATTTGCAATCCAGAGGCAGATGGAAAATAGGCGTATAGGAAATTCTAACTGGTGTGATATGAATGACAAAATTGAGTTCAGCATTACCTAGGTGAAGGAAACTTGATTTGGCTAATCTATGCAGATTTTTTCCATATTCACAATTTAACTAATTATAATTTTAAATTTAGAAAGGTAGAAAAGGCAGAAAAATTTCTAAGGTCCTTCGCTTGCTTTCATGGTTCAAAACAGATGTGGTCTTCTTGATCTCATCTAGATAAACTGCATACTGGTTTTATGAAATCCAGAGACATGATTTGTGTGTCACACAGTGTCTTCTGCAGTTGTTTCACCAGCCCCTCTGCTTCCTTTTGTGTTTTCTTTCCTGGATTGCTGTATATTTATGACTCTGGGATTGGACTCCAGAGATCTTAACTTAGTCATTATTATTGTGTGCCAGTTGCTCAAGTACATCTTGAGATTCTATCAAGATATTTTTTGCAACTGCTCACTTGAGGATTGCATCTTCTCCTTAGATGGGAAATAGAACGAACATGCATTAAGGTTGATAGTTACAAGCCTTCTGCTGCTGAAAAATAGTCTTCATGATTCTGATTTAATTAAGATGATTTATTGGTTTTGCAGTAGCTTGAGTGGAAAGGATTTGGGATGAGTCATAAGTCAGAGTGGACCAACAGAACATTTTGCTTTTCCCTGATGATAAAGAAAGATGAAAAGCGTGGGATGGGAAGAATGAGGAAAGGGTAAATAGAGTGAGGAAATGACTCTCATTTTTTTCACACTGATATTTCTACAAGAGGGATATACACATAACTACAGATGTCCAGATTCAAAGGAAACAAAAACCACCAGGGGTTTCCTGCCAAACACAAACTCTAGAGCCTCCCTCTAAAGGTCCTGGCTTTGCAGTTGGCTACTGTTATCACAATTACTACTTTACTTTCCAAAGTTATTTTTGAGTGCATGTGAGTGTGTGGGGAGGGTAAACATGTGTGGTTTTGTGCAATTATGTGAGTTGCTTTTTTTGCTGGTGTGTTAAAGACACCACAGCCAAGGCAACTTACGAAAGTATTTATATTGTCTTACAGTTCTAGAGAAATCATAGCTCATTAAGGACAGGGAGGCATGGCAGAAAGTAGCAGGCATGACATCAAGAGCTTTTCTGAGAGCTTACAACAACTTGAACTGCAATCTCCAAGCAGAGAGAGCAAACAAGAAACAGGAAGGCATTCTATCTTCAAAGTCAACCACTAGTGATCTACTTCCTCCAGTAAAGCTGTACCACCAAACCACCCCAAACAACCCTACCAGCTGGGCCCTAAGTGTTCAAATTCCAGGCATTCTGAGGGAAATTTTTCATTCAAACCATCACAACACGTAATGGTAGGTACTTCAGAGGCCAAAAGTGTTGGGCCCCTGGAGCTGTAGTTACAGCTGTGAGCCAACTAATACGAGTGACAGAATAGGAGTAATCTTCTTTAAGGACAGAACACATTCTTAACCACGGATTTGTTTCTCTAGTCCCTGTTACTATTGTTGTTCTGTTGGAATATCTGTACGTGCATGGATGATTCTTTATATACAATCAGCACATAAACAGATTCCAACATATGTGGGATAACAGAGTAACATAAACTTAAGGTACCCAGGCAGACACTGTATATATGGTGGGGAAAAAATGGTTGAGGCTCTAAACAGAGACTGCACATTGGGTTTTGGGCACCCAGACCTAAATAATCACATAAAACTATATAAATTACAACATTGTTTGGCAAATGGTTTAGGCATATTCCTAGCTAGCCTAAACCATTAGATCTTAAAATTAACCCATTTTTATTAATCTATGTATCTCCACGAAGTTGTGGCCTACCAGTAAAGTTCTGGAATCTTCCTCCTTTGGCAGCTACATGATACCTGCCTGACTCTGCCTTCTTTCTCCCTTCATTTGGTTTAGTTTTCCTGCTTAGCTCTATTTTGCTCTGCCATAGGACAAAGTAGTTTCTTTATTAACCAATGGTAATAAAGCATATTCTTAACATGCAGAAGGGAATCACATCATGAGGCATCCTCTGCTCACTATTAGGTTGATGATGTAGCCTTGGAAACTAATTCATGAAGCAGTAAACACGAAATGGAACAAGTTCCATAAGATAGGAAATATAGTGTGTTTCACGAAGGAGTAAATAATGCTTAAAATTTTACCTTAACTTCCACTAAGTACGTCTCTACCTTTGCATTCTTAATAATGGCTTTATGGATTTGTCTCTGCTTAAATTGAGATTGCAAAAATTAGTAGAATAAGTCAAACACAATTGCAAATACCAATAACTTCAGGGGCTTGGTAGTCAAGTCAGAAGGATTGTGAATTTGAGGCCAGAATGATCTATAAAGAGAAACTAAGCCTTGAAATAAATTTAATGCTAGTAGAGTCAGAGAGAAAGTGGGGACAGTGCAGTGTCAAGGGCAACTGGCTTGTCTCTGGTGGGTCTCAAAGACATTACCTCAGTTTGGTAACATCACTTCAAGGTCTTGGTCCATGGGTGAAATCTGAGCAATAGGACTGAATTATGCTCAAGCAAGTCATCTAAACACTGGGTTAAAAAAAGATTAATTAAATCATCCTATCCATAGTGAGAGAGAAACAATTTTAGGAAACATGCCTGTATTGGCAACCAAACACTTGGCCTCTTTACTCAAACTACATAGGAAACTAAATAAATGAATAAGCAACCAAAGAAATAAATGAATAAAAACTGAATGTGGTTTTCCTCTCTAAAAATCACTGTCAAAGATGCCATAAATATTTGATGTTTATTTGATTGACTTGAGAAATTGATCATTGCCCAGGTAGGGTAGAATCAGAAAGAAGGAAATTAGTTTAATTAAAATTTTATTTGCTTTGAAATAAGGGACTATGAGGAACACATCCAAAAGCTGCATGATTCAACATAAATATTCCATAAAACCTGACTGCACACAACTGCTTAGCTCTGACTCCTTCTCCGTTGGCCAAGACCAGTCAACATTCTCTCATAAACTGCGGGGACAAGACTCACTACCTGGTCTTTGTTGCTTCCCAAATGTGCTCAGACACTGTCCAGTTATAAGAAGACCTTTTCAGAGTGTATTCCCTAAGAAACTTGTTCACATTGAGTGAGTTGATGAGGATAACTGACCAGGTCTATTGCTCTTCATGTGGTAGCCATTAGCCTACCAGCTGAACCTCTTTCCGTTTGCGTACTAAATTCTCCAGGTTTCCAGAGGACCTGGCTGATCATTTCCAGTTTCTCCATTGAGGAAGCAGCTACTGGAAGGTTGTGTATGAGATGGCATGTCTCAGGAGGATTCTAGGTGTCACACGAAGAGATAGGCTGCACAACAATGACATTAAGAAACATCTCCATCTTCAGAAGGAAGTAAACTACAGGATACAGCAACGATGCTTTTTATACTTCAGCCATGTTATGAGAATGAAAGACAGCAGACACCCGAAGATAGCACTGCTTGGCGGACTGCGCGGGATAAGGAGACAATAATGCCTAAGAAATGCTGGCTAGACAGCATAAAGGAAGACTGTGGAACGTTGGAGATGACAATAACACAACCATCTAGGACTGCCCAGGACAGGAACAGCTGGGGAACCAACATAAATGGGCTGTCCATGAATGCTGAAGCTGGGTCATAAATGATGATGTCGATCCTTTAAGAAAACATTCTCAGTGGTGTAAATCATGAACTCTAATATGCAAAAAAGTTCTTTTCAGCAGAAACACTTTTATGTCATCTGGCAAATTGTCAGGAAGCTTAGTATCAGTTATTAGTATCTCTGTACATTTAATGCTAAAGATTATTATAAGAGCTATTTTCCTCTTAACCTCCTACTGTAGTCATAAACACTTGAGAAGTTGGTTACATTTTCCAGACAAGACTTCACCTGTATAGAGAGCACTTAGTAATCAACTGAACTTTATAGTTTTTCCTGTTTTTATTTTTTTTTCCTCTTAATTTTTAGAGGAAACATATAGTTTGGAACAAAACCTTACTTTATAGTATGCGATCTTTAAGAGCTGGCTTCTCTCTGCAATTCTTCAAAGCAGTAGCTTAACTCATTCTTTCCTAGTTGTGTTTTCAGAAGTTGGAAACTTACAGAGATAGATACAGACCCCCTTTATAGGCCATAGAGATGCTTACCTGATTAGTGTTAGTTTCTTCATGATATCTCAGCAGAGGATGCTGTGAGGTTTGGTTCAGTGCCATGTACTTTCTAAACACTGGTACCTAGACCAACTAATACATCTCTTATAATGGCATCTAGGACATTATGGAGGTATTGTCTAGCATTTGTTTACATATTTGTTTATTCAGTTTGTGTGTGTGTGTGTATGTTTGCACTTATATGCATGCAATGTGTAGACTTCAGATGTCGACATGCAAATGTCGGGGTTTTCTTTTTCTACCATGTGGGTTCCAGGAATGGAACTCAAGTCAGCAGGTTTGGCTGCAAGTGTCTTTACCTACTGGGCCTTTTCACCAACCATAGAAATCCTAAATTAAGAAAAGCTCAGCTTGTTGGTATGAGTTCTGTTAGGAATGATAAGGGAAGCATCTTAAGAACTGAAGTGGGGCTAGAAAGACGACTCAGCAGTTAAACACACGGACTGCTCTGTCAGTGGACCTGGATTTTACTCCAAGCACCTACAGAGTGGCTCACAACTGCCTGTAACACCTGTTCCAGGGATATGATAACTTTTCTAGCCTCCACAGGGACCAGGTACAAACACAAAGAACAGACATGCATGAAAGACACAACATTTATATGACAAAAGTAAATAAAAAATACTTTTTTAAAAAAGAATTGAAACGCATGGTGACATGGTTTCCACATACAGTAGTGTCCCTGTCCATGTGTAGTCTTTTCCTGGCACTTCTTCAGCTAATTATGGAACTCCCTTCTCAACATGTGTGTCTCTCCTATCTCACGCCTGTCTAATGGGAGCTCAGTACCATCTGAACAATACTTTGTTGCCAATTATACAATGCATTGGGTTATTCAGTGTTAACCTCAGAACAGCTAATAATGGACAGGAAGACAATACAATGTGCCTAAACAAAATGAGCAACGGAGCATCCTAACCCATCTTTCATATCTCCCAAGCATGACCACCTCTTGCAAGATTAGTTCATTGTATACTAAGAGATGCCTGTCTGTAATTCCTATAGCTGTTTTCTACTTTTGATATTCTGAGGTAGAGGTTATGCATAAGAAGTAAAGTTTGGCTAGAAACCTTGACCCAAGAATTAATTGCTCAAGAACGTTTAACCTTCTTGTCATCTTGGCAGCCCAATGCATTGTCTACACTACCTCAGACCTTGGCAGGTATTTGCTAACCTCTGTGATGGTTCATCTTGATTGTCATCTGACAGGGTTCAAATCACCTAGGAGACACACTTGTGCCTTCCAATACAGAGTTCTAGAAAGGCTTCACAGAACTAAGTAGAGCCTCCCTGAATATGGACGACTCCATCCCTGAAATGAATAAAAGGAGCAGCAGGACCGAGAGCTATTATCCTTATCTGTCTGCTTCCTGACTGCAGATGCAATGTGACAAGCTACTTTACATTTTCACCACCATACCTTTCCCACTGCTGTGAACTGCACCCTCAAACTCTATGCCAAACTAAAGCCTTCCATCCTGAAGATGTTCTTGTCAGTGCACACATAACTGAAGCTACTGCCTGCCCCTCTCCTGTAATCCATCATTGTTTTAACCACTCTGTGCCTCCTAACATTGCTGCACTCTCCATGTGGGGGGCTTCCATTTCCTCTGCACAAGCTACAATTTTAGTCTGTGAGCATTGGCTCATACAACAGACTTCTGATGTTTGGAAGCAGAATTAGTTGAATGCATGCTTGTCAGTGTTAGTTTATGAGCCTGTAAAATACAAAGTTGGATATGAGTGTATGAGTGTCTCTCCGACTTCAGAAACTAAGACCTCAGGACTTTTGGCATTTCTTATTACTCCTGAAAGCCCTTGCTTGGGACCACTGTGCAGCTACTTGTTTTCACACTGATGCTGTGTATCTAGTGATTCTTTTCTTGTTTAGTAGCTTTTCAAGGTATTGGTGTATAGTTATTAGTTACTATTTACTTATTATTATTAGATATTATTTACTTATCTTCACCAATGCTTGATTGCTAAAGCTTTGTTTGGGGTGTGTGTGTGTGTGTGTGTGTGTGTGTGTGTGTGTGTGTGTATGGATGAATGCTATGGTGTGTCGCAATGAGCACCTTCTGAATGGAGGCTATAGGCAGTTAAAAGTCTCTTCATATGGCTGCTGGGAAATGGGCTCAGCTCCTCTGGAAATGTAGCAAGTGCTCTTGACTGCTGAGCCATTTCCAACCTCTGTCAATATATATTTGATGACTCATATCTTCTCATGGATTTCCCCAATCAACTGATCCATTTCTTATTCAAACATGGCTTCTTTGCCACGTTCTTTCTTTAATCCTTCAAATTATTCTCTTAATTGAAGTCAAAGTATTCATTTTTTTTTCTCATTTCTTCCATTTTTTTTTTGCATTCTACTTTAGCCATCATTTTTTCCTTTCAGGAGCCCATTTGAAAGTTATTTCTAAGTTGGTTACAATATTTTTACATTCTAGGATTTCTAATGGATGCCTTTCTAGCCAGTCAATGTTGGATTTCTCATGTTTTACTTCATTGTTTTGCAGAATGGATTTGTACTTGGACTTTCTTCCTTTGCAGTTTTGAATATCGAAAGGAGGTTCATTTTAAAATGAACCTCCCCTCTTTACTCTTTCTAATTTTTTGTGAAAATTTTGTGCAAATTTCTCTTTGTGCCCCAGTGTGTGGTATTCAGATCTAGTGTAGTTCTCATATGTGAATTGGCATGTATTTGATTTTTACTTTGGTGCTGGCCTACTTAGGTCATTCGGTTTTTACAATGGAAATGGCAATTCTAACACTTACAAGAGAATTGCAGGGTGGCTCCCATTGTGAAGAGTTGTCACAATCAAGGTTTCTTGAGAGTTTGATTGGCTGAACTACTCCCATTTGGTTGGACCTCTCAACTCCTGCACCTAAGGATCCTAAACATTAGATAGGAATTCTTAGTTTTCTCACACGCACTCCTTAGATAGTGAAGCACTATCTAAACATGTGCTTTGTTGGGTTACATGTACAGAATCCTCTGGAAATTTTCATTTTTATGGTAACTTATCCAGTTGCCTCTACAAACTTTTGGTCTATAATCCTCTGAAAACTATTACCAAGTGACACTGTTAGGAGTTCCTTTTACATCTTTGCTTCATATGACATAGATATTTTCTTAGTTATCGTGTTGTAAGACATTGATGAAAAACCCCAAGTCTAAACATTAAATCATGACTTTGTTGAATAAAAATTCATGAAGTCAGGAAAAAATACATCATTTTAGACTATAGTGCCTTTTGACTATTTGTGCATGCATTGCCTAAAGGAATGAATAAGTGATTTTCTATATGGTCCTTTAAATTCAAGCTAATTGATTTCCATGTTTTCTGTCTCTTTTATGCATTATCAGAACCCTACCTCCACATAACAAAATCCACAAATGGAAATTTAGCTTCTAAGGTGTAAGTTCTCCGTACATTCCAATGTCTCATCAATTTGTAGCTGCAAACTTGTCAGCTATCAGAGCCAAATCTGAGCTCCCGGCTGCACCTTTCTTTTGATTTACCCCAGATTGTCAGAAGGTGTTCTGAGCACACACTTCATTTCAGGACTGGGGAAGGTGAGCATTCAACTTTGATAAGCTGCCAAAACTTCATGTTTTCTCTCTTTATAAGGCACAGTTTTATAATTTTTTTCTAATAAAAGCTTTTGTGCCATATTTATTGTTTAAGAAAATAAATTTTGCATGCTCATTAACATGGTGTCATTCTTTTATGCAATGCTTTGTTGATTTCAGCCGATTCTAAGAGGTGCATTCAAGGAATAATAAATTAAATCTTCAGTGTTTCAATTAAAAGCTATTTTTAAAAATTCTGTGAACTTTGATATTTTGGGAAGTCAGTGTTTCCTGACGTCTTTCTACAATTAAACCTTGTTAAGAATTTGTAGCACCTGCAATCTTGTTCTGTTTACAAGCTAATGTACTAGCCTAATGTAATTCATAATTATTAGTCAAAGCCATGTGGTTTCTGAGTAAGAGATGGCTACCAAAGCTTACCAGGAAAATACACACAAACACACACATACACACACACAGGTAATAATAATAATAAATAATAATAACAATAAATCAAATTTGTTATACTATTGGGTGACTTTATATCTTAGCGATGAACATGTTTTAAAGGGAAAGTATGTCTCTGATATTCAGAACAAAGGAGCAGATAAGTAGAGAGGAAGGTAGGCAGACTAAGCTATTCAGACTGCCCTGAAAATGAACCCTGATAAGAGGCCCTAGTGATGAGCAACTTACCAAACTTAGCCAGATTTGAACAGGGAATGTCACTTCTTAGCAGGAAGCAATGGGGAAGAGTTATCCTGCTTCCTAGATTAAAAATAAGCTATGAATATTAAAGGCAAATATGAATTGTCAACAGTTATTAACTTTTGTTACCCACTTTTCTTGAGCTGAGCTCCAGTAATAATTTGTGGCTAAAGAGATGACTCAAGGGTTAACAGAATGGCACTTGCAAGGCCTGAATTTAGTCCACAGTACTCTTGTTGGGAAGCTCACACCACGTGTAACTCCAGATCCTAGGGACCTGAGAAGCGCTTCCGGCCTCTGTGTGTACTGCCCTCACATAACCCTACGCAGAAATACACAAGAGCACATCGGCACTCACATATATAAACACTTATGAAGATATAAGTCTTTTAAAAACCAGTCAGCAGTATCTTCAAAGTGATTTTACAACAGTCAACTACATGAAAATCATAGGTTTATTTTTTTATCTCTCTTGTAAGTGGTAACCAGCCCAAATCCTGCTTAGCTTCCAAGATCACATATGTAATAGAGAACAATCCTAATCTTGTTATTTAGCCTCAGTGTTTTAAATCTGATCTTTATCATAGCACTGAAGTTTTATTTCTGTTTTTTTTTTTGAGGGAGAAAATTTAATAATGTCTGATAAGCATACAGAAATATGCTAAGTAGGCTTGTGGTGCTTTGAAAATGACTTTATTCATAGAAAGTGGCATTATTAGGAGGTGTGGCCTTGGTGAAGTGGCCTTGTAAGAGAAAGTGTGTCGTTGTGGATATCGACTTTGAGGTCTCATATATGTTCAAGCTATGCTCAGCACACAAATTCCTTTCTGCTGCCTATCAATCAAGTTGTAGTACTCTCGGCTCCTTCCCCATCACATGTCTGCCTGCACGCTTCTGTGTCCCATCATTATAATGGACTAAATCTCTGAAAATCCCGGGTCATTGTGTCTCTTCACAGCAATAGAAATCATAAGTATGTCAAAGCTATTCTTTATTTTTTCTATGCATTTATTTTTAAATATTGAGATTATAATATTATTTCATCATTTTCCCTTCCCTCCCTTCAAATTACACACCTCTCCAAATTCATGGCCTCTATTCTCACTAACTTTTATTGCATGCACCTAAGTATATGCATATACATATATTTTCCTAAAATAGTCTGCTCAGTTTGTTCACTGTTACTTGTGTGAATACTATTGGATCCTGAGATTGAGTGAGATTTAATGCTGTGGAAAAAATATTCACATGATCTTATACCACATTGGGTCACTTGTGTTAACCCTAACAAAAGCAACATAATTATACAATCTCAGGAGGTTATGAAGGAATGTTTTCCACACAGGACTGGATATGGGAGTTTCACAGAAGATTCTCCCACAATGATATGCATAACCAGAGGCTATTGCAAGCTCATTCAAAAGAGGCCATCCAAAATTACACCCATTCAGCTGCTGTCTATTCAACTTTGTTTTGACATAGTCCCTATTACTAATCATGTAGCCAAATATTTTCATTTCAAAATACAGTGTAATCATCTATATTTTAGTTTTTAATGCTTTCTTTTGTCTCAACCACTTTGGGTAAAGCCATAGTTTAACACAGCACAGCATATTCCCAGTGCAATACTTTATAATTCCTAAATAAATGTCACTTTTTAAATGAATCAATTTTCAGTTAATAATTAACTAGTAGTATCATTCCAAGTCTGAGTAATAAACAAGAAAGAAATCTCTAGAATGTTAATTTCTAAACTATTGCTAATCTAGTTTGCAGAGAATTAATTGCAGCATCATATTAAAATATGACTTCTCTTATAATCAAAATGAGAAATTTTTCCTTATGCCATTATTACACAATGGATATCAAAATCTGGTAATAATTTCTCCAGAGTGTAGCACAAGTGAACCCTTACTTAAAGTTATAAAGTCATTCTTTAAAAAAGAAAATCACTATTTGGGAGAACTGAAGACATGACTAAGCATTCAAGAACATATACTGCTCAAACAGGCTTTGCAGAGGACTCAAGTTTTTTTTCATAGCACACATTGCCAACATCTGTAGCTCTAGGGGTCCAACTCCCTCTTCTGATCTCCCTGAGAACCTCCACTCATGTGTCTAAACCCACACATAAGTGCATGCAAATATAAATAGTATTTGTAAGTCTTAAAAGAAAATCTTTTCATCTTAAATTGATCACCATCATTGATATGTTATTTTTAAAGTTGATGGGCTAATGTGGATAGTATAGTAAGCAAAGAAATGGGCCTCCACCTGGTTCTCTTCTTCTATGCGACTTCAGACAAGCACAGTGTCTAAAAGTGACAAAACTGAAGCACCACAGGAATAAACAGAGACAGCAGAATGAAATCTAACTATTTGTATAATGGTTTATAGAAACTAAATTCCCAAGAGTATCTATTAAAAAGGCTTTCAAATTCTTGGGAAAAAATAATTTGAAGACACTTGGAATGAGGATTAAGAAAAGATTCATTTTGTTTTCATAATGATTGATAGCGGCTAAACTGCTTTGCAAGGCACTAGTCCTCCCAGGTCATTTGTTTTGCTCAACACTTCAGAAGGATTTATTTCACCCATTTGTGGCTAATAGTTGAAATACTCATCACCTATCCCAGTTCCTTGGAAGGAGCTGGGATTTTTCCCCTGTGAAATTTGGCAGGACTGTTCATGAGGAAAGGAGAAACTGGGAAGAAAGAGAGTGTACTTGCTGAAGATAAATATCTAATGCTTTTAATTATCTAATATGGACTTCAAAGATATTCACCACAATATATACAGTGCAACAGCCGTACTTAAATCCTATTCAGACCACTCAGATCTCGCTGGGCTTCTACAAAGTTATGTGACTCCCTTTGGAGTAATTTGCAAATAGAAAGTCCAGAATCCCATACCTAATGCCATACGACCCAACCCAGTGAAAGAGTGTGACCTGAGTGAGAGCTCTGAGGTTCAGAGGACAAATGGTTTGTTTTCTGCTACTGGAAATTTGTAAGCAAGAATTTGAGTGGGAATGGATGTAAGTAGAGATCAGAGGCCAAAGCTCTGCATTTAACCTCTGCTATGCAAACTAACAGGTGCTGAGGTGTGTGAACAGCTGAAGGACAACTCCATTTTTCCGTGATTCAGACTGTCTAAACATTCTTCTTTATCACTGTCTATCACTTTTCCTCATTCATTCATTCATTCGTTCGTTCGTTAATTTTACGCATCCTGGGTACACCCTTGCCCCCTCCTCTCCTCTCACTCATTCTCCCTTCCTGCACTGTCAGTCCATCCCTCCTCTGTATTTGCTCAGAAAGAGTCATGCCTCCATGGACATCAGCAAAGCATGATAAGTCAGGATGACTTAAAACCAAACACCTCCCCTTGTAGTTAGTCTGGGCAAGGCAATTCAGCATGAGAAAGAGATTCCTAAGAGCCAGCCTAAGCACAGGGACAGCCCCTACTCCCATTGCCAGGAGTCCCACAATTAGACCAAGCTACATAACTGCTACATAGATGCAGAGGAACTAGGGTGTCTGGAGATCTAACAGAACTATTGAGCAACACTGAGGACCAGCCATTAAAACATGTCAGGTTTTGATTGAAAAATCAAAATAAGCGCCCAGTGAGATGTCTCAGGGAGTAAAAGGAAGAACCTGAGTTCAATCCCTGGGCCCTACATTGTGGCAAGAGAGAACTAACAAGTTGTCTTCTGACCTCCACATGCACGCCATCGTATGTGCATGCCTCTCCAACAGTCAAAATAAGGAACGTAACCATAACAACAAAAGTATCTGAGATTTTATTGCCTCTTTGATGTTGTACTCAGAAGCATCTAATATCCCCTTCTAAGTCCCTCAAATCGTGCAGCAAGACTTTTGAAAGAACAGATTTCTAGCCAACATCCTCTCACCAGTTGGTATCCTTTGTCTCAGGAGGGGACCTTTCATTCTGTTTTGTGTTATTAAAGCTAATTAAAAATGTCCCTGTGTGCTAAGCTGCCATTCAAGGCATATGAAAGCATTAGTCTAGATTTTCTGGTTTATCCTGTTGATTACTGTGGCCTTGATGGAAGAAAGAAAGGAAATGCCCTCCCCAAGGGCTGTAAGATGAAACCAAATCTGTGATTTGTTTTTCCTACAAAAGAAGGAAATTTAATTTTCCTAGTTAATTCACAGCTGAGGATTTTTTAAAATATATACAACCTTTACATATATCCCATAAAAACTTTCCCATCAAAATTTCGAATTGACATCCAGTCTGGTGGCATATACCTTACCATTAATCCCAGCACTTAGAAGGCAGAAGCAGATGAATCTCTGTGTTCCAGGACAGATACTGCTATACAGCAAAACTCTTTCTCAAAACAAAGCAAAATAATGCAATCAAGAATTTATTTTTTTAAAGAAAATAATTTTAAAATAAAATTTCAAATAATTTTTTCCACAATAACAATGTTTTGATAAAAGCTGAAATATTCCCTCTGGAGAAAATGTATAAAAGGAGTCATTGAGATTTATGAATTTTGAAGATCCAAAGAGAATTAGTGCCCTAGAATAACCTTCTTTGAATGTGTATGACATTCCAGCCATGAGACTGTTTTCCCCCGACTCCCTCCAAAATCCTAAACATTATCCGAACTTTGTTTGGAAATATACAACTCTTTCTGTGTCGGCTCTCCCCTTATGGAGACTTATGCAAATCTGGATGTATTGTGTCCATTCAGCCTGATAATCAAGTTGGTTTGAGCAAGCAGAGTTGTTCAGCATGCTTTGGGCTTCAGCAAATAGAATTACCTGAGTTGAAATGAGTAGCTTGCCTTCTTAGGATGACAAAGCTGGACTTGAGTTCTTTCTTGTGGGTGCTCTGGGTCCTCAGAGTCTGTTTCAGTTCTGCCCTAGGGACCTTGAAGAGAGGCCCATGGCCTCAGGCTGTCAGCAGTCATTTCCTGCTACAGAATCCTGTTCCAGCTCAGAGCAGGAGGAACAGGGAAAGGGAGGGGTGACAACAAGATACAAGAATCCCATGAGTCACGTGACAAAATTGAATCTCATGGCCACTCATTCTTTTTAGTAAAGCCAGTGAAAAGCAAACAAAAGCAACGCTATCATGACTGTAAGATCAGTCAACCTCCCTAACATAATCTTCTATAAGCTATGTGATTTTTCTTTCCATTATGACACACAGGGAGTAGCCAGGGTGTGTGTGTCTGTGTGTGTGTGTGTGTGTGTACAAACGTCTGTTTGTTTATTCAGGTGTATGTTCACTTCCACTCATATAGCCAGAGCATAGAGGCCAGAAGACACTCCTGTGTATTGTTCTCCAAAACCATTCACCTTTTTGTTTAGGTAGGAGTCTCTTATTGGCCTGAAGCTCTCCAATTAAGCGAAACTGGCTGTCTATCAAGCCTCTAAGGAACTCTTATCTCCATTTCTCCAGTATTGGTTACAAATGCCCATGGCCCATGCCACTGGGTCCAGTTTTTTGGTATGGTTGTTTTGTTTTAACTGTAATTTCTGAATAACAAACACAGGTCCTAGGTCCTCATGTTTGCCATCTGAGCCATCTTCCTAGCCTTAGATTTTTAAAATTATTTAAACATAAACTTTTTTTAATTTGAAAAGGAATGGCAATCAATGTGTGCCAATAGTAATTTTGCTTGGTAATCAAAAGCAATTGTGATTAATTTGCTAGTGCTCTTTGGAGAAGTGGAACATGTTAACATGCAAGTTTCATTAAGAACAATCAATAACCCATGTTGTTCATGGAATCTTAACAGTGCATCTGAGTTCAGAGATGGGTCCAACAGCCCAGGTTCTCAGACAGTCGCTGCCAGAGCAGCTTTCTTAGCTTCCTGGTTAGTATTTGTTCAGTTTTTGATAGCCTTAAAAAGTATGCAGTGCATTGGAGTGAAAGCTCAGGCAGTCGGTTCTTATTCCACAGATGACTTGACTTTAATCCCCACAACTCAGGTTTAAAACATTTGGGTGGTGTATACTTGCAATCCCAGCACCTGGGAGGTGGAGGCAGGTGGATTGCTCCTCAAGCAAGCACATCTAAAGAGCTCTAGGCCAGTGAGTTACTCTGTTTCCTACCTAAATCAATGCAAGGTGGTTTCTATCTGAGGAATAATAACAGGAAGAATGACCACTGACCTCCATACATGCTCACATGTGGCACACACTTATGCAACCCACACACACATGCAAAATTAAAGTATACAAAGAAATAGATGCCCAGCATCTGACAACACAGAGTTCTAATAAGCTAGCATCCTAATATCAGTGCAGTTTTGTCTCTATTCTTGGTTATTATACAGATCATTGGAAATGTCTGTAACATATTTTGAATTTCATTTTTTTCTAGATGATTGGAAATGAGATCCTAAGTCATTTCCTTTCCAATTTGCTGTGCAATTGTGAAGCAAAGAATTAGCACACATTACTGTTATGTAATGTGCGGGTTGGACCCCGATATTAATTACGTTTCTGTTGCTGTGACAACATACCAGGGACAAGGCAACTTACAGAAGAAGTGAACTATTTTGGCTAATAGTTCTAGAGAGATAAGAGTTCATCATGTCAGAGAAGCTGGCAGGAGCAGGAAGCTAGGAACTCATGCTTTGAACTCCAAGTACAAGGCAGAGAGAGAAAAGGCAGTGTAAGACTTTTAATCCTAAGATTGTCCCATTTATCCAAGAAGACTACACTGCCTAAGCCTAATCAAGCCTACCACTTAATCTAGGAATCTTGACCACATGTAGATTTCTGCAATATTTTCCAGCTGTTGCAAAAAAGGGTTGCTTTAATGAGGGGTAAGTGCTATATTATATGTGTAATAAAGATGTGTTTTTACTATATAGTTAGAAATTAAAACTGTTTCGAAAAATGACAGTATTAGATTCATCTATGAGGTATGTGACCTCTCCAGAAATGGGTGGTTGGTTAGGTTTATAATACCAGACATGAAATTCATGCTATTCATAGAGTTTTATGTCTAACTAGACAGCTGTTGTTTAACACAAAGATAAAAGTGTTGCCCCATTGGAAATATCTTACTGGGAGAATCACTGTGGTTCATAGGCCTCCCTGATGGGAAGGACTGTAGATTGACTTTCTAGCCTTTTACATTTGCATAGCATCATTTGATATTGTGATGCCCAGGGCCCACAGAGAAGGCTTCATGGTCACTGCCAGCTCAGTCTCATCAAGCCTTGTACATGAAGTCTTCAGCTTTTTCAGAAATAGGTCTTATCTTCAAATTCTGAAAAGCAACCAAGAGAAATAGCAGTGACACATATTGTTTTGGGGGTATCTTGGACACCCCTGAAACAACATAAAGGGAAATTTTCTATGCCTGGCACTGGAGACTTTGTTAGTCTATGGCTTTTGATGATGGGAAGCATTATCATCCCATGTGGCACAACTTCATTTAAACTACACACACACACACACACACACACACACACACACACACACACACATATATATACACACACACACATATCTATATATTTTAAGTAAGTGTATAAATTAATGTTTCTCTACTGCTTTCACAAACATCTTTCATGTTATTTATTTCCTTCCTCTCTTCCTCTCCTTGTCTTTTCTTCCATAGTAGTTATAGCCCCTTCGATTTTCTCCCTTTCCCCAGTATAATACCTGTATCTGCACTCTAGAGCATCCACCATGGTCTCTTTTAATTTAATATTTTACTTGATTTCTATAGTTATTCCAAGTTCACATTTGAAGATTCAGATCTGGGTCACAATTATGAAAGAACATGCAGTGTTTGATTTTCTGTGTCTGAATAATTTACTCAGAATAATATTATATACTCTATCTATTTACCTATGAATTCCATGTTTTCATTTTTTACACCTTGATAAAATATCAAGTTGTATATGTTCCATGATTGCATTTTACATTCCTCAACTCGTGAGGATTTAGCTTTTTCCATCTCATGACTATTGTCAAATAATTGTTTATAGATTTTAGTAGAACTTTCATATAAAGATATAAGCAACACCATTCTAGAAAAATGTGCAAAACACTTATCAATAAGATTATATGGCAGAGAATTTATGTACTATGATTCATACGATACTCATATACTTTATACATACACACACTATGTATGTGTGTGTGCTTGTGTGTGTGCATGACTGTATTTCTATCACTAAATTGGTATAACTAAAGTCATTTTGAATTTCTAAAGCCCAGCTGACTTTACTAGGCCAGTCTAGCAGCTGGAGTACATAACGAAGTGAATGCTCTTTCTTTCTTTTGTTCCTTGTTGCCATCTCAAGCTCGAATTTTTGAGTAAGTGAAAGTCAAAAGTGAATTATTTCTCTGCTATCTTGGAATCTCCCATTCAGAGAACACACGATCAATTTCATTATCACACCTTCTCAGTTCCCACATGCACCAATATGTGGTGTCTAAGACAAGGTCATTCAGAACTAATAGTAGTAATACAGCATATATACTGTAGGGGCTTTTTTATATTCATATGATAAACAAGATTCTGTTTCTTCATTGAACATAAAAATTTTAAAACATATACAGTGGGAACACATACTTAAACTTGGGTCAAATGGCATCTAATAGCCTGACTAACCATCATATTGCAATTTTACTACCAGAAAACCAAAGCTAATGTTAAAAAATGAGGCTGATGTATTAACTGGATATGTGAGGACACTTAAATGGTGATGTGTAACCATACAAGACTTAATTTTCCAATTTCCATTAACCTTTCCAAAATTAAAAACCGATGTAATCCAAGTCATTAATAGAAATAGTAATTAAATTCAGCTCCACTATTCTTAAATTGTTAACGATGTCATCTATTCCCCCACTATCTTTGTCATGAGATGGAAACACTGGAAACTGCTCAGATAAATCAGATATTGACTAGAACAACTTTAGGAGGCCTTGCTCTGGACTTCCCACCAAGGAGTGAGCTAACACTGATTCCTGTGTTGACTTTGGTCACTTCAGTAAGCCTTACTCTGGACTTCCAGCCTGGGACTGAGTTAAAAACTGCTTCCTGGTTCTCTTAGCTTGTCAACATGACAGGTCAGCGTTTCCCCATTTTATTCACACAAGTGTAAATGTGTGTACTCAAGAAGGATGGATCACGTTGCATTGTGAGCTGCCTTTTTTTTTGTTTTCAAATCTTTCTGTGTGCTATATGTCAGTTAGCATGAATATCCCATTGTTTTTTCTTTACCAATTGTCATTTAAAAAATCATATATAGAGTGGCAACATATTTCAATAGATAAATGTGCTTGCTATCATGTCTGATAAGCTGAGTTTAATCCCTGGGATCTGAGAACCAATTCTGGCAAGTTTTCTGACCTCACATACTTTCAGTGTCATCATGTTTGTATCCATACACATGCACACATACACAAATAAATGCAATATTCTTTTCTAAGTGTAAGATACTAGACTGTGACTGAGGATGCATTTGTCTGATTTGTGCAAGGCTCTAGGCTCATCTCAAAAATAAAAGATGAACTCAAAGTATATTGAAGAAAAGAATGATCTGCTAAAACGTTCATTGGTGCAGGAGGAAGCCACTTGTTGGTTCTTGGCCGCCTGGCTAGTTTAGACCCAGAAACTGTATTCATTAAATCATTGCTTGGGCCATTAATTCTAGCTTCTTATTGGCTAACTCTTACATATGAATTTAACCCATTTCTATTTATCTGTGTATTGCCATGAGGCTGTGGCTTACCAGGTAATATTCCCAGTGACTGTCTCCAGCAGCTACATGGCTTCTCTCTGACTCCACCCTTCTTCCTCCCAAAATACAGCCTAGCTTTTCCTACCTAGTTCTGTTCTTGCCATAGGCTCAAAGCACTTCTTTATTCATTAACCAATAAAAGCAACACATAGACAGAATGATCACCAACACCATTTCCCCTTTTCTGCTTAAACAAAAAGAAAGGCTTGAATTTTAACATAGTAAAATTACATATAACA
>JAQHUG010000311.1:2116635-2140235 GCA_028555095.1 Dicrostonyx torquatus
AGATGGAGGGGGGCGGGCCTTGGGCTTCCCATAGGACAGGGTATCCTACACCATCTTAAGGAAGCAGGGGGAGGGCGGTGGGGTAGTGGGGGAGCGGGAGGGCCTGGAACAAGGAGAGTAAATTTAAATTTTTCTTTTAACAATAAAAAAAGAAATTATAAAAAAATTACAGTTTCCTTTAAAAGTTCCCTGTATATGGTATTAACCAAGCTAAACACCAAAAACTGTTTGTCCTATGGCTAAGCTGAGTTGCATATGTGTAAGTTGTTGTGCTTGTGACCAAACAAACAGGAGACAGTTTCCAGAGATGTTCTAAAGGCCATAGAGGAAAACTTTTAAGATCTGCTTCAAGATTGTTCTTCAAAACCAGTCTTGTTTTATTATTTCTTGGCAAAGTTATAGAAGGATTACTGTGCTAATGTACACCTGCTCAGAAGTCTATTATGAAACTTGCCTATAACTTCTCCCTGTGGACTACTGAAGTTTGTCTTTGCTGACATCATTATTCATACTCTTACTTATCTACAGCCCATCATATTCCTCTTTAGTTCCCTTATTAAAGCAATTTTAGCATCAAAAGGAAGACACATTAATATTTTGCAGAATCTTTCATTAAATATTTTTGAAGTTTCTTTGCATTTAATTTTTTTAATTTTTGTTTGTTTTTTTACACATCAGTGCATTCCTGGAAGCCAGCTCCAGAGAGCTGGAGTTACAAGGAGTTGTGAGCCTTCTGGTGTTTTTGCTGGGAACTGAACTTAGATCCTCTGGAAGACATGTAAAAGTTTATAACCCCTGGGCCTTGTTCCTATCCTTCTTGATCCAGTTCTTAAGAAAGCTGAATAGAACTGGAGAGATGTTTTGGCAGGTAGAAGCATTTGGTTTTCTTATTGAAGACCTGGGTTTAGTCTCGGAACCTACATGGCTGTCCATAACTTCTGTTACCCCAGTTTCAGAAGTCTGTCATACTCTGGCCTCCACAGGCAATAGACACACAATTGTTACATATACATGAATGTAAGCAAGACACCCATACACATAAAGTAAAATTTAAATGTCTTTTTTTGAAAAAACAAAACAAAAACGTAAAACAAAAACCAGAGTATGCCACATAGTGGTGTGTTTGGATATACTTTCCATAGAAGTACTATTTTGTTAAAAATGGGTTCTAAATCATAAGAAATCAGGAACATGGAAAATCGAAAACATAGGAAATATCAATTGTCCATGGGTATTCAGTCTGTATTGAGTGCAATGTATAGTCCTTGTTGATTTTTGTCCCTTTCATACTTTTTTCTTTTAACATAGCTGTCAGTTTTTCTTATGCCTTGCTTTTCTCTTGAATCTTATATTTGCTACACTAGAAATTAGTGTACAAACAAGATAATCTTACGTATAGTTCTGTTGAGATAATAACAGAATTTTCCCCGTGTGTCTGTGCAAGTGTGTGAGCGTGTGTGTGTGTGTATGTGCACATGGAGGTTCACATGCACACCATGTCTGTAAAGATCATCATCAGGTTATCACTGTGGACCACTTTATTTTATGAAATTGTATCTCTTATTTGGGCCTAAGGCTCTCAGATTAGGAATCTGCTCATCTGTACCTCCCAAGACATAGGATTACAAGTATGACAATACCCAATTGCCTCTTTCGGTCCAGGGTATCAAATTCAGGTCTTTGTGTATGTGTAATGGCAATGTTAACAGCTGAGAAATCTCCCAAGTCCTGTTTGCATCATATAGTAATAAAAATCTATATTCTCAGACAATATCAATGTCTTCATACTAGCTTCAGATATTTTAAACATCTTGATGTGTTTAATAACGAAAATCCTGTCAAAACTGAACAAATTATCACAGTTCCTGGGAAAAAATGCATTTTACAGACACACCAACCAAAACAAAGAACCTCATCTCCAGAGAAAATTCTGCTATCATCCTATTCCACAGTAAAGTGTATGAGGATTCCCATCTGTCTCCTTAGACTTTTGGAAAATAATCTGTGCCACACACTTGACTACTCACATGTATGCCATTCATCAAACCTGGTTACAAGAGTCATCTCCTCTATGATGCATTTAGGTCGTTAAGGCAGTAGGAAATTATCACCTCTTCCTTAATACAGCAGACTTTTCCTTGTCTTGTGTTAAGTTGTATATGGCACTGAATCAAGTTTATTATAGGTTTCATGAGAAGAAGAAGTCTACATTCACAATGCTTTGATTTTCAATGTGTAATACGCAGGCAGCAATTAAACATCTATTCATTTATTTAAGTACATTTTGGTAATTTTCACCCAGATTCAATATGTACCATGCCTTTAATAAATGAGGGTGCCCAGGCAAAGAGAAATGAATGTTAATGTATTTTGCTAAGTAAAGCATACTTTATATGCTTGCCCTCAAATCACTTCATTTCTTTGGACTTGTGGGAAGCAGCTAAATTTGAGACTAAATATGAACTGTGCAATGGGGGAATTATATCTATCAATCATGAGAAATAAAGTAGGCTTACCTAAAGACATAGTCACCACAGGTTTCAAATCTCATATATACCTTTCAAACAAAGAAAGTAAAATATTTTAAAGAAAATCAATCAAATATCATAAATCCATTTCTATATAATGTACAAAAATCTAGTGATGATTAATAGTATTATTATAAGTTTCAAATCTTATTATTGAGAACTGCTGAATTTACTTGCGATTCAATATTTAAATGTAGTAAGATTAAAATTATTCAATGAGTCCTTATAACTTGTGGCAATTCATTATAACTTCCTCCAAATGCTATTGTAATGTTATTAATCATAATGAATTCCTTTGAAATCCAGTAGAGCAGCAATTTATTACTGCATATACATTTCCACCCTAAATTAACTTCAGTGACTTAACCAACTAAGAACTATTATTAAGTTACCACAAAACACCTGCAAAATCATAATCAGTCCCAGGAATTGATTGAAAATGAAGTCACTCTGACCAGTTCTACTGCAAATGAAAATCAGAAAAATGAAAAATTTAAGATATCCTAATATAAAGTGTGTCTAAATGGTATAAGATTCTTATATTTCCTTTACAAATAGAATCAATAGACTTCAATAAGGAAAGATTAAAATGCAAAGACATTAGTCTTCATTTGACAAAACTCAAGTGGATTCAGATATGTAGGCTACACACATCTGCTGTCTAATTAAGTGGCAAATAGGATTTATGGGGACAATAAGATCATGGCCCCAATGTGGATTTGTCATCATCTCTCTGTATAAAACTGCTTTCTTGCAATACCAATAACACTGAGCCAAGAAGAAACAAATAGAAAACAACAAACAACATGTTTATGCTTTTTGGGCATGTATTTTCTGTTTTGTGCCATGAGATCGTCACTTTTTCCCATGTGTCTTGAAATTTTAACAATATTTCAGAACCTCATCTCTTCCTGCAAATAAAACTTTCTTCTTTAACGTATTAGACATAAAATAAATTGAGAGTCTGAGTAAAAAATGGAGCCAGTTAAAAACTGCAAAAGCTCAGAGAAGAGCAAGCAATAAAAGTGGTTCAGGCAAGTGTGCAAGGAAAAGAGTTTGTTATATTTAAGAAACTTCTAATTTTTCTGATGTGAACAGCCACCTTGAATTTTGATTGTTTCATTTTTGACATACTATGTGTCAATTCTTTCAAACCTAAGAATTATAATAATAAAAATACTTTCAAAATCAAAAAGTGACATTCTGGTCAGCGATCTAGTTTATTGGCAAACTTTTTTTTTCTGAATATCTACTCTCTATAATAAGTTTTAAAAAGTAAAATTTTTTGCAGAATGCATTATGCAGATGTTTGTAAAATGTCTACCCATTTGTGTCTCTTTGTAAAATGAGATTGCAAGCCTTCACATATAGAAATTGATTTCTTAGGCCGGGCGATGGTGGCACATGCCTTTAATCCCAGTACTCGGGAAGCAGACGCAGGTGGATCTTTGTGAGTTCGAGACCAGCCTGGTCTACAAGAGCTAGTTCCAGCACAGGCTCCAAAGCCACAGAGAAACCCTGTCTCGAAAAAACAAAAAAAAAAAAAAAAAAAAAGCAAAGAAATTGATTTCTTCATTGGACAAGAATGACTTATCAAACTTGAATGTGTGTGTGTGTGTGTGTGTGTCACACACACACACACAGAGAGAGAGAGAGAGACAGAGAGAGAGACAGAGAGAGACAGAGAGAGAAGCAATAAGAAAGACTCAACTACTTCCTACAGTATTGGCTGTTTTAAATTAGAGATCCACACAGCAATTCCTTATGTCTCCACTTCTGCACCATCTTTATCGTGTCTTCTCTGTATAATATTTGGTTTCAGTTCCATGCACACTCACTTTACTGACATTATTATTCTAGGCAAGTTACACTGTCTATCTAATTTAGTTCTTAACTTTCTCATCTCTGTAATGGAGAAAGAATTAGTAGCAGTTGGCTATGGGGCCTCTTAAATGGAAAAAGAGATATAACATCTTGCAGTGTAGCCTTGGGATCTTTGAGTACATTCAAATAAATATTGGCTCTACTTCCATTGCTGGTATTATTGTCGGCGTATCACTTCAGCATTCTTCCTGTTGATTTTCAGTTGATAAGGGAGCTTAGCATTTTAATAGTTTCATTTTTGTTTCCTCCTTTTTTTTTCTAATTCTGTGAACAGAAATGGAGTTTAAAGTCTTTCTGCATCTACAACTGTTCACTTGTTCAAACTCATCAATTATGTTTGATTTATAATTCATAATTGTTTTTTCCTTTCAGGCCTTTCTGGTTGTATTGAAATCATTTCAAAGAAAGGAAAGTGGTACTTTGTTGTCTTTTCCACCTGTGTCTAACAGGTGGACCTCATTTGGCAGAGAGGACATATTTTGAATAATGACATATAAGTAAGTTCTCATCTATTGAATGCTACTTCAAATGACATTTTAAAAAAGTTAAATAAAACTTTATAGAAAAAATTGTTTCCATTTTATGTTGTGTAATTTAGAAGATTATAGAGACATTTCTTACTCTAAGTATGAGTTTGGAAACTTTGCAACATCTGTTTCATATCTAAAAGGTTGATAAACACTTGAGGCTGGATATACGTCTCAGCAGATGGAGACTGCAGGACCCTTGAGAGAACCAGAGTTTGGTTTCCAGAACCCACACAGAGTAGCTCATAACCTGTGTGCCAACTCTAGGGGATCCAACATCCTCTTTAAACATCCAATGGCACTGCACTCGTGTTCATATACTCTCTCTAAACACACACACCTGAAATCATTTTTAAAAATAATCTCAAAGCACACTGTTCAGGCTTTAAGTATTTTACTTTTGGCTTCATTTCATCGTTTAGTGAAGTTCACAATGTAGTAATTACTTCATTATTAAGCATTTTATAGGAGTTCAGATTAATAGTTTTGTACATTTGAAGCATGATTAGTAAAAACTCAGAGACAGATGTTGGGGTTTAACCTGAAGACTAGAAAAAGAAAGCAGCCCTTTAGTGGTTCTTACCTCGACCTCAGTCTGAAAAGAGTGATCCTGCCTCCAGGAAACCTCAGAATGAGACTGAGACTATGAACTGTCTCTTCCCATTTTATGTCTTTCTCTAGGGCTGGGGTTAAATGAGGGCACCAATGAGATTAAAGATATGTACCTCCCAGTTTCTATGGCAACTAGTATGGCTACTGGTATTAAAGGTGTGTGTTACCATTTCCTAATCTGTATGGCTGACCAGCGGGATTGTTTTATTCTCTGATCTTCAGGCAAGCTTTATTTATTAAAATACAAATGAAATTCCACTACATTTAATCTAGAATAAAAAGAATGCTATAGCTAATATAAGAAAAACTATATACAATATATACAGGCAATAAGTACATCAACATCAACAATGCCTAGTCTATTTCCATTTGACAAATGCAGCGAAAATACTCCATATCTATTCTATCTTGCTGAGTCCAAAGTCTTGTGTCTAATTAACTTTCTATCAGAACCTGCATTCTGAGTCAGGTAAATAAGGAAAACTATAACTATCTAGTCTTCAACTACCTCAGAGACCTGAGAAGGAAATAATACTAATTGAATAAGCAGGAAGTGCAAGCAGATTCCAAAAAAATGTGAGTAATGACAGAAACAGCTGGCTGCCTGGACAGTCACCTAAAGTTACTCTGCGATGTTGAGGCATTGATCTTTGGCCTATATACATTCATTCAGTATAGATAAGAGATTTTATGTAAATGGCTATTCACTCCTTATTGTTTCTAGTTCACTTATTCTTACTTTATAAGTCTTAGTTCTGCTTTTATATATATTCCTCAGTCTAATATACAAACATAAGTGAAAGTAAGAATAATTTTCATATTTTAAATGGTTGCTTTTATTTGAATTCACCATTATAGTATAATGATGGTGCAAATGGGGATGTAAGGACAGGAAGTTTGTTCCACTGAAGGAGTCCTATGTACACTTAATGCATATATCCACAAGCATCAGCCTCCCTAATGGTCATGTCGCAGTGTCTGCATGCTATCTGTTACATGTAAAAGCACTTACACCTATGGAAAATATCACTTGTAAGGAAGTAAGCTGCACATGTTGTGTATAAGACTACACACAATCGGCCTGTATTTGTGACTTTGACAAAATCTCACACTTGAATGACACTGCAGTGGGTTTTTAAGTACAACTTAATCTGTTGGAATACTATTGCTATTTTCAGAAGAATCCTTATCTTAAAAGGAAAATAAGAATGCATGTGTCATATAAATTTTTAACTATGGATGCAGCTATCATTTACTCTTGAAAGAATTCAACTTTGTACACCAGTTTTTTCTGGGTTTTATGGCTATGAATATAAACTTCATCTTCTTCTAATGTCTTTTTAAAATGATATTGGGTAAATATGTATACACACACAAACACACACACAACTATTGTGAAATTGCTTTGCTGAAGTAGGTGTTTGTCTCTTAGTGTGATAGCATCAGGACTCACATAATGAAAAAAGAAAACAATTTCCTGTAGGTTATCCTAATGACTTCTGCACATATGCCATCACACACACACACACACACACACACACACACACACACATACACAAAAAGATAAGTGAATAAATGAGAAATTTTATGTCTATTTTTTCTTCATTGGATCAAAATTTAGTGTTTGACATATTTCATTTTGCTTCTTAATTGTTTTCCATTTACACAGTCAACATTTTTAATTTTCTTCTATGATTTTGGGTTTCATTTTTAAAACCTATAAGATTAGTGCATTACAGATCTATCAGTCTTTTTCAATATAAGTTTTTATGGACATTTCCTTATCAAAATGGTGGCTTTTTATTGATTGGAAAAAAATAATATTGTGCTTTATAGTGCTATTTTCTGT
Organism: Dicrostonyx torquatus; assembly: GCA_028555095.1. Lineage (NCBI taxonomy): Eukaryota > Metazoa > Chordata > Mammalia > Rodentia > Cricetidae > Dicrostonyx > Dicrostonyx torquatus. The sequence continues at coordinate 2,124,036 of JAQHUG010000311.1, forward strand.
GCATTGTACACACGCTACAGCTGATTACTATTCATTCACACCAGTACTGCCCCCACCTTCCAAGACCACTTCCATCCCTATCACAATAAACCAGGATGTCTTTTATGATGGTGGCAGTTGCAAAACAAATGTTTCCAAACTGACAAAGTTGTGACTCTGAGACCAATAAACGTACATTCATGTGACTCTTGTGCTCCTCAGGAAAACATAAAGAGTGTAATTTAGATATATTAGTTGCTTTACTTTTATGAACAATTTCCCTGGAGTGAGATTATTTTTAGTATTCTGTCTTCTTTTTAAAGGATTAAAGGAAAACTTTTAAGTAATTACATTGGTTTATAGTCTTATTACCTTGACATTTATTATGTCCACAATGTTGGTGAAAATGCAACTGCCTTAATCTTAAATTGAAATTTTGAAATACTTATTTCTAAATCACAACTGCACATGTAATTTTTTGTTTACAAAGTGAGTAGGCTTGTATAATCCCTTGGGCGTTATGAAAACTTCTCAGACTATCTCCATTCAAGTCCATGGCTGTCACCTCCTTTCTTATACCTGAGCTGCAGAATATATGTGACTATATCTCTTTCAAACAAAATTAACCATTTTAAGAATTTTATATGTTAATACTGTATACACTATTCCCTCTTACCTTTTCCTTCAAGCTTTCCTGTTTTTCCAATTTCTTCTCAAATTCATGATATCGTATTATCAAATTTTTGATATTTTAAAAGTTCTTTAATTTTTATTGTATCTATAAATACAACCTGCTCTGTTCATTTAGTGTGGGCAGTATGTGTTCAGGGCTGACCTCTGGGACTGGCTAACCTGTCAGGGGACTCATCCCTGGAGAAGAGTGGTTCACCCTCTCTCAAAAACGATTAATTGCTTGTAATGCTAAATCTATAGGTGGGGCTTTGTAGAAACCCCATCCACATTGGCATCCCAACTTGTATTGCTATTTTCAGGTTTCATTTACAGAACTATATTGTTGAGATTTCCTGACTATAGCTTCCCTCTAATATATAAAAGACATAAGCTCCAAATAGACTACAGTCCTAATAAAATTAACTCTGGTGAGATCTGGAAGAGAACCTTTAGTTTCCTAATTCATTTTCACTATTTTATTTTATTTCATTTGTTTTAAACATTCTTTTTTTATTTTACAAACCAATCCCAGTTCCCTCTTCCTCCCCTTCACCCAAACCCCCATCCAGTCCTCAGAGACGGTGAGGCTTCCCCTGGAAAGTCAACAAAGTCTTTCATCATTTGAGGCAGGGCCAAGGCCCTCCTCCCTATATCTAGAACGAGCAAGATATTCCTCCATTGGGAATGGATTCCAAAAGGCCAGTTTATGCCCTGGGGATAATGTTAATCTTTTTAAATAACAATTTTATATTTATTTAATTTTATATTATGTGTATTGGTGTTAGATCCCCTGGAGCTGAAGCTACAGACAGTAGTGACTTGCCTTATAAGTCCTGGAAATTGAACACAGGTCCTCTGAAAGAACAACTTAACAGTGCTCTTAACTCTTGAGCCATCTCTCCAGCCCTGAATTTCTTATTATTTTCACAGAATAAGAATAATCCTGCTTTAGGAAAACATTGGAAAGATCAGGTTCCTCTTGCCTTTGGTTGCTTCTCATCATTTATTACTAATTCTTGTCTGCAGAGAGTGTATCACAGCTGGGAGCAAGGCCAGTGTGTCCCTTCATAGAATGTTCAGTATTGTTGAGTAAGTGATAATTGCTGATAATTAAATCTTATTCCCTATGTGTTAAGAGGAAAGAACTGTTGAAACACAGAAGCCTCTATGTGTGACTTTCTGGGGGAGATGGTCCGTCAATGAAGAAGCATCAAATTAATGGTTCCACCCAAATCTCGTTTGGTAAAATGGTGACTTCACTGAGGTAGCTTACTGGTCCTATTGTCATTGGTTTCACAAATAAACCAAGCTGCAAAACTGTTGTCCACATGCAGAGGGCCTGGTTCGGTACCATGCCGCCTCCTCAGCTGTCAGGCATGAGTTCTCACAAAGTTGGGTTAACTGTCTCTGTAGGTTTCCCTGTCAAGATCTTGAATGCCTTGCTCACATAATCCCTTCTCCTCCTCTTCAACTGGGCTCACTCAGTTTGGATGTTGATCCCTACATCTGCTTCCATCAGTTACTAGATGAAGGTTCTATGGAAACAGGGTAGTCACCAATCTGATTACAGGGAAAGCCAGCTTATACACCCTCTCCATTTTTCCTAGGAGTTTTAGCTAAAGTCATCCTTGTGAATTCCCTGGGAATTTCCCAAGCATCAGGTTTCTTCCTTGCACTGTAATGGCTCCCGCTATGGAGATATGGAGATACTTCTTTCATTGCTCTCCCTCCACAACCCTCCCCTGTACCCTCATGTTCTCATGCCCAGTACCCTGCCTTTTACTGTCTCTCCCCTGCAGTTTACCCGGGAGAACTTATCTTATTCCCCTTCTCAGGGTGATTTATATATCCCTCTTAGGTTTCACCCCTGTTACTTAGATTCTCTAGGGCTGTGGATTGTGGTCTGTTTATCCTTTGCTCTGTTTTGTATTCCAAACTGGAGAATGATCTGAACCTAATGTGACTCTTTGTGGCCTTCACACAGAAGCTGAGCTGATCCTGAGACCAAAATAAGAGATACCAGCAAAACAGCACAGACACAGTCCAGGTACAGCAGGGGGAATAACAACTCTGAGTGTAGACAGACATGGGAAAAAACAAACAGATGAAAGAAGGCACATATGAACTCTGCTGCAGAGAACCATGAGTGAAAGAAGACAAACAAGATTCAGGGTGATGCTCCTGCTTCTGTCTTAAACAAATGAGTGGATGGCAGTACTATTCCAATGAACAGCAAAGAGTAGATTTCACCTAAGTGTAACAGATCAGTGTGAGACAGTGTGTGTGTGTGTGTGTAGTACATGTCTGTGACATGTTTGTGTGTGTTTGCATGTATTTGAGATAAAACGTCATTTAACACAAGATTCCAAAATTGCTATGTCACTAAAGAAAATGATCCATTTCTGTTTCTTGGGCTTCCAGGTCCTTCATGTTGGGATTACAGGTCTGGGTTATGTAGAACTGAAAATGGAATCCAATGCCTAGTGCATGGTGCACGCCTTGTAGACATTCCAAAAATGAGCTACATTCTCAGGTCTGATGCATAGTGTCCCTCCAATTGTCATGAGAATTGTGTACAATTTGTACCATGCTCTAAATATCATAAACATGGGTGAAGAAACTAGAAGAAAGCTTTGGCTTTTTGCATTGGTTACTTTCCCAATGCACTGTTTTATGAATACACTATCATCCCCCAAATCAGACTGACCACCCCTGGACAGGGAGATGTTGCAATAAAAATATGTGTGCTCCATTTCTTATAAAATTTGGCTGAAATGCTCTATTTGATACTGTATTTATTGCAAAGAAAATTTAGCCCAGAAATTTAAGTGTCTGAAATACATATTTTTTGTTTGATCTCTTCAGGGAGCTAAGCAATAATTATCTCTAAACCTTACTACTTCATCATCAAGCTCGTATTTAAATGCATTCTGAATGTGGTTAATTTATAGCTCTGTTTTGTCTGGGAATTAGTGAAATACATTTCAGTTTATGGAAGATACTTGGAAGGCACATACAGCCTGCTTGTGAGGCTGCTGCTGACGTCACCGCTCTTCTTTGATTTTTCTTTCTCCTTTCCTTTGGTCTTATGATTCAAATTGTATTTCCAAGAAATACAATTTTACTCACGTAAAATTTTGTTTGTTTTGTCTCATTTTCTTTTTTTCACTCTTAACTCAGTTTACTTAACTTCTAAAACAAAACCAATTCCAACGCAAAAACCTAAAACAACTGCCTGGGATCTTTAAACTGAGAATTTGCCCCAGTTCTGAAGAGAACAAAACCGGAAAGCAGTCAGTAGGTGTTGAAAATTTGTATAAAAATTGACTGAGCTGTGTGTTTGTTTTCCTAAATATTATTATATGTGTTAATTATGTAGACACCCTCCAATGTTTTTGTATGATTTAAATGAGTTCATTAAATTATTTAACCCTATGAAAATTTTGAAGTATTTTGTTAGTTAACCCTGTATAAATGATATGAAACAGAAATAAATATATGAAACAGGAAAGATGATTAAGTAATAACCTGTTTTAAGTAAATATTAACATGAAATAAATTTTTCAATGAAACAATAAGGGTTCAATTGAACCATAAATTTACAGTATAAATATTCTGTTCCTCTCATGAATTTCCTTTGAAGAAAGGTATATTCAAAATGTGTACAAGGAAAATAATGTATACTTTAAGAAACACAACCTTACATAGCATACGAGGTTGCTGTACTTACTTCACTGACTGCTGCTCCTCCTCCAACACCCAAAATGCCCTTTCTTACACCTTCGATACTAAATCACTGTATAGCAATGACAGAAACTAGCTTAGAGCTCCAGACACGCAAATAGCACATAAAGAAAGCACCTGGTGAAAAATGAGAAATCTCATTTAAAGTTGGAGTAGTTTGAGGGGATTAGTGAATTGGAACAGTGGTAAAAAGCACTTGTTGCTCCTGCAGAGAACCCAGGTTCAGTTTCCACTACCACAATTTGGGTAACAACAATCTTTAAATTCAGTTCCAGGGGACCTGATGCCCTCTCCTTACCTCTGTGGGTACCACACACACACATGGAGCACAGACATACAACAGGCAAACACTCATACAGATTTAAACCTAAAAAATAAAATTAGAATGGTTAGAAACATTTACTATTTATTCCTTCTTTGTTGTTTGTTCCTGGCTGCTCAGCCCTGAAATAATCACACAGAAACCATATTATTTGCAATACTGTTTGTTCAATAGATTAAGTGTATTTCTGGCTAACACCTATCTTAAATTAACCCATCTCCATTGATCTGTGTATCTCCATGAGACTGTGGCAGTTCCAGTATCTGTCTAGCAGGGTTACATGACTTCTCTTGACTCTGCCTTCTTTCTCCCAGCATTCAGTTTAGTTTTCCCTACCTAGCTCCCTTCTGCCCTGCTATAGGCCTACAAAGCAATTCCTTTATGAATTAATGTTAATCACAGTATATAGGCAGGAATCCCTTATCACTTCTTTAATTTATTTATTCACTTTTACACTAAAGAATATTGTCATCTTTCAAGAAGAAAAAGACTTCTATAATTGTGCCTCTACTTGCGTTCAGTTAACCAATTATACAAAGATATTAAAATCTCTTCTTGTAAAAAAGACTTGCTTAGTCATTAAATTTTAGGGTTTATGAATATTTAGTCAAATGTTAAGGGGAATAAGATGCTGAGAATGTAGTATCTCATTTTGTGCAAAGAAGACTCATTTAAATTCAGCTCATTGACTCTCATAGACAAGGTTTTCAATTGTCAAATCACATCTCCCAAAGCAAGCTTACAAACATTAAGACACTGCAACCAAAGTGTCCTTCCTAAAGACATGTGTAATATTCTGTCAGTAAAATTGCTCTGAAAGAATTGTTATGATTTGAGACAGAAGATGATTCACATTCTTTGTCTCTGAAATTTAGATATATCAGAATAATCTGTCACAACTTCAAGAATGAGGTCAATATAATATGCTTACCAGATGGCCAACTTAATATGAGAGCTCCAATGGAAGCTGTCTTTATATATTGGTCTGAGAATCAAGACTAATGCTTGCAGTGCCTTTAACACCTGCCAATCAGATGGACTTTACATCTGAGGACTGGGAGAATGACAGTTGCTGAACAACTGATGTGTGCTGCTTGCTGAATAGAAAATTTGGATTAGAGACTGTTTAGCGAAATGGTGCAGATAGAAATGCATAGCTAATCAATAGATTTTCTTTAAATTACTGAGAAGACAAAATACTCTGTGGAATACTAACAAAGTATAATGAGTCAAGTAAACACCTCCCAGTTATAAAAAAAATAATGGTTCTTTGAGTTTCTGAAATGATGGCCAGTTCCAAGAATCTTCACAAATGGTAAAAGGTTTATATAGTCTTAAATATAGAGAGAAATAGGACGTGGAGATACAACTCAGCAGTTAAAAGCACTTGCTATTTTTACAGAGGACTTGAGTTCAGTTTCCAGCAGCCATATTGGGCTGTACATTGGAACTTGTAGCTCCAGCTACGATGCTATGATGCCCTCTTCACTACACTCAACTCTGGAGCCCTGAGCACTGCACTCATGTGCACCATACAAAGACACATGCACATGTATAAATAAAACCTAAATACTATTACAGCAAATACAATCAACATATCATCTCATAAAAACACTGAAACAAGAATTGTTTAATGCATAAGAGGGATATAGCTTAAAAATCATACATTTTCATTTATAGATTGAAAATGAGTCTTTCCATGCTGGCACTGGTATTGTGTCTTCCATGGTATTGTGATAGAGGGAAAAATAAGTGATGCACTAGTATCATTTTCTAAAAGCCCATCTCCTTTTCTTTTCTTTTGTTGTTGTCATGGAGATGGACCAAAAGCCTAAGTTACATTGTTGAAATATTTTGTGAATTATTTAGTCTTATGTATCACAGTTAGACCCGAAAGTTATAAGATTAAATTTCAGTGGATTATGAAGGAAACCATGCTGTGAATGAAATTTTCCTAAACAGTCAGGCAATAAAATGACCAAGTCAAACCATCTCTTTTTATGTCTATTCAGTCTTTGTCCTCATATTGCGCTTTCAGTGCCTTCCTAAGCTATTATTTTTGTCACTGAACATACTGATTCACACACACACCACATATATGCATATACATATGTATATGTATATATAGTCCTTGAATTGGACATTAATCAGTAACCTGAATAAGAAAATGGAGTGTGAAAACAGTATTCTGTCAAATAGTGTATGGATTTTTTTTCTGAAAATTATGGTTCCCATTGCTTATAGCTTTAGTACCTAGCTACTCAAGACTAGTTTTGTCTTCCTTCTATCCTTTTCTTAAACATTGATGAGGGTGTATCTATATAATCAGGCTAATTATTGTTTCCATATTCATTTCTATTTTTAGTGAACTGATATTTAATTCAGGATGTTTAATAATGAGCAAATTTAAGTAAGTGTAGAATTTAAGTCATCTAATTTTTCTTTTTTCTTTTTGCCAATTTCTTTCAAAACGCAAAATCATGGAGTAAAGAACCAGTTCAATGGGTCAAGCATAAATACCTCAGTTCAAATATCCAGCACCAGGGTAATAAATTTGGCAGACCACATGCACTTCTGCAGTCATCCTGTAATATGTGCATGTATGTGTGCTAGGGGTGGAGAGGACCTCAGAGGATGGCTGGGGCTTCCTGTCTGCAAACCTATCTTAACCAGAAAGGGACCCTGACTCCAGGGAGTAAAGTAGTGGTGATATAACAGAAAAATCAACTTTTCTTGTGGCCTTTACATGTGTGCACAGTGAAAATGCATCTCATACTCATGTACACATATGTAATTGCATTTCCTCTTACACAAACTTAGTTGAGAAAGGGCAATCTTCATTATACAGTATGTTATATTGATTGTATATTAATCCTGACAGTTCTCTTGCCTCCTTTGTTTCTCTGACTTGGATGAAATACACACCTGTAGGATTTTTACATATGCATCACTCCATGGAGACTTCATGGAGTTTGCTTTCTGTAAGTTGTACTACAGGGTATTTTATTTTAGAATTTCGTTTATGAGACAGAGGTGTGGTGTCACGAACTGTCTTGTGCTCATTTATAAACCCTGATTCTGTTCATCTTTTCCCAGTTGGAAACAGCTAGTAGCAGACTGGATACACACACAGATCCCAACCAGAGAACTTTAAGAAAAGGGTTGTTACCTCTCCTTGAAAAACACAGCATGAAAAAAAATTCTTGTGATGACCTAAGAAAAATTCACCATACATGTTTTAGTTATCTGAAAATATGACAAACTGGTATTTTCAAATGAGACAGTAAGATCCACAAATTCTAATGTCATGTCTTTGATCCCAGAACAGATCTCTGGTCCCCAATTCAATGTTGTTCATTATAACTATACTCTGGTAGTTACATATATGTTTGGTGTGTGTGTGTGTGTGTGTGTGTGTGTGTGTGTGTGTGTGCGCGCGCGCACGTGCACTGCATATACTACTTATTACTACACTTAGCATAATTTAGTCTTAATGCAATTTCTGAAAAAAACCTCATGGGTGGCAAGGGCAGAAACCCAGGTTTTTTTATATCCTCAAAAACCTTCACTACAGAATCAAGTTTTCTGTCTCCATTGAATATAAAGCTGCTCTGAGAAATGAAGGAGCCTGCCAAGCGGATGCTGCTAAATCAATGAGAGCTTTATCAATGTCTCTAGTACCCCGGGAAGACATTATTTCTCAGCACAGCAGCACTTGTGCAGGGTGATCTGTGTCATATATATTTTAAGACCCTAACATTCTTAGTACAGTTAAGTAGAGATAGGAAACATGTAAATTTGGGGTACAGAATGGAACTTTCAAACCCTTTTCCAGAAACGTCACGAGTGCACTTAAAGCTAGAATTTCTAGGTGCTAGTCAGTATCAGGTAAGGATAATTCATTGATTCTGACACTAATTCTGCTTTATTTATTTATATCATTAGTCTTTGATCTAGTCAACATCTTGCAACTGAAGGGATTTATGTGTCGGGTTTCAATCACCATAATAGACACTGCTAGTGTGCCAATGGATCAAAAGCCTGCACATAATTATTTTAAAGTATGATGTCCTGGAAGGAATGCAATTATTAATACCTGAGACTAATTTTAGCAATACATTTTCAAAAAATAATGAGCACTTCTCTCTTTTTCAAGCTTCCATTCTATTTAACTTCCTTTAATTATTCCATGTAGTCAAATCTATAAAATCATATTCTTATGGCAATGCTAAAGCAAATGACCAGCCTCCACCAATATAAATCAATTTGTAGACTGTGTTAAGAGAAAAGTAATGTTTATTTGGAAACACAGGAAAGCAGATATAATGTACAGCAACTGACAGTTTATACAGCAGAATAATATGACAGTTATTTCAGGAAATACATTTCTCTTACTGAGTACTAATTAGTGACCTTGTTATAATTTTCAGAGTAAAAGCTTGATGATAGTTATGGACTTTTCAAATATGCTAGTTACATGGATTTATTATTATTGTGTTGACTCTGTTGCAATTAACATTTTGACTTGGTATTTAAGACTAGTATACAATAACTGGGTTTTAAAAAATTAAAGACTATACAGAGATTAACAACCAATAGTCCAGGCAGTTTCAATGGAATATGTGAAATTCTGTCATTTAAAAAATCTTTTGCAGTTATTTTCATTTATATGTATATATACATATGTGTGTGTTTGTGCATAACATACATATGTACATAATACATTTCCCCTTTCTTCTTTGGTAGAAGCATACCATGTAAAGAATAAAACATTAAGGAGAAAGTAATGGAGCTTAGGATATGTTTAATGTACTCTGAAGTTTGCCATTACTACATTCTTGTTCTGATGCCAGAGCTGGTTGAAAAGTTCATTTGAAAGCATCAGGTATTCATAACCTGTTAGTGGACTTTAATATATAAAAGGCTATTGACTGGGATTTCTGTTATGTCCAGTTGTTAAGTCCCAAAGAAATCACACAGAGGTCTACATTAATTATAAATTGATTGGCCTAGTATCTCAGGCTTCTTATTAACTCTTATAAGTTATATTAGCTCATAATTCTTGTCTGTGATAACCATGTGGCTTGGTACATTTTTTTTTGGTGAGGCAGTCACATCTTGCTTGCTCTGTTTCTGGCTTCCTCTCTGTCTGTGTGATGACTGCATACTGCATCTTTCTACTTTCTAGAATTCTGTTTTTCTCCTTGCCCCACCTCTACTTCCTGCCTAGTCACCTTGCCTATTTTTCCTGCCTGTCTATTGGGCAATCAGCGTTTATTAAAAATAATACAAGGGGCAGGATAAAAATCCCTCAGTAGAAGCCTTTCTATTTACAAGAGGAAAACTGAGGTTCAACTATGTAAAAGATAAATTTCAGACCAAGTACAGTAGAATCATGAATTCCATGCCTTTTAGAGACACCATATGTTCTCATTACTTCCACTCATATTCATGAACCCTTGGTTCAATAGCCTGACTCGATCAGAATAAACAGAGCAATTACCTTTATAGGGAATGTGTGATAAATAGGAAGTGAAAGACTTTACTACCTAAGATTCTACTCCCTAAGGAAAGAACCCTGTGTGGCTCCCTCCCAGCAATAACTCTTGGAAGATTCTCAATGGAAGAGCACTCTCCCACCCACTTTCGTAAGAAGGAAATTTTTCCATTTAACTCAGGCTTACAGTTCAAAATTTAGACACTTTGGACATGAACCCTTCGAGGGCAATGTCCCAGTGCTGGGAGAGCCATTCTGTAACAGCCAGCCTTATTAAGAAACAGAAATATTATGAACAGAATAACATTCCCTGTGAATTGGAGAGTGCAGGGATAACACAATGCTCCTTGGTTACAGAGAACAGCTCCCAAGTTACAGCTCCTAGCATCACATAACTTGACAACACTTTTTTATGTTTAGGTCCTTAATTTTCACTGGCTAGGATCTCTGCGTGGTCAACAGTCTATTGTCTCTGATCTCAACATTGTGAAATATGTTGGTATCTAATTTGTTATTTGTAATCTTCAAGGCGGTAAATGATCAAAACTATCCACCATTTTAGTTCTGAATAAGTAAAAAATGATTAAAACATTTGTATATATATATATATATATATATATATATATGAATTTATATGTATGTATGTGTATATCATTTCCAGGCCATAAGAAGTGTATTGTCCTGAGAAACAGTGGCTATGTGATAAGGCATTGAATGGTTAGGAAACAATGAGAGAGAAGAGGTGGAGAGGAATGAGGAAAAGGTAAATAAGAAAGAGAAGAAAGAGGAGAGCAGAAGAAGGTGGAGGGCCTAGCAAGGTTCTACACAGCAGACATTTTTGCACTACACTTATGAATCAACAATGGCACTGTAAGAAAGAAATGACATCAGAACAATAGAAATCCAAGTCAAGGAGCTTTGTGTAGAAAAACAAAATGGCTTTCTCTTCTCTAATGTCCTTTGTCTTGTCACTGAAAGTGTTGTGTTTCTTATTTTTATCTAAACATTGACATCTACAGATGCAGATTTTGTTTAATGCTATTAATATATACTAATAGTGTCCTAACTTAAAAGTTTTATTTCTTTATTTTTGTGCGTTATGTGTGTACTGCATAAATGTTTTTGCACTGTGTGTGCTGGTGCCATCTAGGGCCAGAAGAGGACCTTGGATCCCCTAAAAATGAAATTAAAGTTGGTTGGGAGCTGCTGTGGAGGCGCTGGGAATTAAATCCATGTTCTTACTATGAGTATCCAGGGTCTCCACAAATGAGCTTTCACTCCAGCCCCCTCTAAATTTTATATCCATAAATTCTTTTCTCTTTTTCTCTCTGTCCCATTTCCCTCCTCATTTCCTTCATTTTCTCTAATATTTTATTAGTTACTTTATCCTATATACCTTCACTACCAGAGGCAAAACACTGTTGAACAATGAAGTTTCAGAGTAAAATAAAGTTTCTCAAAAATCAAACAGGGTCACAACTGGAGAGATGTCTCAGTAGTTTAAAGTACTTGCTGCCCTTCTTGAAGACCTCAGTTTAGTTCTCTACACAAAGCCAGAGGAGGCTCACAGCTGCCTACAACTATAGCATCAGAATATCTGATTCTTTCCATGGGTACCTACACATGTGTGCCCACGCAATGCATACACACACATATGTGCACAGAAACATCAAACTTACACATCATACACACATGCACATACATGTACACATATGCATGTACACACAAATAACACACAGACATCCATACACTGACTACACAATCTAGGAACTCATAGCTAATGCTCACAAAAGTTGTAAAAATACCATTGTGACTTAGGTTACTAAGAAAATGTATGATTATGATGTATTTTTACACATCCCCTCCTCAAATACAAAGTATTTTTAATGTTTCCTAGTTCATCAAAGCCCTTCCAAGCTATATTTAAAAAATAATCTGTCCTTATTTTACAGACTAGGAGACTAAGGACAGGAAGGATGCCTGACTTTGTCTAGCGAGGAAACAGGTCCAGGCTTCTCAATATGGCCTTTTGTTTTCCCAGTCCCTGCTCTTTCCATGAAAGCATGCCAAAATCAGTACTGGGACAGCACAGCATATGTCACTCAACATGCCTTAAGATTGTCCCAACCAGTTTGAAGAAAATCTCCCAGAGAAATCAATGACCAGAGAGAATAGCAGAAAGCAGATGGTGCCGCCAGCATACTTCTGGTGTGGCATCTGTGGTTGCTTCTGTGTCTCTAGATCAGATTGCCCTTGTATCAAAAGCACCAATAGGTGCGGAAGAAATAAAAGAAGAAAAGATGATCAAAACTTACAGCAAAGATGCAGTCTCTATGCCTAAAATTGCTGATGCACATGGCATGCTGTGCAGGCAAATGTTTGTGCAAACGTGGGCATCCACTGAGGATTTCCTAGTGCTCGGTGGATCCCATAAACCTTGAGGCCAAAGAGAACTGATGACACTCACCTAAAATTCACAGTAATGGAGGATTGTGGAAACCCCCTACCTAGTTCCAGATGGTGCTCAAGGCAAAATCCCATTAAGACAAGTTTTATGGGTTCACTGTAGTTTGGCTCTTAGCAATTGCATCATTAGTACACAGAGCCTGAAGTCAAAACAAGACTGAGTGCCAGTCTTTCTACAAAGAGATTATAAAGGAAAGCAAAACCAAAAACAGCTCAAATAGTTTGTCAACTCCAGCAGGATTCCATGCCAAGATTACCTAAAAGAAAAATGAAAAGTACACCCCTGAACACGCACACACATACCCCTTAATCCGAGACCTTAGGAATGGGTTTGAAAGAGAATAGGCAACACATTCAGCTGTCCCTTCTGTTTCTGGTCTAGAAAAGAAAATATGGTGTGAGCATACTACTCATTGACATGAATAGGAAAAATATTTTAGCCATATTTAATAAGTTTATTTTACTTTGTGTCTTATATGTATACATACACATGTGCATGGTGGTATGTCTGTTGTGTACATGTGTACAGGTGCACATACTCATGCTTACAGATGACTAGGCCATTGGAGGGTGTTGAATATTCTCCCTTATTTACTTGTGACAGTGTTTTATTTAGTTAGGATTACTATTGCTATGACCAAACACCATGGCCAAATCAACTTGGGGAGGAAGGGTCTATCTGGATTGTATTTCTACATCATATTCCACAATGGAAGGCAGTCAGGGTAGGAACTCAAACACAACAGGGATATGGAAGCAGGAGGTGATGAGAAGCCCATGGAGGAGTGTTACTTACAGGCATCCTCCCCTTGAATTGCACCGCCTGCGTTCTTATAGAATCCAGGACTACCACCCAGGGATGGCACTACCCACAATAGGCTGGAACCTCCAGTATCAAACTTTCCAGAATTCCCTCTCAACAAATCAGTTAGGCCTGAAGATAAAACCATAATCGCTAGGACTGAAGAATAGCACATTGATCAGTTTAGCACGGTCAAGGGCCTGATTCAATCACGAACACTGAAATTAAAAGGTGTTCATCAGTATCACATGAGGCACCTGTCATTCAGTAGTTAAATGTAGACTTTATTTGGTCCTGTATTTTGGTCCTGTATTTTGTTATACAATTTCCTCTGAGAGCATCCTATTTTGCTTAAAAATGCACACTGGTTACCTCAAATCTAATATGTTAACATAGAAATAATCATAGAAAATATATTTAATATCATTTTAAATAAAAAATGATTTGGGGATTTTGGGTGAATGACTCAGGGGTAAAGGTATGAAAGCCTTTCTTTTTTGTTTAAACAGAGAAAGGGGAAATGGAGTAAGAGGGTCCATCTGTAATTCTGTGCTTTGATTGGTTAAATAAAGACTCTGCCTGGCTTGTAAGATAGGTCAGCCCTTAGGTGGGCAGAGTAGACAGAACGGAAGTTCTGAGAACAAAGGAAGTGGGTCAGTCGCCATGAGGCTCCCGCGCAGATGGATGCAGCTTAGACCTTTCCAGTAAGTCACCCACCTCGTGGTGACATACAGACTTTTATAATGGGTTAGTTCAGATGTGAGAGCTAGCCAAGAAAAGGCTGGAGATAATGGGCCAGGCAGAGTTTAAATGAATACAGTTCTCATGTGGTTATTTCGGGCATAAACAAGCAACCAGTGGCTGAGCGGGCCAGTGGCTGGGGGCTGGGAGCCTGGTGCTGGGAACATACAACCCGCACCTCACCCCCTTAATTACAACACCTCTCAACAAATCAATTAGGCCTGAAGATAAAACCATAATCACTAGGACTGAAGAATAGCACATTGATCAGTTTCGCACGGTCAAGGGCCTGATTCAATCACTAACACTAAAATTAAAAGGTGTTCATCAGTATCACATGAGGCACCTGTCATTCAGTAGTTAAATGTAGACTTTGGTCCTGTATTTTGTTATGCAATTTCCTCTGAGAGCATCCTATTTTGCTTAAAAATGCACACTGGTTACATCAAATCTAATATGTTAACATAGAAACAATCATAGAAAATATATATTTAATATCATTTTAAATAAAAAATGATTTGGGGATTTTGGGTGAATGACTCAGGGGTAAAGGTATTTGCCACCTTGACCGACTATTAGAGTTCTAACTACAGGACTGATACGATAGCAGGAAAGAACCAACTCTACAAAAGCTGTTGCCGAAACTTTGTACCTATAGAGTTGGTGCCATGCACATGACTCCCTGACTTCTCCCAACACAAATAAATAAGCATAATTAAAATAAACAAAATACATACCCCAAATTTCTTCTTTTGTGGTATTTTCTTAATTTTTAGCCTATGATTAATCAAAAAATACTGAAAGTAACATACAGTATTTCACAATTTTGTCAAGTAATATTGCCTTCTTCGATGGTTCAGTGGTCCTTCAGTTAGCTTTGAATACCTTAGAGGCTAGAGTTCAGAGTCCTGATTCCCTTTTCCTGTTGATCTAAAGGGCAGGTCTGTTTGCTTCCTTGCCATCTTGAGATAGAAGATGATACCTCTGGTGGAACCCAGCTCTTTCCATACTCACCCTTGAATTCTTTAAGGCGCATGTCTTTAAAATGCATGACCCAGCCCCGGATTTCCACCCTTTGATCTCTCTCCGCTGATGGTTCCCAAACATCAAAAATCCTCAAAGCTTGTTTGTGACTAGTGGTCAGGCCCATAGGCTCAATGCAGAGTGTAATGCTAAAGCCCCAAATTGAAAGCCTTCTTGTGACCAGGCCCAGTTCTGCACTTCCCTAAGCATATTCATAACACTTCAGAATGGTTTGCACTGTTCCCCAGTCAATTATGCGTGGTGCCACTTCTAATGTTTTAAATAAGAGAACTGACAGTCAAAATAGAGAATTCCAATTAGCACTGAATTTTTATTTTATCAATATTTTAAAGGATTTTCGGCATCAGATGTGGAGTGTGATTCTAAAGTGTGACTTTTGTCACAAACTCCACTTTGCACAACCACATGGCTCCTGTCCTTCCTTTCATTTCAACGAATTTTTAGTGTGTGACTACTGGACTTCTGATGGAAATCCTCACATAAATCTGAAAAGCTGTCTCCTATGACTTAGAGGGACAAGCAATATTAAAAGGCAATTGGAGCATTTACAAAGTTTGCCACCTAATCTGACTTCTTTGGAAACAGTTCTCTAGCTAGGTGTGCTGACACAGCACGTTAGTTCCAGCATTTGGAGTTCTGAGTTAGAAAAGCAGTGCATTTGAAGCAATCCCAGGACACACAATAAGAATGCATTTTTTAAAAAATAAAATGTATCTTGCTTCTGTGACCAAGTGCTGGAAATGACAACTTAAAGAAGGAATATTTTATGTTGGCTCATAATTTGAGGGTACGGCAGTCCATCATATTGGGGATATCAATATAGCAGAAACTTGAGGCAGCAGGTTACTTTGTATCCAGGATCATAAAGGAGAGAGAGAAAGAGAGAGAGAGAGAGAGAGAGAGAGAGAGAGAGAGAGAGAGAGAGAGAGAGAG
>JAQHUG010000311.1:2155934-2173190 GCA_028555095.1 Dicrostonyx torquatus
TTGTTTCTTGAGGTAGATTGATTCTCATATTTCTGAGAAGCTGCCATATTGATTTCCAAAGTGGCTGTACAGGTTTGAACTCACATCAGCAATGGAGGAGTGTTCCCCTTACTCCACATCCTCTCCAATGTAAGCTGTCATTAGCGTTTTTTAGCTTAGTCATTCTGATAGGTGTTAGACGATCTCTCAGTGTCACTTTGATTTACATTTACCTGATGGCTAAGGATGCTGAACAACTTTTTAAGTATCTCTCAGTCATTTAAGATTCCTTGAATTCTATGTTTAGATCATAAGTTGGAATATTTGCTATTTTGATGTCTAGTTTCTTGAGTTGTTTGTGGAGATCTCTGTCAGATATGAGTCGGTAAAAAAAAAATCCTTCCCATTCTATAGACTGCCCTTTCATCTTATTGACAATGTTCTTTGTCTTAGAGAAGCTTTTTAGTTTCTTTAGGTCTCATTTATTAATTTTCAGTCTCAGTATCTCTGCTACTGATGTTCTATTCAGGAAGTTTTCTCCAGTGTCCATGCACTCAAGGCAACTTCCCACTTTCTCTTCTGTCAGGTTCAGTGGAATTGGAGTTATATTGATGCCTTTGATACACTTGGACTTGAGTTTTGTGCGGGGCAATAGATGTGGATGCATTTGAACTTTGCTTTACACTGACATCCAGTTATGCCAGCATCATTTGGTGAAGATACTTTATATTTTGCATTGTATATTTTTCAAGCTTTATTTATCAAGCTATAGTAATAAAAACAGTGTGATATTTGCATAAGAACAGAAGGTGGATCAATGGAATTGAATCAAACTTTGACGTAAATCCACACACCTATGAACACCAGATTTTTGAAAAGGAAAGGATTCATTTTGATTACACTTCCAGGTCACAATCCATCACTGAAGGAAATCAAGACACGAACTAAAACAGAAACTATGGAGAAATGCTGCTTACTGGCTCTCAGTTTAGATCATTACAAAACCTGTGCTTAGTTAGTGTACTTATAAAACCCAGTTTCACCTGTACAGAAACTGTACCCATAGTGGTCTGGCCCACCCACATCAATCATAAATCAAGATGATCTCTCACAGACATAGCTGCAAGTCATTCTATTTGGGCAATTTCTCGACTAAGGTTTCCTCTTCCCAGAATGGTGAGTCTATGTTATGTCAAGTTGGCAAAAACTAATCAAGATAGAAAGTAAACTTGGTGTCCAACTGTATCACCACAGGTTTTTACTTCATGGCTTTATAATGGTGAACACATAGCTATGTATTTAAAATACATAACTGAAGCGAAACATGGTTGTATGTGACTGTAAGACCCACTCAGGAGGCTCAGTCAGGCATATCTTGACATATAACCCAGCCACAGAGGAGAGAGATGGAGACAGAAAAGGAGAGGAGAGGCAAAAGGGGAGGGAAGAGGAAGAGAAGGAGGGAGGAGTAGTAGGTAGAGAGGTCTCCATAGTCTCCTCTGGAGAAAAATAGCTCAAGAAAAGATTCAGTAGCTTTGAAAGACTATGAAACACGGTCTAATAGGAGCTGGCATATGAAGTGGAAGTAGCAGATTTTTAGAAATTAGGTTAATATATATTATACATTATACAAATCAGTGAGTTTCTTAACAACACTTTTATTTAAATATATTCCATACTTTTACCATATGAATTCTCCATTAGCCTCTCTAGACCCTATCTGCCATTACTGCTTATTCCACTCTTCTTCCCAAATGGTCTTCATTAGACTTTGACAATTTGTGTATTTATGTGTGTGAGAATGTGGGTGTGTATGTGTGTGTATGACACACACACAGAGAAAGAGAGCCAGATGTAATATAGATGCGATAGAAGTCATATTTATCTCTGAGTCTGGGTAATCTTGATAACTATGCTCTCTGTTACTACCCATTTTCTCACAAATGATGACTCTTTTCTTCTTTATGACTGAAGATAACTCTTGTGTGCATATGCAATAGGTTTTGTTTTCCATCTGTTGATGGACACTCAGATGATTCTATAACTCAGCTACTGTGACGAATGCTATAATACAGATGGATGAGAATTCTACATGTGATGCTGTTAACTTGCTTGGGTGTGCTCCCAGGAGTAGTATAGCTGGATCGTCTGAAGCTTCTATTTTTAGTTTCTTGAGAAAACTCCAAGGTGATTTCTATGCTGGCTGAAACAGTTTCTCTTCCTACTAGTAGTACAAAATAACCTCACTTTTCATAAAGTTTTACAACATTTCATTAGTTTCCTGTATGGCAATAATTTTCACTTTTATTTTATTATTTTCTAATTTATGTATGTTTTTAACTTTGTATCCCTTATGGTGCTTGCATATTATTAAAGGTATGTTATTAAGAATGATATTACTGGGAAGCAAGATAAATAAATATTTAAAATTAAGAAAAATCTTAGAGAATTGGAGGGATGGCTCTGCAGTTAAGAGTACTTACTACTTGGACCCCAGTTCAACTTCCAGAATCTAAGGGATGCTGAGGATCATTTGTAATTCATACCACCTATAATATATAATATTCTCCTCTGATATTTCATATTCACATATATGTACATACACATAAACAAAGAAGAACATAATTTTTCAAATGATCTGTAGATAGTGTTGAGAAACTTTAAGTATCACCATTTAGCAAATTAAAATCCATGTACCAAATAAACCCGAATTCCTATTTTGTAAATAATTTAAAATAATATGCATCTTTTATCATTTGTACAATTTCAAGAGCTAGAATGGTAATGAGAGACTTTTGAAAAAAAATAGTATATTGCTCGTTGTGTCTAAAATACTGTCTGACACTTTACAAAGAAACTGGTTAAAATCTGGTCTTCAAATAAAGAATATGTTAAAGATATACAAATATCTTTATACTACATATCAATAAAGCTTATGTGTATAATTATTCCAACACTAGAAATGCTCTACTGTGATATAAAAGCCATACAAGAGACCAAAAAAGTCACCCAGTCATGAGGTTTTATTTTAATGTGATGAGTTAAGACACTTAACATGGAAAACAAAAAAATTAATTAAATATATAGGTTTTACTGCAAAACAAAACAGAGTTGAACTTGGAAATAAATCTACTCTTTATTATTAAGTAAGCATATAGCAAAATGCATGTTAAAATTAGAACTCAATAAAGTTCAATGCACTAATATCTAGTAGACTATTTTAATAAAGTGTTACAATTTGCATAATTAGAGAAAAGTATGTAAATTACATTAGCACATGGAAAGTGCTCCCTTTCATTCTCATATAGTACTATATTTCAGGTGGACTTATAAATGATATAACGTCAATAACCACTTTGTGATCGTGATATAATAAACACCAATTTTTTTTACTATAGAAATAGAAAATATACAATTTTGAAATGCCCATCGGAAGTCTTAAATCCTACCTCAAAAAGCAAAATTGAAAAATGCAAAGATAGAGTGGAAGGAACAAAAGCAATTATTTCTTGATTCACAGCAAAACTCAGAAAAAATAATAAGACTAAAGACAATTTAAAAGCAAATTTATTACATATATATAATAAATTAAAAATGGAAACACTGTACATGCTGTTTATAAATTTAGTCCAGTAGAAAAAAAACCATATTTTTATGTTATTTGGTATGTTATGATGATGTTAGTTAAAAATCCAGGAAACAGCAATTGAATATTAACTTTAGGGGAAAAACGTCTAAAGATGTTTCAGAATAATGGGAATACTGGCATTTTAAAAGAATTCTTTGATCCAGGTGGTGGTGGCCCATGCCTTTAATCCCAGCACTCAGGAGGCAGAGGCAGGCGGATCTCTTTGAGGTCGAGGCCAGCTTGGTCTGTAAGAGCTCATTCCAAAACAGGCTCCAAAGCTACAGAGAAACCCTGTCTCGAAAAACCAAAAAAAAAAAAAAAAAGAAGAAAATACTTTGAATCTTTACTCCAAAACATTGGTTCTACATATTTTTCTTTAATTTTTTTAATTTTAAAATTTTTATTATAGTCAAGAATAGATTTTTAAGCATTTCAAAGTAGTGGTTGTGGTAGTTTTCCATCTTGATGACAGAATACCAGTGATAAATAGTTAACTAAGAGGTAAGATTCAACTTGGTCTGTGGTTTCAGAGTTTTTGATGTCTGGCTGTTTTGTTGGGTATATGATGAGATATTACACTGCTGTTGGAATTATGCAGGAAAGAGTCCTGGTCACTTACTGGAAGTTAGACAGCAAGGAAAAGAGAAGAGAGGGGGAAAAGCCCAACATCCCATTTCAGGTCAAATCCAGCACTAGACACTACATCCTGGTCTTTCCATAACCATTCCACAGCACTACAGAGCGATGGCAAATCACTGAATATCTGTTCATTGGAGAAAGTACATATCCAAGCATAGATTTTGAACATACTCTGAAGAAAAAACAGAGAAATAATTTTGTGATATTACTATTTCTTGATACATTGTCTAGTTTGTGTAATCAGTAGAGAATAATTATGT
Organism: Dicrostonyx torquatus; assembly: GCA_028555095.1. NCBI lineage: Eukaryota > Metazoa > Chordata > Mammalia > Rodentia > Cricetidae > Dicrostonyx > Dicrostonyx torquatus. Next base: position 2,160,441 of record JAQHUG010000311.1, read on the forward strand.
GTGGTGGTAGTGATTACTTAATATAATCAAGACTCTGAGTTGAATTCTGGAACTTTCCCAATAATAGAAAAAATGATGATAATAATAGAAACTATGGATCAGGGAAATGCAAATCAAAACGACTTTGAGATACCATCTTACACCTGTCAGAATGGCTAAAATCAAAAATACCAATGATAACCTATGCTGGAGAGGATGTGAAGTAAGGGGAACACTCTGAGAAGTTAGTATTTCATTTAAAGATTTCTAACTAACAAGAATACACAGTATAGTATTAAGTTAAATAAGTTAATGTCAATCATTCTGTATTTATCATCTTCAAGAGAGGATGATGAGGGAAATAAACCATTAGCATTACAAAAATATAAATAGCTCTCTCATCAATTTGTTTTAACTGAAACAAAGCATATTAAACGGGGAAAATTTTATTGGTAAATTATCATGTGTCTAAAATACATGGACCTATATCACATCAATCCATATAACAAATTTTCAATATAAAACATGTATCAAGGTCATAAATGAGGCAGAAGAAAATATATGTATTATATAATGTATATGTAAAATATAAATATACAAAATATAAATATATTGCTATGAAGCATTAAGATTTTAAGTTGCAAAAGTTATCAATAGGATGATGATTTATTTTATTTCTGTTTCTATGGGAAAATATTCTGATGAATTTAACTTTGAGGAGAGAAGGTATCTTCTGTTTACAATTCCAGGTTTTATACTCCATCTTACCATGAAGAAACTACTCACATCATACCAACAGTCAAGAGCAGGGAGGATAAATGCATGTATGCTTAGAGCTCAGCAGGTCCCTCTGCTTTTACACAATCCAAGGCCCACCCCCAGGAACTGTGTAGTCCACTTTCACGCTGGGTTTCTTACACTGATGGAGGCAATCAAGACAATCACCTACAGATATGTCCACAAGCCAACCTGATTTAGAAAAATTCTCATTGCAACTCTTTTGCAAGGTGATTCTAGGTTGAATCAAGTTTCCAATTAAAGAAAAGAGCACAACTAAGAAACAATGTTTGCTAAGATAACGTAGCAGACTATGTCAATCAAAGGTGTTGTAGTTAATTATAGATTAACAAGAGCTTTCTGCGAGATGTTGCCTCCAAATCACTTAGCAAACATGCAGCTCACCACTACCTATAGCCTGTGTTTTCACATCCTGGGATTTATCCTAAGAAGATAACTCAGATTAGGTCAATTTTTATTTTCATAAGAAATTCACCTTATCATTACTTTTAATAGCGAAATAATGGGAAGAAACCTAATTGAAAAAGACTGTACCTACACACAAACTTAAGATGAAATATATCTTTTTCTCCAGATGTGTGAGTATTTACACGAAAGGGGAATTTTGGTTAGGTAAATGAAAATAGCTAATAAAATATTGTGTATAATGTGGATTTTTAAAGATGACTAGTCTGTATATATACAAAATATTAAATGTTTATGTTATAAGTCTAGCTCTCTGTAATAGAGTTGAGGCACCTTCAACACACACACACACACACACACACTCATAATCATTTTCTCTTTTCTAGTCTTTACTGAATGTATGGATTATGTCGCATCAGAGAGAAATGAATGGATCCATCTGTCTTGACTTTTCTCTCTTCCTCATTACCTCACTCGCTCTAGTTCTTTCATTATGTGTCCTGTCTTCAATTTCTTCCCTCTGAATGGGTTATCAGTATCCCAAAATTGATCCATTCAAGGGGACAGTGATTCCACCCCCACTGCCATTGTGGGGATCATGAGAAAGTTCCATCTCTTAAGGACAAATCTTTGAAACTTGATCAAATTGTAATGAGGGAGATATTTTCTTGGGATTGCTGCCATCACCTTCAGAAACATCATGTTCTATGACAGCATTTCTTTCTGCTGCCCAGGGAATTATATTCTTACATTCAAGAAAAACACAATGAACTTAAATAATTATGGAACTCACCAATGGTACTGATTGCATTAGCCAATATTATATTGGGATGCTCACATTTTACTATTTTGACTTCACAGCACATCTATTTAAAAAAATCCCCAGTGAAAGTGTCATTTGTAAATTCAGCATCCGATTGAATCTTATTCTCTGACTTCAAGAAAAAACAATTCCTTTTAACTCCCCACTGTTAAGGAAAGCATGATACTTCTTTAATTTTATTCCATATTTAAATGTATAAATATTGTCGATAAAAATGGAAAACTTTTATTCAAAATTTTTTTACTTTAAAATAGATTTACTGCATCATTGTTCAACAATAAGTGCCATTTGATAAAGGTATTATATGGAGATGAGCTTCATGAGTTAATGTCATCAAAAATATTGACATCTTTTCTGCTGCCAATTAGGATTTCTGTCGATTTCACGAGAATGGCAAGGAAAAAAAAGTACCCATTGAAGGAATTTAGGTTCATGTCTATGTAAGAGAAAAAACTTGAAGCACTTTGGACAGAGAATATAATAGGTTACTTAATAGTTTGTAATTACTTGTCAGATGAGCAGTTAGCAGTTGACATATTGTGAACTATTGCTTTCAGATGAAGGGAGTCATTCTGTGATTTAAGGAACTCCGGTGCTCCTTTGAGGTTATTTAACTCAAAGGCCTCTTCAGACACATAGTTATTCACAGGGTAAGTAACAAATCTAACAATAGCTACACCCTGGAAGGAAAACACATATTCTGTATGTATTTGTCTGTACTTGTTTGTGTGTGCATGTGTGTGTCTGTGTATGTATGTGCATACATTCATTCCTTATACATTGGAGACCAGAGATTAGTACTAGATAATTTTCTCAATCACTCTTCACCTTATTTTTTCAGGGTGGTTTCTCGCTGAGCCTGGCTCGCACTGCCTGGACAGGCTTGCTGGCCAACAATTTGCAGAGATCTCCACAAATCTTCCCCTCATCTGGGGTTACAGACAGGCCAACACATCAGGCCAATGCAACTTTTTACATGGTCTCTGGAAACTCCCAGCTCTGGTCCTCATGCTTGAATACAAGCGCTTTACCAACTGAGCCATCTCTGTGGACCCACATACTCCTTACAATAAGAGTCCATAAACTTATGACACAAAGGGAGATTGATGATACCTACCAATAGATTAGCAGTATTTTTCTCTAGCAATAAGGATAAAGGATGAAGCATCCTGAAAGTGTCTATGACAAACATGATGCTTGTGGCTCTCATAATTTTCACTCTCACACTTCATGGCAGTTAGCGTTATACTTTTAGCTGGCAGTTTCTATAAACATGTGTGACATTTCATGCCATCTTTTGTCACATAAACTCCCAAACAGTGTATGATGTTTGAAATGGGTCTTCTGTCTTCAAAATCACTGTTGCTTCCAATGCCTTCTGCCTCCTGAGACTTCCTACTGTGCATTCTGAGCATTCATACAGTTTTGTTTTGCTTTGGTTTGGTTTTGTCTTCTAGAAGCACTGAAAGTCTGTCATATCATTACAAACACTTACATGACCTCCCCTGCTAGATCCACTCAACACTACAGAATGAAGGGGGCACAGAGCAATTCCCTTCATGAAGATTGTGCTGTAATAGCACAATAGTACATCTAGTTGTAAACATTAAGAACCTGTAGTCTGAACATTGGTCATTGTCAAAATAGGCATGGTCTGCAAGCATCAATGATCTTTAGCTTCTTGGTCAACAACTTTTGATTCAAACCTTTACTTTTAGTGTTATTTTAGTTTTTTGAAAATATGATTCCTCAAGTCATCAAATCATGTTCTTCTATAAGAGGGTTTTGTTGTAGGAATTCCTTGGTGGGTTCTCTCACTATGCACTTCACAGAGAATAAAGAGAATGTTGTTGGCAACAGATATATTGATATTTACTCTGTAACTTTTGAATAATTGCTTGATACACAGGGCTGGAGAATACCTAGAAGCAACCACTCCATTCTTAAAAGAATCTGCTTGAATTCAATATACTGCATGTGACAAAAAAGCATGTATTTAACACCATCATTAAAACTCTCCAGGGAATCTGGAGTCAAGCACCTCCTGGTGGGACTCCTGGGTGACTTGAGCACAAATTAGCATTCCCTAGAGGAGCAAAGTTCTCCAAGGTAAACTGATATAGGATCTCCTGAAGGATTGAACCCAGCTTCCTAGCATCAGGCTTTTAATGTCTTAAACCCTGTGCCCTCCCTTTCTCTATTTCTGCCTTCTCTCCCTAGCTAGACTCTTGTCCCTAAACTTTTGACCCCTGTCACCCGGAATAACTAGACCTGGAATGAAAAGTTTCCCCAGTACTTCTTCTACACTCTTTTTACCACAATCTTTGGATTCAGACACTGCCATGATTACTTCACCCCTGCTGGGGTCCTGCTCCATTTATATTTTTTTTTAAAAAAAAATAGTCTTTTAACTAGCTTCCATCTGTTTTGTTTTCCCCTTTCCCCTTTTCTCCTGATTATGATTTTTTTTTTGCTGTTCTGATTATGATTCTTCTATGGACTCTATACTTACTGTTCCCTTTACTCTCTGCATAAGACAACTCAGTACACTTAAACAGAATTCATCAGTTCCTAAAGGTAGTCAATTCCACTTATTCATTCAATGCTGGGTCTGTCTGTCCAGCAGTCAGGGCTGCTCCAAACCTCTCATACTATGGATCTACACCAGTCTCAGGCTACCTCTTGACAAAATGACTGGCGAATTCTTGGATCCTAAATCCATAACATACCTCCCAAGTAAATGTTATGTTTTTCCAGAATCTTATGCTTTTCACAATCCCTAATGATGAGCTATTACTTACCTCCAACTTATCTAATTATAGGCATCCTTCACATTCTGATTCTACTCATCTTTCTCAAATAAACACAGTTCTTTGAGACACAATACAAATCCTTCCTCTACCCTAAAAATAGGGGACAATCTATGGACTCCCACCTCCTCTGACAGGTTTTTCTCTGGGCCTCCATCTTCTTCTATCTCCTCTCCTACAACCTTCTTGAAGAATCTGTTTCAATATGTAACCAAAATCTCATTCATTTTTTAGCCCTCTAAGGAAGTAGCCAATGAGAGAATACCATGTCATCTTCTCTTTGCCTGATTTTAGAGTCTGGAATGAAGGGTTAATGACCTAAAAACTTCAGGTGAACTGAGAAGCTGTGGACCAGAATGTTGTTTTGACTGAGGTACTTGTGGAAGCTTCTGCTAAATAGATCCACGAACTAACCCACTGGTGTCCACCACTTCCTGTCTGCAGGGGAACTGACCTGCAGGTGAGCTCTTCCATCCCCAGAGTTCCCTATTTTCCCACTTTAAAACCCCACACTCCCAAACCTGCACACATAGTTTCCTATTCCACAGAGAGACTGTAGCCCTTCTTAGACGGAAAATTTTGCTTCTTGGGATGCCTGTCTGATTTCTTCTATTTTCCTCTTACCTCCATCAGTCTAAATGTAACACTACCTAAGCCCCTTCCTTGTCCACCTCTTTCAGGAACTCTAGCAAGTCAGTCAAAGACCTAAATTCTCACTCAACTCCACAAGCATGAGTGCAGACCCCAGAGCCCAGTCTATCAGTCTCATGGACCTGAACACCTTCCCCTGACCAATATAGTCCGTATTTCCGAAGGAACATCCCTAGATGGATAGAATTGAAGCTTTGATGTTGACATACAGCTTGTGTTTCATACGACAATATTGCATCATGTAAATTTTACTCCTCCCCCAAGGCTGGAGGCCCAGAGAAATATGGTAGCGGATATTCAGACATATTTAAGAGGTCACATCCTGTGGATAACCCTGCTGTTGCATATCACAATAATAATAAGAAACAGGTCAAGATCAAACTAAATAACTAACTAAATGTCCTCCGTCCTTGCTAACTTATTGGCCTCTTTCCATAGGTCGTGTCTTAGACTTTGAAGGATTTCTACCTACTACTGAGAGGAAAAGCACTTCATAAACTTAACATGAACGCTCCAGAGAGTCTTTGTGTGAGTGTGTGTATATGCTAAAAGTTTAAATCCTTGAAGGTCCCCTTTTTAGTAGTTTTAAAATTGGAATTTATTTTTTTAATCAAATATATTCACAGGAGAGTTCACTGTCTTGTCACTTTTTTCTCTTCACAAAGTTAATTCCTATAAACCATTAATACATAACCATGCATAATTTTCCTACATTTCTGCAAAAGCCTATGATACATCAAGATTGCCAACACATCAACCTTATTCACATTCTCAGTCTGTGTCAAAACCATAAACATTTATTTTTCGCTCTAATTTCAATATCGATGTGATTCTATGAGACTGAGAAAAGGATGGCGATATATTTTATTTTCATTTGGTAATCCATTTTGAAATGTTTGACAGAATGCTAAGTGTTGAGTAGCTGACATTGTCTAACCTGAGGCAGATGTCTGGGTTTAGCTCAGCTTTTGTTTGCTTCTATGTAATGAACTCTGGAGAGCGTATCACACCAGGTGCCTCTTGTGGTTTTGGGTAAAATGCATGGATTCTGAACACAATCTGATAGTGTAAATGTGAAGTTAGAAATCGTGTGAAAATGCTTGACATTTGTTGGTGTAATATATCACTAATTTTCTCTATCACTCCTTTTTCCTAAAAATAATTATGTCGGTTCAAGTGAATGTTTGCCTTTACCCTTTGTGTTTCCTTAATTTTATGTTTCAAAATGAGCATTTAGTCCATTTTTTTTTCCTGTAAGTAAATTTCTGTCTCCTTTCAGTGGATTTTTCTAGGTAAACTTAATTTTTTTTCTAAAAATTTAAAATAATTTTGAATGATTTCATGTATAAGCACACTATTTTTATATCATTTCCATCCCTCCATCTTCAAGTATTTTGTCTTATGTACTTATTTCATTTATGTTATGTGTTCGGGGAGTGTGTGTGCAAGTTGAATGTGAGTGTACATGTGTTCCTGTGTGCATATATGTTCGCGTATGTGTGTTTGACTGCATATATAATTTTCAGCAGTTGATATTTTATTTTCTCCCTGCTGAGCCCAGGACCACACTATGGTTTTCATCATGGCTCTAAGCAATATTATTTACATTTAAGTAGGTGATTCCACAAGAAACTTCCCATGAGATTAATCCCTATGCTGGTCTTCATTTAGAGTGGCTGTAGTAAATAAAAGGATTCTGAATACTAACTTCTCCAGGTTGCAGACTTTAGATAGGAAGCCCACACCTCTTTATTTCAGTTCTCATTCAGGGATGAGAAGCAAACTTGCCCCCGGGATAGCTTCAACACTTAAAGGACTTTGAATACAGAACATCTGCCTTGCACATAGACAAAGGAGTACACTTCTGCATTGGAAGACATTGGAAGAGTGTTCCTTAACTTCAGGGATATCTTTTACATCTTCAGCCTCTTTTATTATTTGTTATTGGCAACTAGACATAATGTACGTCTTCAGGATTTCTATCATATTTAAAAAAAGACACATATGAGAAAAGAATTATGGCACATTTTTTGAAGGCTCCAGAGTCACTAAATCCACGACTGTTAGGACACAGGAAAAGTCCACTTTTACCATTTATGTCTATCAGAAATGTATCACATTTGATGGTGGCACTAATTCACAATGTCATCAACAAATGTTATCAAGTGTAGATAAAGCAAGCTTTTGTGGTATTAATTAAATGTGGCTGAAAGATAAAGTAACCAAGCATACACTAAGAAGCTGAGAAACTCTGAAATAGAGGTGGCAGTTTAAAATTGCATTAACCTTGACCCATCTAAAGCATTAGTTTGCTATAGAAATAGTCATCCAGAATCCCTGAAAATAGAGCTAATTAAGAGACAATGAAAAATGCTAAAAACTCCAATGAACTTGGTAATATTATCAAAAACTCTAATTAAAAGAAATCTACCAGTATGGAGTGATTACATATACAATTCAGTAGACTATTTTAAAACTAGAGCAGTTGCACCCTTCAAGATATTTCAATAAAATATAGAATGTTGGTGTGTAGCAGAACTCTCCTGAAGAATAAATCCAGGTAACACATAAATGAATCAAAGCTTGCTAACAGGTAGTATTTCCTCCATGGACAATTATTGGCTGTCTTTGGGGACATCATTTTAGCTGTTGGTCCTAAGATGCTCCTGTTACATCTTCTTCTTCCAGTTCTGTGCCAAAATGCCAGACCTCCTGATTTCCTCACATCCTCAAGATTCATGTGTTTCAAATCATTATTTTAACTATTTCTGCTAAGTTAGAAGCCACCCCAAAACTTTTACTAAAGTGTGAATTCAAATTATTATTGAATGTTTACCACCTAGGTTCCAACATGACTGAGATGTGGACTGGAATGGTTAGTTAACCATAAGAGAATTGATGGATTTGTTTTTGTAAGGCTAACAAAAAAGGAAGCTATATGAACATGGCCTAATTACAGTATGGCCAAGAGGAGCAGGAATGTGTGGCTGTGAGGAGGTGGTTAAGGTACACTGGTACCCTGTATGCTGAAGATGTTATGTAGCACACACACACACACACACACACACACACACACACACACACATACACAGAGAGATTTAAGAAATACTTCAGCATTGTGAACCAGGTTCATTTCCTTAAGATAAAATCCATGTACTTGTAACTTTTCTGTCTTGGCTAAAAGGACTTGGGAACGTAAAATATTTGCTACCAAGCAGCTTTGTTATTAATTTGTTCTTTCTTAAATGTCCAATGATTGTCCCCCACAGAAGTTCCTATCTTTTTCCTGCTGAAACCTAAAACTTGTTAGGCTGAGTACTACCAATGAGGAGTGTACCTGGGCCATGCACATGATCCAGTAATCCTAAGAACAATTACAAGTGAAAGAAAAGAAAAACACAATGAAATGCTTCATGGAGTGATTGTGGGTGATATCTAACACTGATATTAGAGATAAAGATTCCATAAGATAAAAACACAAGAAATATATGCATCTGTGAGAAAACTGGGAAGCCCACAGAAAACATTTCACTAAAGATTTTCCAAAAAAGGACAGGACATTGTTGATGCCTTTAATTTTAGTCCACTAAAAAGACTCTTGTCTAATTTTTAAACAACAATATTATAAAGTAATAAATATATGTTAGGTTCCCAGATCTATGTTAATTTCCCATAAGAAATCCTAAATGATATTCTCATTTTCAATAAGCATCCCCTCCCCAGCTCCTACACTTTCTCTGTGCATAAAGCATCAATACCCCTTAGGTTGTTAATAGAAAAAGCAGTACAGGAGGCCATGACAGATGAAGAAACTTTGAAGACCTATCAATCATAAGAATGTACTAAATGAGGACCAACAGAGTTATATTCTCATCTTTATTAACGTTTGCTTTATTTTCTTCACTGTTCTTATAGATTACCAAAAGTCCATGCTTTTTATTAAAAAATTACGAATCTTCTGTGGGCAACAAAGTAGGAATAGGAGATGAAAGTAGAGACGATTAATATTCCATTGTGTGAATGTGGCACTTTTTCATTATTCATTCATCTGTTGACAGACACCTAGGTTCATTCCATTTCCTAGCTCTTGTAAATAAGCAGGAATGAATATGGATAAGCAAATGTTTCCATGGTAAGATAAAAAGTGCTTTGGGTATTTGTCTTGGAAGACAACTGGAAAAGTTAGAAGAGGGAAATTGGGTGGGAATGATCGCATCTCATTGTATACACACATATTCACAAAAGGATAAATTTAAACATGAGAAACAATAAAGGAGTAACATTGAAGAATTAGGACATAGACTTCTGACATTTTATTTTTATCACTGCATCATTTGGCTCAATTTTATGTTTATGCTGAGGTTTCTGTGCAAACAGTCATTCAAATAAAATAATTTATTTTAGCAAAAAACAAAAAAACAAATACAGTAAGAACATGCTTTATGGGTCGTTTTTATTTTCTTACCGTTCTGACATTTAGGACATCTAGTTGGTCTAGTGCAGTCGCATACCCGATGCTTGAAGCACAGCAGATTTAGAACTTTGTTGTTTGTATTTAACATGTAGCAGGGACTCTTTTTCTTTATATTCATTGTTATCCATAAAGAAAATGATTTCCCACATTGTCATTGCCATTTTTGGGTTTGTAAAAAAAAAGTTTTCCAAATTTAACTTTGTATTTATTGTTTTAATTGTTGTCAATGTGAAGGGATGCATTGAGTGAGTGAGTGAGTGTGTGTGTGTGTGTGTGTGTGTGTGTGTGTGTGTGTGAATGCTTCCATGGCATATGTGTTTGTCACCCTCAAAGAACATCTTTGAGAAGTTGGCTCTCTTACACCATGAATTCTAAGGGCCGACATCAGGTAAACAGGCAAACACTTTTATCTTTTCATCCTTCTGGGCCCTCAAATTTTAACTGAAATAGATACCCTTGCATTAAGTCTTCATTTACATTCCTTACCCTAGTTGGATAATATTGTAGAAACAAGTAAATTTTTGATATATTTAAGAATTAGTCTCAGAAAGCTATGAGATATAATAAACTATTATATTAATATTTTTGTGCTTTCAATAACCTTTATTTTATCTATATATTTTAAACCTTTTATTAAATTTGGCATTTGGACAACTTCAGACATATATATGTAATGTGATCTGATTACTGTCTCTCTCATATTGCCTTGTCTTCCTCCCATTGCTAGCACCTTCACTGTCTTCACAGCAAGTACATCAATTCCTTTATAATAAAACTTCCACTTAGGAAAGTAACAAAAATATTGCCAAGGTCAATATAAGTTAATTAATTAACTAATTAATTAGCATTTTAAATGACGTTTCATTTGACAAAGGAAGATAATTGAAAAGATCATGAAGATTGAAGCTTGTTTTAAATAATTCTATCTAATTTCATGAAGAAAATTGTATTGGATATATACAAAAATCAATATCTCTGTCTTCAATTTTCTTAGCATGATATTTATTATTAAACTATGATCTAAACAGAATAAGGATGAGTATCATAAAGAAAATGATATTGTTAGTACAGTATCTACTAGAAAAGAGCGTGATAAAATCCTATACCTTGGTACCCAGTGAATGACGTCTGTCATATTCCTTATCAACATCTAACACACTACATCTTCTGCTCCTTTATATTATATACTTGGGATTGTTTTTAGTATTCAGAGGAGAAAATATTCATATATATTAATACTCACTAGTTTTTCTATCCCTTTCATGATTCTAAGAGTTTCCTACTATATTCCCTCTCCTTCTCTCTGTCCTAGTTATACGAGTTACCTTGTTCCTTTAATGAACAAGCTGTCACTTCACATTAGGTCCCTTGAATCTACTGTTACTTTCCAATTTGAGCTCCACTATAGCTCCAATATAAAACCTTAGAGAATTTAAAGGGTTTATAGTCCAGCTTTTCTCAATGTTTTCTTCATTTTTAATTTTTTATTTATCTAGTATGTTTGTGTGAGTTTGTCATTGTGTCACCTGCCCCAGCACACATGTGAAGACCAGGGAATAAAATTTGTGAGTTGTTTTCATCTCTCTATCCTTCTACCATGTGGGGTCTGGGGACCCAAACTCACGTCCTCAAGCTGGGCATCAAATGTCTTTCTCATTATTCCACATCTTTTCATTTTTGTTCGTACACTGCTTCCTACATGAAGGTTACCTTCTCCAACCAACCTGTCCTATCCATCATCCACAATTTCTGATCTTCCTGACAGTAGCACGGTCTTTCCTTCTTCCTCCAACAGAATTGTAGCCCCATTAAAGTCGGTAGGTATTTGAGAACTTTGCTCACTTTATTATATTAGCCTTTCTCCAAGGTTTTTGACAAATAATTGTAGTTTTTCCCAAACAACAAGGTATATAATCATTTATATTTCATTTTAATTTTAGCTTTTATATTTTAGTTAAATAGTTATTTACTTTGCTATCAGATGCTAGCATTGCATATTTTTCAGTTGTGAAAATAAACATCTTTTGCAATATGGTTTGCCCATAAAAATGTTATCTTTGCGTATTTCTGAGTGAAAGTTAATCAAAATCACATTTTTAATTTCTTTTTTTAAAAAACAATTGTTTCTCATATTACAAACCAATCTCAGTTCCCACTCTCTCACCTCTTGTCCCCACCTCACTCCTCATCCACTCCTCAGAGAGAGTAAGGCTTCCCATAGGGAGTTCACAAAATCTGGCACATCACTTTGAAGCAGGACCAAGACCCTTCTCTCCCATCCCCATATCTAGGATGAGGAAGGAATCCCTCCAAAGAGAATAGACTACAAAAAGCCAGTCCAAGCACTTAGTCCACTGCCAGTGGTGCCCCAGACTGCCTAAGCCACACAACTCTCACCCATGCTCAGAGGTTTTAGTTGGGTCATATGCAGGTTCCCCCATTGTCAGTCAAGAGTCAATCAGATCCCACTAGCTAAGGTCAGCTATTTCTGTGGGTTTCCCCATTACAGACTTTCTCTCTTTGTTCATATTGTTGGTTTTCCCTCTCTTTGACTATGCCCAGTACTTCGCTGTGTATCTCTGCATCTGCTTCCACCAATTGCTGGATGAAGGTTCTATGATGACAATTAAGGTAGTCATCTGACTACAGGAGAAGGCCAGTTCAGGGACCCTCTCCACTATTGCTTAAGATCTTAGCTGGATCATCCTTGTGGATTCCTGGGAATTTTCCTAGTGCCTAGTTTGTTGCTAACTCTATAATGGTTCCATCAATCAAGATATCTCTTTCATTGCTCTCCCTCTCTGTCTTTT
>JAQHUG010000311.1:2189984-2210543 GCA_028555095.1 Dicrostonyx torquatus
ATTGAGTCTGTTCATTTAGGAATTTTGATCTATTCTATATAAATAATGATTTGTGGCTTGCTCTTAATACCACATATAGTTGTGCTTTGGATTTGGATTATGGTAAGTTAAATAAGCTATTTTTGTTTATATATATGATTTTTGAAGCAGTTAGCTGACTTTTCTCCTAACTAGATATTGCTAAGATATTACCTGAAGAGTTTCTCAAGCAGAATTTTTGCAGATATTAGCATATATATACAATGTTTTATACATACAAGTTTATATATAAATCTTCTTTAGTCAAGCTTTATGCATTAATGTGCACTAACATGTAACATTGTCTGAGTTGAAGTCATAGAAATCTAAAATAATCTAGATGATGTGGTTTTAACCAACAGAATCATGCATGCATATTTAGCCTCTAAAGCAATTTTTGATAATCAAATAAATCATACTTAACCATAAAGTCAACAGTTACTCAGTGACTTAGAACATTTGCTGTGAAATCATGAGACCCTGAGCCCAAATGTCATTACCCTTTTCCAAGCTGTGTTTAGTCTAGCACATACTGATCACCTTAGTAATATGTCTGGGACCACAGTAGTCCAAAATATTCCAGAATCAGGTTCAGGGAGAGACTATTCCTCAAAGGAATAAAGCACAGGGTTTTTGAGGAGAGCACTCAGCAACATTCTGTGACTGTGATTAATAGACAACAGCATACATAACACATACATGCTCAAAAAATAAAGTAATGTACAACAAATGTTATAAGTATCAAGGGTAAAATGTCATTTCTTCTCATTACCGACTCACACTCCCTTGGACTCTTTCTTTGGAAAGAGAAGAATGAGCTGACTATGTTCATGAGGCTTGGGCTCTTGTTAAGCCTCAATGCCAGGAAGCAGCTCTGTGGCCCTTGACAACCATACCTCTCATGCTCCTGAGCACAGAATTATCAGATGTAATGGAATCTCAGTGCAGGCCTCTCACACCCTATCTTGCTTTTGACAGAAGGTATGCTACAGCCATTTCTTTTCCTTGATCCTAGGTGAGACCTTCACCAGTGAATGAACTTAACTTATTTTATCCCTCTTGACAGAATAACCGAACTCCCTGAATGTACCTTCAGTCATCCATCTAAGACTGGGTGGCAAAACAAAATGCCTTGGGATGAACTGAGATTCAATACTTCAGCCAAGGCTCCTCAGGTCTTGCTGCTAGTTTTGTAATTCTTCGCTCTAGCTCATTCCCAGTCTTTCCTTCTGGCTTATCGTTTCCTCTTTTTTCTCCTCTTCTCTCTTTTCTTTCCTTTCCTCTCCTCTACTCTCTTCTCTTGCCCTTTCATCCTCTCTCCTTTTATTTCCCTTTCCTTCCCCTTCATTCTTCTTTTTAGTTTCTGCCTCTTTGCACTTCACTCTTCTCTCTCTTTTCCTTTCTTATTTGCAACAAAATAAAGGAACATAGAAACAAAGACATTTTTCTCTATTGGTTTATTTAAGCATCTACTGAGAATGTGGAGGGAGTCACACCTCAGATAGGAACAGAATCTTCTCTTATGTCTGTTCAACTCTTCTTAATTGAGTCATCTTTAACTTGACATTGTCTTTGCCTCCTTCATTATCCCGTGTTCTCTGGAGTCCACTCATCAGTATATGTGTGTGTACTCTCCAGTCTAGTATAAACTCTTTGATTTCTTTTATTGAGATAAATCCAACAGTAAACACGTAATCTGTAAGACTCATCATTGAGGTAATTTTTATTTTTAAATCCCAAAACAAGAGACATATTTCTAGTAAGATACCTTTTTATTTCTTTTCTGTAAGATTATACACAGAAAAAAAGCACACTTTTGAAGACAATAGTATTGTTTCCCACATAACCACATAGATTATGTTTTATCACTTACCAAAAATTTCTTTAATATATATAACTTTAACTATTTCATATGTGCATACAATATATTTTGATGATATACATGATGGCCCTACACCTAAATCTTCCAAGAACCCTCACCAATAGTTTTTTNTCTGCTGCATGTACTGGCTTTCTGGGATCCTATTCTCTTTGTATGTATATCTTCCTCAACCTAGATGTAGTGGGGAGGGCCTTGGACCTTCCACAGGGCAAGGTGCTTTAACCTCTTTTAGGATTGTAGGGGATGGGGTATGAGGGTGTATGGAGGGAATGAGTGGAGTGGAGGGAGTGGGTATTTGGATTGGTATTTTTTTTAAAAAAAAATCTAATGAGAAAAAAAAAAAGAAAAAAGCCCATCTTGGTTTTGTAAGCATAGTCTGCTTACATACAGAATGCTGTCAATCATCACTGTCAAGTAAATATACAAGATTGTTAGGAAAATATGAGTGGATGGTTTCCTCAGACTATATCTCCTTGGCTTTTCAGGGTTCATATGTATAGGAACATATGTCAGGAAAAATTACTCAGTGGCCAGGAAAGGATGAATTAGGAAACTGGAAAATGCTGACGATACAATGCTGAACACCAGCCCTCAATAAATGAATCTTTTGTCCAAAAGTTTGATCATAATGCTTTATTTTGGGTTGGTGAGGACAGTGCCATGACACACATGTGGAGTTTTGGGGACATTTTGTGAGATCAAGTCCCCCTTTCCACCATGTGTCATACTCAGCACATTGACCTTTACAAAACAAACCATCTTGTGAGTTCAGTTGTCCAATATTTTAGGATACTTATTGTGTGTGACATATCTTAAACTTTCACAAAACTAGGTTTATTTATGCATATATAAAATAGTATACAAATAAAACATTTGCTCATAATAAATTACAAATTTATTTCAAAACAGATATTTAGTATATGTAGAATTTTACCATCCATTAAAGACAAAACCATATTTACATACCAAAGAGATTAATGTGCCTATTTATTTTTACGTAGTTAAATCCTGGCTGGATATTTGGCACTGCAGGACATATGGCATCCTCAACACTTTTCAGAGTTGATCAATATTTTGATTTCATAACCACTGCTGCTGACAATGCTGCTTCTTGTAATGACATAGTACAAACTGGCATGAATAAGTGTCGATCATTTCAGAAATGCTTGGAAATTATGTCCTAATTCTAAGCCAACATTCCCTCAATTGTGTTGTTAAAATCTCAGGTCAGCAACTCTCGAAGAGTAGAATTTAAAGATCAAGCATTCACATATACTCAAACTCAAAGATATACTAATATTATATCTACAAGTCAGTAATGTCAGTAGAAACATATTGCCTTTGTTTTCCATAATGAAATTTTTGTGTTTCTTTAAGACCAAATGTATTGTCTATCATAACCAAAGCACCACAGCCCAGAATGTAAGAGTTTGGAGTCTTAGCTCAGTGTAATTGCAAGGTATGTGTTCAGAATATTGGTTTTAATGAAGCAAGGCACTGTCAGAAACACCTTGGGTTTGATCTTGAATTTCTTTTCTTTAGAGACTCAGGGGATGATTCTGTGGTTAAGAAGCCTTGATGCTCTTACAGAGGACCTAAGTTAGGTTATAAGAAACCTCCTTGAATGACTTACAAATTCTTGAAACTCCAGTTTCAGATCTGATTTCCTCTTCTGGCCCAATGGATTCCTGCACACAGTGTATATATACACACAGAGACACACCTCACACTATCACATACACACATAAAACAAAAGAGATCTTTTACTGTTGTCTTTTATTTTACAATGCTCAGATTCAACAACACTACCTAATATAGGATTGTATTCCACCGTTTAAGAAAGTTGGTGTTATACCTATTGCCACATTGAAGAGATAAAGATATACAAAAGGATATAGTCCTACCACCAGGGGGTTAACATTAGTGCAAATTAATCAGAGTAGAAGCAGGCTAGCTTGTAGTCTGAGGGGGCAAAAAGGCTATAGGAAAAGTTTGTCGGAGAAGCAATGGTGGTGTCTTAGAATTTTTATTGCTGTGAAGAGATACAATGACCAGGGCAACTCTTATAAGGAAAACAATTAATTGGTGTGGCTCACTTACAGTTCAGAGATTCAGTCCTTTATCATCATGATGGGAAACATCAAACCATGCAGACAGATATGGTGCCAGCTACATCCTGATCAGAAGACAACAAGAAGTGGACTAACAGGAAGTGGACTAGCACACTAGGCAATATCTTTGATCATAAGAAACCTCAAAGCCTATCCCCATAGTGACACATTTCCTACATAAAGTACATACCTACTTCAACAAAGTCACACATCGAAATAGTGACATTCTCGATGAGCTTATGGGAGCCTATTAAATTTAAACTACCACAAGTGGCATTCACACAGGGCTAGATACATTGCATGTGAAGAGGCAGAGCTCTGGGTCCTAATCCACCTATCTGAAGCATGACCCCAGGAACAACACTTGGAGTCATTGGCTCTTTGTGCTTTATGGCAACAGTGAGATGTGGTCAGGTCAGCAAAGCCACTGCAGTATATGCTTGCCTGACTGCACTATAAATTGGAGGTGTGATATTGAAATCTTAGAAACATATAGGGAATCATAGCAAACACTCCTGGCAAGAAGGATTACAAGGTAGCCTTCTAAGGGCACAGGGCAGACAGCACCATTCCAAATCACGTTGGGGCAACAATACTTTCTTCTTTATTTTTCTGTCTGGGGTTGTGGTAGATGGGGCTCCACTGCTCCACTGACCAGGAAAGGAGGTATGCTTCCTTTTGAGTAGTCTCATCGACAAGCCGCTATTTTCAGAAGCTGGTTTTTCCTTATTTAGGGCAGCAATTTTTAGAAGCCATTGCCGGTCCTGGTTTCAGACATAGTAGAGAGCAGAATAGCATTGCAAGCTTCTGAGTTTAAGTGGCATGCACTTCCTGATAGACACAACCTATCAACCTATTTATAATTTTCTGTATAATAATATGGACATTGTGGAATTTGTTTCAGTAAAGTATACTATGCTCTATATTGTTGCTTTCTAACTTGAAAAGTAAGCATAACAGGGTACTCTAAGTTTTTTATATCATTTTATCAATACTAAAATGTGAAGTAAACTATTTTTCCCATAAGATAATTTCCCTCTGTATGCTATGAATATGTCTCATTACCATTTGTTAATAAGGAAGTTATTAGATAGGCAGGAAAATAAAACTGAATGTAGAGAGAAAGAAGGCACTGAGAAAACAAGACATGTAGAAAATGAAGTAATGCCATGGCCACATGGCAATCCATAATCTAATATTTTAATATAAATGGGCTAATTTACAATGTAAGAGCTAACTAGACATACACATGAGACATTGGTCAAACAGTGTCATAATTAATATAGTTTTTATGTATTATTTGGGTCAGGGTGGCCTGGAAACAAAAGTACTGTTTCAGTTTACAATAAGAATTATGGAGAAATGTGATAGAAACTAAAACCACATTCACAGGTAAAAATAAGTTTCGTAAACAAACTCCTAAGAACACACACACCTCTCAGAAAAGTCATACAGTAGCCATAGTCCCAACCATATATTATTATTATTATCAATGTAAATTTGAAAAGGCAAATCTGATCTGAGAACTCTCCCTTGTGTTAAGACCCTGTGCAAGTTGGTAGTGGTAGAGACTGGGTTTTTTTCTCTGAAATATTGACTTAGTTATCTCCCAGTCACAAGCCTGTTGTAAAGACCAGTCAATAGATTTGACTCCGACCAGGTTGAAACAATTTCATTCAGTCCCTCTTGGGTTAATTTCAAAAATATTTGAGTTTGGGGTTTTCATCTTCTATCTTTCTACATTCCCCTCTGGGAATCCTGTTACATAATGCTATATAGCCTTCTCCCACCTGTCATGCCCTCTGCTTTCCCCTTGAATGTCTTTCCCTGTAAACTTTGACCCATCTTATGAAATGCTTTGCTGACCCAAACTGTCAAGTCTCAGCTGCTTTTTTTATTGCTCAGGCTTTATATTATCCAAGAACCTCAGAAAAAGTGTCCATCACAAAAAAAGAAAATCTCTGAAATAAGAAATTAACTCTAAAAATATAAAACACAGAGACAAAATGTCTTAATTCTGGTAGTTTGATATGGGATTTTAATTACCAGCAACATTATTTTACACTCACCCTAAAGATACTAACTAGCCAATGGTCATGGAATACAAGGGTAGCAATGATTAACCACTGCTCATAAAATATAAAATAGCTGCTATGGAAACCAAAAGGTCTCTTAGAAACATCAGAAGCAAAACAATTTAAAATAATTTGACTTTAACTGGTTATTTTTAAATAATTATTCCAATTAATGAAAATATGGATATATTAATAAAACATAGCCAATTGACCATTTTTAGAATATTCAGTTGGAATTAATGAGTTATTAACAAATATTTTTAATCAAATAGAGCATAAAGTAGTCAATATACAACAAAGTGTTTTGTAACTGTCACAAAATGTGTTATGATGACAAAAATATTAAAACCCTCTATTCTTGATCTAGTTTATTGTTTTAAACATCTTCAATTGCATAATATTATTTTTTCTTACAGTATGCCCCTATACACAAAATATGAGACGTATACTTTAATATTTCTAAAAATTAGACATTAGAAACATTTGTTTCAAACTGCAATCATTTAAGTTTCATTGCTTTCATCAATTTCATTGTATCATTGGCCTTAACCAAATGCAGCAAGGGCAAGAAAGGGTTTATTTTGTTTCACAGGTTTTATAGCCAAAGGAAGTGTAGGCTGGAAGAGAAAGGAGGAAGCTGAAGGCAGAAACAAGAATAAGGTGCATAATGACTTGTTTCATCTGGCTTGCTCAGCTACTTTTTATACAACAAACCTGCCTAGGTTTGGAACTGCCCACAGTGGACTAGGAGCCCCTGACTTCAGTTACCAAACTAGAAACTCTCCAAAAGACATGCCCATACGCCAATCTGTTGAAGGCAATGCCTGAGTTGAGGTTGGTCTTCCCAAGTGTGTCAAGTTGGCAACTGAAAGCAATTATTACAAACAAAATTCTATAAAATGCACTATAAAATGTTTGTTGTTTATATAAAAAGGAATTATGATTCAGAAGATGGCTCAGCAGGTAAAGGTGCCTGAGTTCAGTCCCTGCGAATCGCATGGTGGAAGGAGAGAACTGATTCAGTCCAGTTGTCCTGTACTACGTTTGTGTTATCTTATGGTACATACACACACATTCTCACACAGCACACATATACACACACTTATACACACATGTATACATAACATAGACATGCACACAGACATACACTCTTGCACACACACTACTCTTAATTAATAAATAAGTGTAAATAAAGTTTAAAATAGAAAAAGGAAGCAAGAGAGGAGCAAGAGAAACAATGGAACATAAGGAACAAATGCAAATTTCTGTGTAAGAAGTTGTTAAACTTCCTGAGGCAAATTGGAACACTGTCAGTACAGTGATTAATTTTAGTTTAAACACACTTGAGTATTAATTATTACATCTTTTGTATTTTTCCATATTTTTAAACTATATGTAAGGAAACAGGTTTTCATACAACCAAGTATCTTAACAAAAATCTTGCAGGAAAACAATACCCATTCACTTTTGTCAAACTTTTAAACTATCACAGATTATATAACATTCTAATGCGAGGTTTTAAATGGCTTGGTATCTGTTCCTATTGGTACTATATTTATTTTATGTGACTTTTAAAATTAAGAAATTCTATAAGAAAATGCTATTTTTACAGTGATTGTAATTATATAAGAATTTATTAGAAATGAATCTAAACTTTACTCATTTGTTTGAAAAGATCTTCCTTTCCCGTCAAAACTCTGCATGCTAAGTTCATTCCTATGTGTGAACTAATTCTCACCTCATGGGAAAGCACCAATTAGACTTGATTAGATACTGAATTCCTTGGGGTAACTGCAGGAAAGCCCTTTAAATTAAATTATGGTAGAGATAGAAAGAAGTTGAAATATGGTAGGCTCCACAACTGGCATTCTGTATTGGTGCAGTATGTTTTATCATCTTGATATTCCTATGAAAAGTATGAATTTTAGAAGAGGATTAATTTTATGGATATGTGCATTTACCTGCACATATATGTGTTTACTATGTGGGTGTAGTGCCTGAGGAGGCCAGAAGACGGCATCAGATCCCTTAGAACTGGGTTACAAATGCTTGTGAATTGCCATGCAGGTGCTGGGAATTGAACCTGCATCCTCCCGAAACGGAGGACATGCCCTTAACCTCTGAGTCATTGTTTAGACCTGGAAACAGGCATCTTCATCACACTTTATAACATAATTCATCCAAAGTAGAGTCTACCTCTGGCAACTGCACACAATCCAAACAATGAAATGTCAACAACCACTGATACCTTTGGGGAAATCACAGTGACTGAGCGTCTAGCTTGCCCATGGTCTGGCAGATCACATTAACATCTCTCACCACATCCTGTCTATTTTTAATCAACTGGTCACAGCCTAGAGTCATTTGAGAGATGGGATTTCCATTGAGAAAACATCCCTGAGAGATCAGACTGCATTTACTAATAAATGATTGATGTAAGAGTGCCCAGCACATTGTGGGTGGAGCTACCCTTGGACTGGTGATCCTGGGTTCTAGAAAAAAGCATGCTTGGAAGATAAGAATGTTGATAACAATGCTAATGATGAAGGCCTGGCTTGTATAGTTTCAAAGATAAGACTATTGGGATCATTTTCTATTTTGAGTTGAGAACCTGTGGTTCTGGTTAGCTGGGGCTGAAGAATCAGCCATAATTAAGAAAAGACCAGCATTACTGAAGTCAAACCTCTTCATTTCCAGAGTAGTTGACACTGGTCACCTGGAACTAAGAGTTTAGTAGTGGTTGGGAAATGAAGAGCAACATTGGGGTAAAATCTTTTGGAAAATGTTTCTTTAAGATCAGCACACAGGTTGTGTTCTGGATGTGGCTAAGTCTGTACTTCATGCTGGCAACCAACCTTAATAATGTAAGAGTCACCCAGGTGGTACTGGTTTTAGATGCATGAAAGGGTCATGGAGAAAGTTGAGGCTTTCCACTTGAGACAGCCCAGGAGAGGTTATTGGTGAAAATTCAGTGCAGTAGCTGCAAAGCATTATGGTGTTTTGCAGATTCCAACGCAATGATGACAAACAAAAACATCAGCACTGAAAAACATAACAACTTTGTGCTTTAGTGAGCAGGTGCTATGTTTTCATTCCTTGTGCCACCTTGTGTTCCTTCTCAGGCTTGCAGATTTGGGATTAAAAATTATTTCTAAAGATAAATACCACTCCAGTAGTACAGTTGTTGTGCCCAGATTATGACTCCCCAGAGAGAGACCACCAGAGAGGTCCAGACTGTAATAAGCAAGGTTTAGTCAGCATAATACAAACATGTTTGGAACCCATCTCCATCCCCGTTGTAGTGAGGTAGAGAGGAGTTGTATCTCCTCTGTGGTGTAAGCTTTTAAAGCCATAACTACAAAGAGGCTTTTTGAAGCACTTTGGCATGGGTGCAAGGACTTTTGCTCCCTCCCATCCTGCTAAGTCACCTTTTTCCTTGTTTTTAGAGCAAGGCCACTGTTTCTGAGTTAGGGCAACTTTATCAGCCTGTACCAGGTGACTGGCTGGGTTGAGCTCAGTGACCTTGTGCTTGGAATCTCCTGGGTGGGAGAGGAGAAGGCCACTATCTTCCTGGGAAAACATTCTGCTAGGAAATTTTTTCTCACACCTTTGAGAATGAGGGGTGAGGTTCCTACACAGTGGACCAGATATATTGGCAAATAACTATGCAAAGGATTATAATCAATCAAGGGAGGCAAATCCTCATAATCAATATATAAAAGAATATGAGGATCACATCCAATCTTTATGATGTCTTTGTAATAGGAGTTGAATCTCACCTACAATATAAGCAGAGTTTAGGAAAGGAATAATAGGGACTGGAAAGATTCCTCAGCAAGTAACAGAGTTTGTTTCGCTAACAAGGACCAGAATATGGGTTGGACCACTCATAAATACCTGCATCTCCAGCTCCAGGGGATATTCCTGTCTTCCATGAGCACTTAACTCTCATGTACATGCATAAATAAAAATAAATAAACACTAGTACCAATATAATTATTTAATCTTTCTAAAACATAATCCGTAAATAATCTTAGGTACTATCTAAGGATCTGATCACTGGAAATTTATTTCTCGGAGTTAATAAAACATAGACACAAAGCTTCTACTAAAAAGTTATATAACGTACTGGTAGCTAAAATAACAAAGCACTAGAAACATCATTAAACATCATAAAATAACAAAATATTAGAAATAACATCAAATTTTCTAAATAACTAATGGTTAACCTGTTTCATAAAATATTAATCAGTTATCTTATATCCTTTCAATAATCAGATCAAATGTATTTATCATCTACTAAATGCATTTATTTATATTTACTAAATGATGATATTCTTTACCCCATCATTATGTTACTTTTTCTATATTGTCTATCTATGCTTGTTTTATGAGTACAAAATTAAAACATAATCTTATTAGAGTAATAGTCTAGATATGAAAAAATATTCAAAGCAACTAAGTGATAGACAAAGTGTGTGTGAGATAGGAAGAGTGACAGTGGCAGAGACAAGGTAGTAAGGGGAGACAAGAAAAACTTCACAGCAAACTGTTTGCAGCAAAGTCAAAGCATTCTTATGTGTAGTCTAAAGGGAAGAAGGATGCTCATGATAAAAAGTATTTAGAAAAACATTTCAGCTAGAAAACATTTTTTATATTATGATCTGGTCTATAAAATGCTCCCTAGAATCTAAGCATGCTATCTTATAAGAAGTACATTTTGCTTGATATCAAAATGTATTTTCTAGCTTTTAAAATTAGTGTTGCTGAAATAAATATGATTTGTTCTTACATAAGGAACCATTTACCCTATATGTTTTTAGGAAATGCTAATGATCTGGGGATGCTGACCTTCCAAAGAAGTAATCAATGTTTAAATTCATTCTGTACACTGTTCGGTTCATGAGTTCTCTCTTACAGTAAATACATTAGCATCAATATTGATATACTAATCTATCAGCCTGGCTGACATGTTTCATCTTCTAACACCTCTGACTTCTCTTGGGGGGATCTTGGACATTAACTTGGAGGTTATATGCTAATTTGTCACCTAGAAGCATGTGTTTGTCTCACACATATGAGGGTCACAAGGAAATCACAAAATTTAAAAACTAGACAATTAATTTACCCATTTAAATGGCAAAAAAGAAATCAATATTTGCTTTGAGGATTGCACATGCTGGTTTTCTAGCCAGGTCGTCTATACAGGTAAGTGACTGGCTCATGGGAAATAAAGCTTGACAAGCAACAAATTTGACTTGAAAAACCACAGAACCCATCATTACACTGCAATGTGGGTTTCTGATTCTCTTCAAGGATTCTGATATTGGAATCTTATTATTAAACAGAAAGACAGTAAATTAATTGTTTGAGATTGTCCTATTTGTTTTCTGTTTCTGTGTTGACCATGACTAAAAGCAACTTGGAAAGAAAGAGTTTATTTCAGTTTACAGCTTATAGGCAGTCATTGATCTAAATCAGGGTAGGACTTCAAGACAAGGGACCAAAAGCAGAAGCAGAAACAATGGAGGAATACTGCTTACTGGCTTGCCCCCACCTGATTTGTTCAGTTACCTTTTTTTTTTTCTATGCTCTGCAGCCACCTCCTCGGGATTGGCACTACCCACCATTGTCTGGGTTCTCACATGTCAACCAGTAGTGACAGTGCTTGAAGTTTTGTTGGACAGAAGCCTGCCTACAAGCTGATATTATAGAATCATTTTCTCAAATGTGATTCTCCCTCACCAAATATGTTTAGAATTGTGCCAAATTGGAAAAGCTGAGTCTCTCAAGGAGATAAAAAGACAGATCAGCAATGAAAGCCTTTGCTGCACAAGTGTCTGGGCTAAAGTTCAGATCCTAAAACCCACCTACTAAGAAGTGATTTGGGTGTGGTGCCCACTGATATTCCAGTCTTGGAAGCCAGATACCAGGTATCCCTAGAATCATCGGACTTGCAGAATTAACCATTTAATGAGCTCCAGAGATGGAACGAAAACCTCTGCCTAAATAAGTACCCACATATGTGTACCCACATACCTGGAAAATTGAGTACACACATGTATACCACATGTATGGAAAAATGGGCTTTAATCAGCATCATCACTGTATTTATAAAGTCAGAAGTTTGTATACATCCTCTGAACTACTACATACTGTGCAAGTGTTGGGGACAGATGAGAGATACTCTTGTCTTCTCTGGAATCTTGAACTCCTATTTGTGCAGATATCAACAGAGCCGTGTGTGTGTGTGTGTGTGTGTATGTGTGTGTGCACATGTGTGTGTATGTGTGTGTGTATGTGTGTGTGTATGTGTGTGTGTGCACATGTGTGTGTATGTGTGTGTGTGCACGTGTGTTTACCTTCAGTGCCAGTGAGCCACATGATTAGGACTGATGAAGAAAAGACCATGTTTGAGCTCTGAAGGTCAGAATGGCTTCTTGGAGACAATATATGAGCACTTTTGTTTTCCATTTTTTAAAATTGACTTTTATTGAGCTCAATATATGAGCCCTTAAAGAAGTAGGAGACTGGAGACTGTGGAGAGATCTCCAGAGTTGATGTTCTGAGTTCAAACATCCAGACCCCACATAAAGTCAGGCTCCTGCAGGAGCATGATCTCAACATCAGTACTCCTTTGCATAATAGAACAATGAGACAGTTGAATCCTGGGAGCTTCTGGGACAGCTAGCCTGCTGTGTACAGAAATAAACAAGAGACCAAAACGTTAGAAGATGAGGACTTACAGCTAACTTTATCCACTGACTTCCAGAAGTGTACTGTGACATGTGCTTGTATACACACACACACGCACCACACAGCAACTTTTATAAAAGAAAGGGGTATATGTAAGACAAAAGTGACTTTCCAAGAATCACCTCTTTGTAGGCAAACATTTTCTGCATTATTTCTTCACTTACTGATAACATTCCATCTGTGTTCTAACTAGTTCACTGTGTTGTTAATAATGCTTTTTTCTGTTTTTATAAAAAATTATATGATTCTAATTCTATTCTATGGTTAAGGTCAAGAAAATTATGTTCCATATGGCAGTACCTTGTTTCTTTATTCACCACCTTCATATTCAGGATAAACTCGATTAGTTTATCTTTTCATTTGTAATAATTATTGAAATCATAGCAAGTCAAAATACACCAGTTTTTCTAGGTCCACAGGCCAATGTGCATTAGGTGGTTTCTGCCTCTGGGTCTTAGTAATGTGACAGCAAAGTTATTAGTGTGTGGTCGAAGTTTAATTTGGGCTGCAAGCTCACGAACAACAACACAGAGGCGTAGCTTGATCATTAGCCTAGGCCTGTCCCACTATCTTTTATAACTTAGATTAACCTGCTTTTATAAATCTATGTTCTTCCACATGGTTTGGTTACCTCTCCTCCTTACTGTATGTACCAGTGCCTCCCTGGCATCTCTGTCCTACCCATTCTGCTTCCTCTGAGTCTGGCTGGTCCCTCTGCCTTCCTTCTTACCAGAGTCCTCTCTGTCCCCAGAAGTATTCCCTAACCTCTTCCTGCTTAGCTACTGGCCATTTAGCTTTAATATTCCACAACATTTATCACATTTATTTCTGCCTAACTATTGACCATTCAGCTCTTTATTAAGCAAATCAAAAGGCACCTTGGCAAAGAGGCATCTTCACAGTATAAACAAATATTCCACAACATTAGTATAACTAAGCATGGATGGTAGTACACACCTGCAATCCCAGCCCTTAGATGCAGAAGGACCAGGACTCAAGATCATTCTCAGCTGCACAGTGAATTCAAGGCCAACTTGAGAAGTTATGGGGGCCAGACTTTGATAAGAACATTCTAAAGCTGGTCTATGCTGAAGGTTAAGATGAACACCTGATGGGGAAGATTGCTGGAAGCCCTTTACTCAAACTGTGGGAAGAGTCAGCTCCTCCTTGGCTGCGTGACTAAAGAAATCAATTCCTTCCTGGTTGTCAGGGGTGATGTTGAGTCTCCAGCTGTATTCATTAGATGGTAGCTGGCTTCATTGAAAGCAGTGAGGTAGACAATCCATTCGCCACAGCAAAAATTAGAATCACCTGTAGTTTGTGCATAGCCTAGGATGCCAACAACCTGGATACACTGTGTTTTATTTCAATGACTATTTCTGCTTCCTTGATGAGAAGGAAATAAAACCACAGTTTGAGTATCATGTAAAGGAGACCAACTTCAAGGGCTTTGCAATTTTACAAAAACAAATTATCTTATCTGGACATGGAGACACACATCTATAGTCTCATCAGTGTGGAGGTAGCGGCAGGAAAATCACAAGTTCTAGGACAGTAGTCACTCTAGAGTAGTGGTCTCAACTTCTGGGTCAAGACTCGTTTGGGGGGTCAAATAACCCTTTCACAGGGGTCACCTTGAGATCATTGGAAAACACAGACATTTGCATTATGATTCATAATGGTAGCAAATTTACAGTTTTGAAGTAGTAGCAAAAATAATTTTATGGTTAAAGGGTTACCACAACATGAGGAATGGTATTAATGGGTTGCAACACTAGGAGGGTTGAGAACCACTGTTCCACATTGTGTAGAGTCTGTTTCCCACACAAGTTTGCTTGGGAAATGTAAAATTATGCTGAGAATATGTCTTTAGGGAGTAAAGATTCTAACACTACATTTATTGTGCCGCTAGTTTCCTGTTAGTACAGTTTGAGTTCTAGATTTTCTAAATATGCGATGTTAGATGAGACCAGTTCTGCTCAACTCTTATTGCAATATATGATGCCTGGAGGGATCAGATTGAAGCTTTCTAAAGTGAATGTTATTTTACAATTCTTTTTAGGCTGTGTGCGATGACATCTACCTTTAATCCCAACACTGGGAAGTTGAGGCAAGTGGATGTCTCTGAGTTCCGTGCCAGCCCTGGTCTACATAGAAAGTGAAACAACTTCTCAAAAGAGTTCTTTTCACATCTGTGTGTGTGCATGCACGTGAACACACGCATGGGCATGTTTGTGTGTGCATGTGTGTGTTTGCATGCATGTGCATGCTGTGTACACATATACACAGGCACACATCCCATAGAGTGAGAACTTGGACGAATCAATTCTTGTGTCAGTCAGGAGGTTCCTAGGGATTGAACTAAAATTGTCAGGTTTTTATCCCAGGAACCTTTACTGGCTGAGTCATCTCACAGGCCTCTAAAGCTAACCTTGGCCTAATATAATTTTATGCATTGGTGTGTATACATGTGTGTATATATGTGTGTGCTTGTGTGTGTGTGTGTGTGTGTGTGATTTCTATACATATATATGCAACAGTGCATGTATGCAGATCTGACCACAACCTTGGACATCAGCCCTCATAACACACCTGGTTTGTGTGCACCATTGCACATGTCAATACAGCTAGTCTGGGACTTCTGTGTCTCCATCTTATCTTGTCACACCAAAACTCTAATTACTTATGATGAAGACCATATTTAGATTTACATAGGTACTTGTGTTTGAACTTAGGTCTTCCTATTTAGGCAACATGCAATGAGTCATCTACCCAGTCCTTTTAAGGAGAATACTTCATTAAATACACCAAATACAGTAATTTGAAAGTTTTAGTTTGGAAAAAATAAGATTAAGGCAAGTTCCTGTCCAACCACAGATTTTTTTTTTTGCAATGAAAATTAGGACAATGGTTGTTCGATACAGAACAAAATATGCCATTTTAAAATATGACTGTTCACCCTGATACTGTATTGATTTTTTTAAAGGTTTTACAGTGCCTCTGGAACTCTGTGGAAGCCGAATTGTACAATCTGTAACGTGCAGAATTCTGCAGAGTCTAAAGCAGGGGACTTGGGTCACTCAGAGAAGCAACATCACCACAAAGAAAAAGTGATAGAAGTGTGGATTACTCACATTCCTGAAAGCACACATTCCTGTGTGTGGTGCCCTGACATTTCACAATGTTGCATCCACACTCATCGGAGCTCCGTGTGCGACGACTGTGTTTAGAGCATAGTAAACATGAGGTCCTTCTATCAGCACACCATTTCTTCATGCTACAAACAGCGCTGACTCACTCTGTAAGAGAGTTTTGTGACGGTTTCTAAGATTTTCTTAGCTTTTCATAATTTTGACATGTGCATAGGTATAAAAACAGCTAAACTCTAGAAGGTTTGAGAAAGCAGTACACCTGCTACATTTTAAAGAGAAGCATCAAACGCACTATGCAGAGATGCCTGGAGAACATACATTCACCTCCTATTGACCCGTATTTGTCAGTTGTTAGAAGCTGCTGCTCCTGATGTTTCCCTTCCTCCCCTTCTCATTTTTTCTTCTTGTTTTATCTTTCCCTTTCTTCCTCCTTCTTTATTTCCCCCTTTTCTTTTCCTTCTCATTTTTCCTTCTTCTCATCTTCCCTTTTAGTTCCTTCACTTCTCTTCTTATTTCTCTGCTAATATCTCCTCCTCTCTTCTCTCCCTCTTCTTACTTCCCTTTTTCCTTTCCTTTTTCTTCTCCCTCTTACTCTTCCTCAACCATTCTGTCCCTCTTCTTTCTCATCCTCATATTCATCTGCCTCCTCTCCTTCTTTCCCAAAAACTTGAATTTATACATTTTGGAAATGGTAAGTATAGTGTTGAATATCTGATTATATGATTGTAATGATATATACAGAATTTGATTTGTATATATCTATTGTTATACCAACATAAGCAAAATTTCCCACCAAAGTGGGAAATTTTATCTAGTACTGGGCACTATCAGGAAAGCTCATTCCACGTCTGTACAGATCCAGACCTTATGTTCTATTATTTCTGGAGAAGGAACAAATTCACTACTATACAAAAATGCTGATTAAATAGGAAACCCTGCAGGTCTCAGTGGGGAGAGAAAATTGTCTTTCTTTGGGTTAGAAATACATGAAAGACACTAAAGACAAGTGAACAGAGAGGGGCCTGGCTACTCTTCACAAGACAGGACTGTTAATCCATATGCTTCGACACTATTCCAATCTGGGTACACTTTTCTGTCTTTCTAAATCACCCTCCTTTATGGTTGTCTTGAAAACATCTCACTTTCTCTCCGAAATGAATCACACTGTCCTTCACTCAGAAGGCATCTTTGAAAGGTGCAAGTGTAAATTTATTAGGAAAAAGGTAAGTTATTGTGTATCCCCGAGGCTATCATCAGCATTACTCCCATTTTTATCTTTTTTTCCCTTTCTTTTTTGCTTTTTTATAACCATGCAACACAAGCTCTCGATCCTTTTTCTTAGTTTGAAAAGATTAATTTTGCCATCGGTTAACATATATTTTGATTTTAATAGTATAACTTAATTTCATCCCACAAAGCAACAGTCATTTCTTTAAGTATGAACCTTGGGTTATGAAGCATTTTGGAACATTTCTCTTATGAGTCAATCAATCATCTCCCTTCCCGGCACCCAAACATTTTCCAAAACAACCTCAGAATAAGATGAGCAGCATCCCAGAAACAGTTCTGAGATTTTAGCCTGCATTTGTTAGTGGAAGGTAAACCTAATAAGACAAGCACAGGACAAAGGATGACCACTCTTGATATGTAACACAGAAGCAAATAGAAAACCAAACTTCTTTAATCTGATACTTTAGCTTGCTAGCCTTCCCTTAGATTTGAATACGAAACCTGAGACAGGTAAAAAAACAAAACAAAACAAAACAAAAAACCCACAACTATTTTCAGTTGGTCACATGTTGTGTTTGAATATGAAAATGTGACATACCCTGCACCACCTCAAGGATTGGCACAGTCTTTCCTGAGGTGGTGATTTGGGAAAGCTGTGGAACTTGAGGAGAATGGGTACTTATGAAGAGAAGTGGTTCACTGGAGGTAGTGTTGACACATATTTCTTCCACTTCATCTCACAGAGTAACCAACTCCTAACCATGGCTGCCATGTGATGAGTAGTTCCCATGCAGCCCTGCTTTCCCAGCAATGGTGAACTGTATCTCTTTGCGATGTATGGCAAGTTATTAAATATAGCCTCCATCAAATTGCTTTGGTCCGCTATTCTTTCTAAGCAAGGAGACCAGCAAGTAATTCATCATGCTATAGATAAATGAATCTCCTCTCCTTTTCTGAGAGTGATCCAACTCTGTGGCCAGTGGAGCTATTAAGAGAACACTTGAGTCAGACGAAGGGACAAAGGGTAATTTAGTGGGGTGTAGAATATATAAAAGACTATCTAAAAGGCCCCCTCAGAGTGCTCACACACCTCTTTCAACTTCCTTGATGTGACTCTCACTCAGCTAAAGATTTATTTTATTTTAGTTTATACTTCTTATTTAAGTGACCAGTGGCCTGTTGCAAATCCCTTGGAGATTTTTGTTACAGTCTCAGTAATATTTTCACATAGAACTCAACAATGCAAAAATAACCTGAACTTCCGTAAGTTGAAGGAAGGCTTCACAAGGCACTTCTTATTCGGCTAAATCTTTTCACTAATATAATCTTAAAATAGCCCCCATAAAATTGCTGAGAGACCCGTGGGAGTTTAACACATGTATTGAAGGAGAAAATTAACCACGTATGGTGTACAAAGAACACACTGATTGAAAGGTGCTATATACATGAGAGATTCTTTTTTCCTTTTCTGTTACCACTCAAAGAGCTTTGTTGGAAACTGACCATGCTATATGACTATATATAGAAGATACTGGAATTTTTAAATATGTGATTCAGACTTGTGTAGGAGTAGAGACTGGATCTTTATTCTGATAAATCTTAAGCTAACAAATTTACTAAAAGAGAATATTAACTTTGTTAAAAATCTAGTTTCATTTTGGGAACTTTGAGTGAGATTTTTTTTTTCTAAGTCCTATAATAGAGTGGCTCAGTTCAGTTGAAAAAAAGCATTTTTTTTCTATCATATGATTTGATGTTCTTTAAAATCCTAATATTCTGCAGAAGATGCACTGTCTGAGTAAACAGGAAATGTCTCTAATTCAGGATTCATTTCATAGGACTTTCTAGTCAATGTGGTGTAAGAATCAGTATGACTAGCTCATGGGTTGATAAATCTAGAAAATTCCAAAGGGTATTTAAGTCATTGAAATCTCTATCACCTGCATCATGGAATATTTATATGTTTTCTATTGTTACTCCAATTGGGAAAGAATTTAAATACTGAGTATTTTAATGGCATGGAAATGTATTCCATTGTGACAAAAATGTAATAGTGCTGAAGAATGAATTTGGAAGAGGAATATATTTCATGGGGTCAAACTAGTGATTCTATTTTAAAATATTCAAGTAGGGAAATTACTTCACAGTTCAGGAAGTATTTTACCTGTGGTATCAGAATTATTATAACATTATTTACATGTGGAGCTAAAGGCAAATATCACATCAACTGAAAATTTCCCAGATTAATTAGAACAACAAACTTTTAATATTCATGAGAAGAAAGAAACAAAAATGAAAACCAAGACTTTCAAATATAACTGGAAGAAACTGACAACAAAGGTCATTCTCAGATTTTAAAACACATTGCAGGCATTTCATGTTTAAAACGTTTTTAACTCACACTAATTTGTATCCAGCTTTGTTTCAAGCATTCATATTTGAATTCTCTGGCAGAATGTCTGGTGAAGCCCGAAAGAAGCCCCTTTGAGCTCACCCCATCATTCATACTCCACTGCTATGGTGTGTAGAGACAAGAGCTGTATGTTGAGCATGACAAGATATGATACATCAGTTGGGAATTGTTTGGATAAGGATACAGTTTGGAACTTTAAATATTTTCCTTTTGGAAAGAAAAATTTTCTTTTAAAGTTTGTTTTAGCAAAGGAGACAAATAAAGAATGAAGATGAAGTCCAAAAGTAAAACAGGAAAAAAAAGTCGCAGTACTGACCCATGTTGCTTTCTGAGTCATAGAAAACTGAAATTGCTGTCAGGATAGTAGGGTACCCCGCAGAGAACCCGAAAACCTTGAGGAAAATGGTCAAAGTGAAACCACTGCTTAAAACTCTTTCCTACTGGTGAGTTCTTGCAAGCTACAAAGAGGACAGGAAACTGGGCTGCTCCTCGCTGAGCTTCTGAAGTGTGCAGTGGCCCTCAAAGTGATGCAGTTTCATAAGTAAGAACTAATCTTGAGGGAGATAGACAAGAATACCATTAAAATTCTGCAGCAAAGCAGATGCCTCGTTCTTGGTTTGGGATCTTTTTATATGTAACAATTGTCTCTCACAACATTCAGGTCAGGTCAGGACTTGAATGGGATTTTAAGCATCATTCATCATTTAAGGATGAAATCACTTGTATAAAATTTTTATCAATTATTTAAAAATTTCTGACAATTTTTTCAGGAATGAGTATGGATATTTTTACATAAATACTTTATTCCATCTTTGGATGACAGGATTCCATACCAAGACGGAGTTTTCTTGCTCTATTATTTGACCTCAATTCCAGCATTTATAGAAAGAAATGCAATTTAAAAAATACCATTAGATAAATT
>JAQHUG010000311.1:2227562-2250095 GCA_028555095.1 Dicrostonyx torquatus
TATAAAACTAGCCCACATACCCTGTTTCTAAAATAATGAAAAAATGATGATGTTATCTGAAGAAAGACATCTGGTTTGATCTTTGGCAATAGCACCCCACCCCCTACTAATGCACAGTCACACACAGTATTCAAAGAAATAAATAAAAGTTGAGGTTGAGTCTCAACCTAGATCCTGACACAGTCATGAAGTTTCAAAATCAGAGAAAGACTGAAGTCTTATTACAGGGAATGAAGGAAGGATGTTAGAGCTCAGGAGTGTGTTCAAAGCACGAAGGAAGTGAAGTGCTAATCAGGAAGGTCTCAGCTCAGTCCCCTTGCTGTGGTGGCTACTAATAAGAGGTGGGCTCAATATGAAAGGTGGTCTGAAACGTTGTTTTGCATTAGAAATTTGGAATAGGATTCTTGATGATGTTCTTAGGTAACATTCCATAATCCAGGCAACCTCTGCAAAATTGAGCTACATTAAATGCCCAGAACCATGAGATAGGATTATCCCTTCTTTGTTTATCAGCTGCAATAATTTACATGTGATTGGTAAATCAGTTTCAGCAGAGTTCAGGTTCTTCCACCAGCTCAACAATAATGTACCTTCAGCTACAGGGAATTAAGGGACATAAAAATGAGTTTCAAAGTTAAGTAATCAATGAAAAGCCTAAGCACCAGGATTTCCCTAGGCTATAGACTAATTTTAGCCTTGGAATGAACAGAGGATCACCTTTGAAACTCTATTAGGTTACTAAGAACACAGGGACATACTGAGGTTACACTAGTATTTGAACCTTTAGTCGGCCTGGTGAAATGCTTCAAGATGAGTAGGTTTCAAGATGTCTAACGAGGGTTTTCTGAGTCTATATGGGGAAGGATAAGTCAGGTCTGTGTTTTCACCTTTTACCTCTTTTAGGAAACTCAGAGCAACCTCAATTTTTCATCACGAGGAAATGCTGAGACAAAAACCTAAATTGCATTTGCAGTGAAGCCCTGCTATTTCAGTACATTAGCCACAGATTCAACAAAAGCAAAGTGGTTGTTAAGCTTTTCAGCTTCAATGGCATCTTTTTTGCTTTATTGAACTTAGGAGAAAAAAAATATTGTGGTGTCCACCCCAAGTCATAAAATCTAAGCATCTCACAAAAGATGCTGTGAGCCTTGACTCTGTTACAATTTCAGATGTGGCATGTTCCCACTCTGTATGTCATCTGAAATTTATGGCCATACCTTCAAATTTGAGCATGAGGCTGGACTCTTAGATAAATAGAATTGCTCAGAATGTCCCTTCAATGTACAGAATGAGCAAAGCTTGGTTCTCAGCCCAAGTGGTATCCCAGATACACCCAAAATGGCCAAGCTCTATCGTCATGCTGAATTCTTTTTCTACCTTCTCCTACAAACTCATTATTCACAATCCATTCAATTTTAAAACAAATGGGCAAATACAGACTGGAGAGATAGCTCAGGGGTTAAGATTGCTGTTGCTTGTTACTTTTCTACAGGAGCTAAATTCAGTTCTCCGTAATATATCAGGGAGCTCAATACACCATTAGCTAAAGCTCCAAGGTATCTGCACCCTTTTCTGGCTTGTTCAGGCACTTACAATATGTGTGCATTCACACACACACACACACACACACACACACACACACGAATAAAAAAAAAAACCAATTTGGTGAATACATTGCTTTGTGTGAAAATACCTTTCCATTAACTCTGGTATTTTTGTTTTGTTGGTTTTTATTTTTTGAAACTGTCTTCAAGTTTTAAGGAGTTATTTAGTATTATTTTAAATACTTTTGGGACATTAAATAACAAAAATAGTCTCAAATACAAGAGAATTATAATCTATTCCAAAATTTTATTACTTGCATTCTGTATGAAATACTCTATATTTTATTAAAAGACCTTAACAGGCTATTTCCATCCTCTAGAGAACTAGATAAGCTTAAGTTCTCCTTCGAATATGATTGTCAGTATACTCACTTTATGACATTATACCCTCCATCATCATTCTCTACATATGTATAGAATTTACTTTCAATAATTTTTTCTATCTAAACACAGTTCTGTGATCACACCCTCTTTATCATAAATATTCCAATTATGTGTTTTCAGTCTTCCTTCATTTGTATATTGCAATAGATGGATTTTCACTTACCAAGAAGTGAGATTAAACTTTACCCAGAGAAAGTGGAAGAGCAAATATTGATAGCACTGATCTCTCCCAGCAGAAGACAAGACACTTTATAGGAGAGAAATTGTCTTTTAGGGGAATTTCTTTTTTTGGTTTGGTCCATTATATCTTCTCAGTCCGTCCTCCTCACATCTCTCAGAATGCAAAAGTTATCAACTCTTATTTAAATCTACTAGCATTTCTGGAAAAAAAGCCTCATTTTATGGCACAAAATGCGTGGGTCACAAGAATACTAGTAAAAGTCAGACATTAAATGAGACAAGAGGACCAAAAGTTGAGCAGAACACTCATTGGTCCATGTGGAGCTTAGTCAATATAAGGATTTCTTTTGGACTTTAAAAAAAAAAGTCTACAGAATCTTTCTTGCACTTTAGTAATATCAATTGTACCTGAGAAAATATTTTTGTTGAATGTTGTTACAAAGAAAGTACACTGGGCCCAGTAGAATTTTCAATGTAGGTTGTATATACTGAAGGAAAGTGGAATTTTCAATGTAGGTTGTATATACTGAAGGAAAGTGGTAGAAGACCAACGACATTACTTCAGAAAACTTAGTCTTTCCCTGGCACAGATTTCCCAAAAGAATTAGTTCTTTATACCTTCGAAAGACTTTGCTTGAAATCAGCTGCTCACAAATGCCTTTTAGTGTTTGAACTATCTAGATGGCAGTGGTTTAATAAATAATTCCCTGTTTGTCTTTCTAAGTGCAACTCAAATAGCTTTCCTTCACAAAATTTTTCTTTGCTCCTTCAGTAAGAAGAAGCTAGCTATAGTTCCTTTCAACTGTAATAACAATTTATTTGTATTTATCATGTGACCAGTTTCCTAGCACAATTTATAAGTAAATATAAACATTTAAGCTTTCTTCTACAAAATGTGAGAATACATTTAGGAAAGTTTATAGGTAGATTCATCTTGAATACAAAAGTACCAGAATACAGAAGGTGATCTCACTAGACATGTGCTGACAGGAACATGAATGTGTATAAGAATTGTATGTGATATGACAAAAACGGAAAAGCAATTTTATGTACTAACCACCAAGACATATTTACAGTTAGAGGGATGTTTTAATTTGTTCAAAAGTAAATGTTATTATGCTATTTGGCAGATACTCCTGTAGATGGATGGATGGATGGATGGATGGATGGATAGATGGAGGGATGGAGGGATGGATGGAACAAATAAATATATGAGAATGATAAAATGTTGACTGGTACATATCATCACATTGTGAATCGATGCTTTATATACACATATAAGATAAAATATCAACATGATATGTGAAGTTGGGTCAGTTTAGTTTTTTCTTGTAATTATTTGGAACACATTGTGTTAGGCAGGGGCAGAGCCATCCCAATGAAGTGTCACATGGGACAGAGCTGTGTGATGCACTGAAGAAATAAGGCACAGATAAAGTTCTTTCTTTTCACATTTTACTTTTTATTGTTTTAAATTGTATGTGTGTGTGTGCATATGTATGGGAGCACATGAGTGTGTTTTCAGTGAACAACTATTAAGAGTCTGTTCTTGCCTTCAGCTTCATTGACTCAGAGTGTCTTTGCTGGTTAGGCCATTGTGCACACACCAGGCAAGCTAATATGTAGCCTCCTAGCAATTCTCTTGTTGCTTTTTTTTTCCTGGTCAGTTTATTTTCAACTTGATCAATAACTACAGTCATCTGGAAATAGGGAAACTCAATTAAAGAATTGCTTCCAAGCCGGGCGGTGGTGGCGCATGCCTTTAATCCCAGCACTCAGGAGGCAGAGGCAGGCGGATCTTTGTGAGTTCGAAGCCAGCCTGGTCTACAAGAGCTAGTTCCAGGAGAGGCTCCAAAAGCTACAGAGAAACCCTGTCTCGAAAACCCAAAAAAAAAATGCTTCCATCAAATTGGCAATTGAGCAAATCTTTAAAACAATTTCTTAATTATTAATATGGTCATTGCCCACCATGGGCAGGTGTTCCTGGCTTGTATAAGAAAAAAGTCAACCTGAGCAAGATGTGGAGACAAACCAGTAAGCAGCATTCCTCCATGTCTCTTTTTCAGTTTGTGTTCCAGCTTCCTTCCTTGAGTTCCTGTTTTAGCCTCCCTTGCTGTTAGACACTAATCTGTAAGACAGAGTCAACCATTTCATCCTCAAGTTCGTTTTATTTAGTGTTTTGTCACAGGAACCAGAAGTAAGCAGAACTCTCTGCCTCCCTCATCTAACCATAGAAGTGCTGGGTTCTAGATGCAGATGCATGCCGCTACTTTTCATGTGGTATTCAGTGACTGAACACAATCCTTAGGCTTCTGGGCATAACACATTTTACCCACTGAGCTGCTCCCTCACCCTGTGAGACATTTCTTAACACATGTAAGTTCTGAGCTTCTGTGGCTTTTTAAATGTCCCAACTTTGGCACATCACAAGCATCACGCTGATCTCTACAACTCAGCTCTTTGGAATTGTTTCCATTTTTAACATTTTCTGCAGACTTCCTTCCCAGCACCCTACTTCTGAGCTGTCCCTCTCCAGGCCTTGAATCAGAGTCATGTTTAGAAGCCTCTCCCTCCAAGCTCCTTATCAAAAGTCTCATACTTTCTGTACTGCTCATGAGAAGAATGCTGACCATACTGTGGATACCATTATAAATAGTCATTTCATTTTTAAAGCAAAAGAGACAAAAAATATATTTCATGGCAGCTCCCCTGGTGACAATCAGACTGTGTAGAAAAACTTGTGTGTACAAAGGGATCTATTTTAAGCATGCTCAGTGCTCCCTTCTGTGTGTGTTAGCTCCCATTCCAGTTGTCGGGTCCCTCTGCACCCCATAGTAATCTTTTCCCCTAGAATATTTGCTCAAAATGTTTCTCATTAAGCTCTTCATCATGATATGTTTGAAATTCATGTTTATGTATATGAACATGTGTGCAGGTCCACATTTGTGTGCATGCCTGTGAAAGACAGCGGTTCACATTAAGCGTCTTTCTCTAACGTTCTCTTAAAAGAAATTTTCAAGAGATAGAGAGCTTGGTGCTCATTGATTAGGTTGGAGTGGCTGACCATCAGATCCTGTTGTCTCTGTCCTGTCCGTGTGTGTTTACACAGGTGTACAGTCATGTCTGGCCTTTATTTGGTGTCAGTTTTTGGACTGTAAAATCCTATTTTATATTTTCAAAACAAAGAAGCAATTCTGTTATTTAAGGGAGGAAATACAGACTAATCGAGCTCTGTGCTCAAATCTAGACAAATACAGAAATACCCAGGAGAAATGGTTTCAACTTTTCAAGTGATTATTTAAAAAGAGTATTGTGAGTGCTTTAAAGTATGACCTACAATTTATGTTGTTTTAACCCTTCAGAGTGAGAAATTATGAACAGGCAAGAGTGGTATATATGGTAGAACCACAGATGCCTAGATGTAGCTCCCATCAACTCTGGCCAGTCCTGGCTCATAAACACGCATTATCCTACCCCTGACGTTGCTTTAATATATATCTTAGAAGGAATATAGTTTAGGTTTTAATTTCAGTATATAATTTTTAAATGAGAACTATTTTTAATATGACATTACTATTGAGTATGCAATCACCGTTGGCATAAAAATTTGTCTGTAAAGAGCTACATTTTTCCTTTCTGAACTGTCTCTGTATGGCCTCCCCCCTTCGGTCATATAAGTTTGACAAGTTTTCAGAAAGACTCAATAGCAAATGTGTGCATGTGTTTGTATCACTATATAGTATATATACTTAAATACACACAAAAATGTGTATACATACACATATAGACAAATATGAGAATCCAGAATTAATAGTTCACTAAAAGGAGAATAATTTTATGCAATTTTGTGTTGTTATATATAAACTCTCAATGCATTTTCAGGCTCAAGTGGGAATGGCTGGACCCTGTACAAATTGCAGGCCTCATTCTTCAGCCTCTGATTTCTTCTTGCTCCCTGTTTTTGTTTTGTTCTTCTTAGTCAATTATTTTGCTTTGATTGGCTCAACCCTGATACGCTGCCCTTATGTTTTTGTGTTCAAATTTACTTATATGTATTAAAAGAGTTGTTACTCAATGACTTATTCTTTAGAGACTCCAGGGTATAATCCTTCCCATTTATATTCAAAGCATAGCTTAGGAATGGCGTGTGTGTGTGTGTGTGTGTGTGTGTGTGTCTGTCTGTCTGTCTGTCTGTCTGTGTGTCTCTCTTTGTGTATCTGCCTGCATGGATGTTAATTTGGGAGTTCTCAGAGAACAGAATAGAACATTGCTTCTGCTGAACTTAGAGTCACAGGCAGTCGTAGGGCATCCAGTGAGCTGCTCAGACTGTAACCCAATCCTCTGCAAGAAAAACAAATATTGTTAACCACTGAACCATGTTTTTAGTCACTGTAAAGGCATCTGCTATAAAGCATTGACATATTTAATTAAACAGTCCGAGTACATCAAGTGTCGCCCATAAGGGAGAGAGCTAGAAAAGTCAGAGGTAAAGACAGTAATACAGAATCCAGTCCCTGTGTGATGGTATAAGAAGAAGAGGTACCTAAAGAAGGAGAAGAAAAAATCCTTGAAGGTTAAACTCCTTTCTGCCATTTCCTGTTTAATCCACCTGATTGGATGATATCTATTTCTGCTGGGAAGGGCCATATATTTCCTACTGCCAGGTTTAAGTGTTGAGCTCTTCTAGAAAGCCCTATAGATGACCAGAAATAACCAAGTACCCAAGTCTCTGGTTTCCTATGGCCCAGTAAACAGATAAATTAAATTACCATGGAGGAAAATCAAACTGTTTTCTATTTTGCAGCTTCCTACTGTCTCACAGCTCCTCAATAACTTGCTCTCTTTCATTTTATTTTCCATTTTATCTGTAAGTTTTAAGTTTTAACTTCCTTGTTTCCTAGAAAATTGAGTATTTGATATTTTATTACTCATTCATATTTTGCATATTTTTATATGTCTCATTGCTTTATTCATATCTTCAATGCTGAGTACATTTTTCATAAAGTCATTTTTCAATTTTCTTTTTTGTGAGCTTATCAAACTAACTCTTCAACTCCCATCATTTTGATAACTATTTATATTCTTGAATACCAATAGTCATTGGAATTAATTATATCACATTGAAGAGTTAAAGATTTTATGGTATTTCATTAATTCCTACCCTCTCCCAATGTCACAAGTGACTTTTAAAGCAGTAGATTAAAAGCCACATTTCCCTAAAAGTATGGTTAAGAAGACTGCAGTCAGAAAGAGCTCAGATGTTCACTCTTTGTTTCCCACTTCCCTTCTTCCTTGTTTTTGTATAAAACAGAAAACCCCATGTAGTCAGTAGTTTGGTGATAATATATCCAGTTGGTGTTTTGTTTCATTTCACTTACTTCCCTGTTGGTTTGTTTCATCCTCTGGAGCTAAGACCTCACTGGGATAGCCCTATGGCCTCATCAGATCGTCCTTAACACTCCACCTAGTGCCAGTTAGGAAACTGGAGGGTGTTTGGAGGATGCAGGAAAAGCAAAGGGCAGCTTCATTTCTACCCTCACCAGGCTAGGCTTGTAGGAAATGGCTTCTGGGAGCATGTCTTTGCGTTTCAGATGTTATCAGTGGGATGACCTTTATCACTTGCATAGATTTTTATTAGTTTTGTTAAACCATGCTTGAGAAGATGGGGAGGAGAATACCAAGATGATTATTTTGTGTTCTATTAATAATTACTATAAAGCAGAGTACTCATTTCTTATCTCCACATCATACTCTGTTGTGAGAAAACTCATTTTCAATGGAGAAAGAGTCATTGGCATTCTCTTAATGACCAAGCAAAGTGGATTTAAGACTTGAAATACCAAAGCTAAAGAAGGGTCCTTCTGGAATGGAAGGAGTATTTGGGCAGCAGTACATTACTTGTCATTGTGTTTCAGGGCAGGGCTCAGGGACTGATCCAGCCTCTCACTGATGATGACTAGTAGAATAAAGAAAGAATCTCAGCATCATTTGATACAGTAAGAAATTTACAACTGTAACATTGACTTTTGATTTAAACCTCATACTCAAAGAACAAATGCCTCTTCCATACATTCTCATGATTCTTTTTTAAAACATATTTAGAATTTACCTATATCTTTTTAGAATTATAGGTAAAATATTATTAATAGAGAGACAGTTGTTTGATTTATATAAGTACATGCTCCCAAATGGAATCTTTCTCATTCTGTGGGAAATCCCATTAGTTAATAGCATTTTAATAATACAATAATATCTCTGTGACATTCTCCCACAACAATCATGATTCAGCAAGCATGATTAATTGAAAATGACAGGTTTAAAATCATATCACTAGATGAGTTGATATCCAACTGAGGCTCAAAATAGTGGAAAATATAGTTAATCTTAATTATAAATTATACAGTTATTGCTTATAAAGTTATTATACAGTACTTTTAAGCTACAATATAAGAAAGATATGCCATAGATTTCTTATTCTCAACCCACCCTCTGAGAATACAAGGCCAGTAAATACTTTCAGTTTTAAAAACATCTAAGTGAGCATTTGTTCTCTTTCGTTTGGAGTCTGGTCTCTGACACCTGACGGGAACTGTGAATGCAATCTAGTGTTCAAGATTTGAGAAATTCCCTTTCAGAAATTATCACTAGAGGATAAAATATCTGCCCCTCCTGCCCTCACTGATTCCCCATCTGTCATTGACTATAATTGGAAATTCTTTCTTATTTTTCTCACATAGCCCTTTAATTTCTTTTTTTCTCTCTTTAACAGTTACATAATTAACATTACACAATGATAAAATATCCTTTGCAAAATGCTACAAAAATATCTCATTGCAGAATATCTACACTGCAAAAGACTGGAGGCAATTTGCTTCCTATAATGGTGCCCAAATTCTTTCTCTCCATTGAGGGATGTGGTGTTCCATGTCAACAAACCATTAACATACATAAAGAATCTGTGTGAATTAAAATAAATAGGTAAGGGTCTAGAGAAGTGGCCCTTTGGTTGAAATTGTGCTGTTTCTACAGACACCTCCAGTTTGGCGTGTAGCCCCTACATCAGGTGGCTCATAATCACCTGCAACTTTGGTTCACTGCACTCATGTGTACAAACCTATTCTCAGTCTCTTGCCTACTTTCAGAAATGAATGCAGTGAAGTAATCACAGTCTTGGATTAGTGAAACAGCTATCAAGTTGTTCAGAGTAAAAGAGTTGAAAATATTCTTTTACATTGTTGGTAAAAATCATTTTAAAACAGTGTTTCAAATGTACTAATTAACTGACTTTTAATATGTAGAGACTCTAAGTATAAACGATAATAAGTAAGCTGAAATAGCCCCAGTTTTATAGCTTTGCAACCCACCCTATGTGTGTGATATGTACAAGTACTTACTCCTGTGTATATTTGGAGGCCCGATTCTCTCTGTGTGAGCTCGAGTCCAGCCTGGTCTATAGACTAAATTCCAGAATAATAAGGGCAGTTACATAAAGAAACACTGTCTTGAATACAAAACAAAACATCAAACAAATAGCAACAAAATAAAAAAAAACATGGTACTTAGAAATATTATGTATTTGGAACAAACTCATGTAAATAATGTACTATCAATCAACAAGGAAAATAAGAAACTGACTGACCTGGCCTGAAATATTTGGAACCATGGGATATCCAGATTTAGAAATATGTACTCTTTCCTACTAACGTCTCTCGGGGTGATACCGAACTTTAAAACAAAAATGCATTGCGCCGTTCATATCCACTTTATACTTCGGTTATAGTTTATTGTAATTAACTTTATTAAAACAGTCTCCCACAAACCAATAGAGACAATTCCCCATTAAGGAGCTTCATAGGTGATCATAGGCTGTGTCAAGATGACATAACTAATTATCACAATAACAAATATTTGAAAATACTCTCTATAACCAAAAGTTATGACTTATCTAGTTTGAATTGAAAATTGAACGTTCTTTAAAAACTGTTTATGTGAGTTTGGAATACTAGCCCATGTCTTTAACCCAGGACTCAGGAAACAAATATAGGAAGATATCCATGAGTTCAAGGCCAGCCTGGTCTATATAGAGAGTTCCAGAGCAGCTATAGCTACATATGAAGAGATCCTAATTTAATAAAATGATTTTTCTTTTGAGGTTTTTCTAGTGACATTGTGGGGGGAAAATTTAAGTGTAAAACTGAATGAACTGTCCTTATTATTTGTTTTGAATAGAATATTACATGAAAATGAAGAAAATATCTGTTTTCTTTAAGATAAAATATTTGAAAATTACTAGTTTAGAAAATTATCTCTATTTCCAAGTGCTTTATAAGGACTTACAAAATAATTTGAGTCACAAGATTAATGCTAGAAAAAAATAT
This sequence comes from Dicrostonyx torquatus, assembly GCA_028555095.1. Lineage (NCBI taxonomy): Eukaryota > Metazoa > Chordata > Mammalia > Rodentia > Cricetidae > Dicrostonyx > Dicrostonyx torquatus. The sequence goes on from JAQHUG010000311.1 coordinate 2,238,109, forward strand.
TAAGCTAAATAACTAAACATGAACAACTTTAAATAGCATTAATAGCATATTTTCATGTATATTATATTTGTTTATGAGTCAATATTGCAATATTTTTAAAGTAAAAAATTCAGCCATAAGATTTCAAATCATCTTAGTTATGATTATTCCATCAACATTTGAAAGATGTTTTATATGTGAGGACAGCTTATACATCTTAAGCAATTGTTTAAATACACATTCACTTTGGAGTTGAGTTAAAATATATGATAGCAATAGACAAATTTATGAATTAAACTAGAATGAACACAAAGAAGAAAAACAAAAAACATAAAAACAAACGAAATATTCAGATGGGAAATTTGCAACTAAGTCATGGACTACTAATTCAAAGAAGAAAAAAGTAAAGAGAAAAGAAAAAAAACAAGAGATTTGAAATGGTCACTCCCTTGCAGAGTTCATTTACTTTTATGATTTTAACCATTATCTCCATGAAAACAACTCCCCAATCTGTTTTTCCAAACACAATCACTCACCCAAGTAGTGAACTCATATTTCACATACAGAACTGTATGTGAGGCACTGAAACTCTAGAAAATGTCCCTATGCCAGAAGCATGCCCTAGCTCTCCAGTTTTGCATACATGTGCCTCATGTCTTATGGACATCTCTCAGCTTTAACAACATGGCAGTGGGCTAGTGATTCTGACCCTTTAGCTTCTGGTCCCACTAGCCGGAGTGTCCTGTTGGTTTGTGGTTTTTGACTGGGTTGTCCCCATATAAGTTAATTCAATCAAAGCCATCTCAAAGTCATGCCCACAGGCCAACTCAAAGTACATAATCCCTCATCAAAATTTTCTTCCCAGGTACCTCTAGGGTCTACCAACTTGCTCTCTAAAGCTCTTGCAAAGGATTAGATTTTAGTTCCCATGTTAGGTCATTCACAACCATCTACAACACAATCTCCAGAGTATCTAAAGCCCTCTTTGTTGTTCTGGGCACCCACAAGCACATACATGATCATATTTATGCATAGACTAACATACATATAAATTTAAACAAATAATAAATATATTTTAAATGACTGTAACCTGGATTTCTCTATAAGATCTAGCACACTGTATTATTATTCCCTAGGCTGGGCAAGGGGGAGTCCTGATCTCTATAAAGTTAGGGTAATTGAATTCAGTACAAGCAAGCCTGAAAATGAAAGGGCACACACTCATCTATTCCCGCTTTTGATTATACATTGAAGTGACTGAAACCTTGTGTTCTTTGCCTGACTCCCCAGCCATGATAGACTCTAACCTATAATTGTGACCTAAAATAGAGTCTCTAAGTTGCTTTCTGTCAATGTGTTTCATCACAATAAAGGAAATGAGCTTGAAACAATCTGTGATGAGAGAATTCATATTATTATAAAACATTTAAAACTATTTGTTTTGCTCATAGATGAATATTTATGAAGTACCTAAGAAAGTCTAAGTTCAAGATGTGGATGCCTTTAAGCAGAGATGGAACCCCTGCAAATGATGAAATGTGTAATATATCTGGTAGTCAGAGAAGAGTGCGTGCGTGTGTGTGTGTGTGTGTGTGTGTGTGTGTGTGATGCATGATTATATGCATGGTGTGTAAGTAAGTATGTACATGCATTATGTGCATGAGTGTATATGAGTGTTATTGTGTGTGGCTGTGATAATTTGGAGCATGTGTTGTACAGAAGAAGCTGAAGAAGAGACAAGGAAGCTGAAGACAAACCTCCAAGCTGATTAAAATCAAATTGGTTAGAGGATATTCAGACATGATAAAGAAAGGCAATAAAATAAAAGAAATATGGATATCTCTTTGTATCAAAACCTAATTTGCTCCATCAGTATATCAAAGATTAAATTTTTAGAAAGTGGGAACGTTGTGTTACAATATTTTCAATAGGGGTGGAGTATGAACATGGGTTCCTAGAATAAACAAACCTCCAACACCTTCCTAAAAATCACAGGAAAGTTATGGAATCCTAGTGTAACAGTCCTCTGAGCTCCTACAGGATATAATGCTTTCAGATGCCAATATTAAGATTATCTAAAATTTAGTGAACCAACATGGTATGCTTGTGTGCAGACTAGAAAGCTGCTAATATGCATGCCATTCATAGAATGTATGCATTTTCTGAAACAACAAATAAACACAAATTAATTTTTTTAAGTATAAATAATAAAGACAGTAGCCACATCACTCGTAAGTGCTTGGGCAATGTGGAGCTGGTCCTAAGATGTGTTAAATCCCCACACAGACTAGAGCAGAGTTTAACATCAGCGGCAGCTCTGTGGAGGAAGGGCACCAGTGCAATGGTAACCTAACAGCTTTTCCCCTAGATATCAGCATGTTCGGTAGTGTGTGAACATATACATTAAAGTGGGATTTCAATTTACACTGTGAATTCAGGATAAGCCATTTGGCAAGTCATCATAGCAAATGACAAACTATCAAGTGATCACAAACCAAGGGATCCAAGGCTTTAATAGCTGCTAAATTTGTATTTATGGTTATGGATGTTATGAATGAAACAGACAAGAGATGTGAACAATGTAAGAATTGACAGAAGACTGAGAAGAAGCTGCTGCCCTACTGTTCTCCATACACTTAGGCGTGCTTCATCTATTGTATAGTTACCAAGCATGTAGCCTCCTCTTAGTCTCTTATGGAGTAGCTAATCAACAGATAAAGGCTGTATGCAGAACAGTGTATGTATCCTAGGTGTATGGAGAACAGTGTGGCAGGGATCTACTGACTGTGTAGAGAGCTTCTTTTCCAGAGTTATGGAAAAAAGTTGTGAGGTTATATATAAAAATATTGAAACAAATGTGAATACCAAAGCAGAAATATTAAATTTGCAAACAGTATACAGTGGGTAAAAACTACAAGAATATCATCATGAATATTAATTATATCACTATGTGTATGTGCCCATTTTATCAGGATATATCTAACTGCCTGTCTGTCTACATATCTACACGTGTGTATATTCACATTATATATATGCAAGAATGCAGATTTGCAGTCACAATATTGCTGTCTGTGACAGTGTTTCTCAAATATAATTCTACATCTTTGATAGAACCATTGCCATTAAACAAGACAGAAAATGAATTATCATTAACTTTGGAGAAGTTCTTAAAAGTAAATAATAAGTTAGAAGCTAAAACTAAATTATACTAAACAGTGAATGAACAAAAAAATTTTCACCTTCCAAGAGGGTCATAATTATAGATACAGCACTGCTCATAGCTTACTAATTATTTCAGAGATATACAGCATCAACTATCTGGAATCCAAAAATTATTTTTGTGTACATTATCCTAAAATTATTTCTCTTACTCTACGTTGTAATGTAATACCATTTTTGAGTCAGGGGTTCTATGTAGTTCTGTTGAGTCTATGTAGTTCTGGTTGTTCTAGAAATCTCTATGCATGCCAGGGTGCTTTGAACTCACACAGAGCCAACTCTAAATGCCTCCAAAATGATGAGATTCAAGGGGCATACTACCACACCTTGCCCTGTATACAAGATTTTAATATAAGAACATTTACTTTCTCTTTTTCTGTGTGTATGTCTTTTTGTGTTGTATATGTATATATGTGTGCATGGATGTGCTCAACCATATGTTCTCCTGTGGGTTTCAAAGGCTGATGTCATAGGTCTCTGTTGATTAGATTTCATCTTGCTTTTTGAGGAAGATCTCTCACTGAATGCGGAGCTCCTTGTGTGAACTACACTGGTTGGCCAAAGATCTCCATGGATCTGTCAGCGCCCCCCCAAAGCTCCATCATTTTAACTGTGAATGTTGCCACATCATTTTGTGTGGGTACTAGAGTAGCAAACTCAGTTCTTTATGCTGTGCTAGCATTTTACACACTGAGCCATCTTCGTAGCCCACTGAATTATGATTAATCAAATCATTCCTTTTCTTATCAACATTAGTTTTCATCACTGTTCTAAGATACTATGAAAATATAAAGATTAAGGTACATATTAGATGCCATGTACACAGATTCACACAAACACACACACACCATTAACAATGTAATTAATCACATGAAAATAATTTATATCAAAAGATGATTTAAAAAAAACCAAAGGATGCATGTGTAAAATGTATTTCTTTTCGTACTATTCTCCCACGACCTATAAAGAAAAAATAATAAAAGAAAATTATTTTTAATTTTTCCTTGAATTTTCATTTAATTTAGAATTTAGAGTAAGAAATATCAAAGCCATTGGATAAAGTTTTATTTTTTTCAGGTGAGTATCTTTAAAAGAGTTATAGAGATATCCATAAAAAAACAGCTGGCTTATATGTAAGGTTCGAGTCTTGTAGAATTTTAAGACTCTATCAATGGTAAAGAACATACTGTCCAAAGGCTGTAAAAGAGTCACTAACATTCTTCAGGAGAACATCACAGCCTTGTGATCATGTTAGTGCCATGGACATATAAAATGACCAATGTTTTTAAACTTTCCTCTTCTGGAAGTTTTTTTGCTAGATGTCTGTCATTGAAGTTACTCAGATACCTATAAGTCAAATCTAAGGCTTGTGATTGGTCTCATGTCAGGCTAACTCTGGATGCTTGCAAAAGAAGATGAATCAAACTAAATGGTCATTTATGTTTCTTCAATTCCTATAATGTTAATATTTTAAACTAAATTTTGCCAAAATGTATAAGTGAAATATATCAACCTGATTGTTTTGATTGATTGAATACAAAATAGATAGCCAATATTTTCACATAGGTTAGATTAAGAAGATGTTAACACTCTAAATTACATTTTCTTGAGTTTTTTTGAAGGGCCATTAATATATCCTGTACATAACAAAAAGAAATAAAGGACAAAAGTAGAATAATAAAATATAAAACTTGGCATTCAGATGTGTTATATTTAAATATTTACAGACAAATCAGTGGATTGCAATAAACAAAAAAGTAGAATGTAGCTACTATAGAAGGTGGGACAAAGCCCTAACTAAGAGAGTAAATATCTGGTGTATGTGATCAAAGACCCAACTACTACCACTGTTGAAGTTTTATTTCTGTTTCTGTAACAAAGTGACCTGGCGAAAAAATGAGATGATAAAGGGGTTTATTTCAGCTTACAGTTTCAAGTTGAGTTCCTCATTGTGGGGAAATCAAGGCAAAGACATCAAAAGAACAGATCACATCCACAATCAGGTGCAAACTAATAGTGCACTCTCTCTTGTTCAGTTCTATTTCCTGATTCTTATACAGTTCTGAGTCCTGTGCCTAAGGACTGGCACTGCCCTCATCAGTCAAGCTAATCAAGAGAATCCTCCAGAGTTCAAATTTAGTGCAGATAATCCCACATTTAGAATCTCCTCCTCTCTACACTGTAGCAAGTTAACAATTCAAGCTAACATCACAGGATGGATGGATGGATGGATGGATGGATGGATGGATGGATGGATGGATGGTTGGATTCCATCAAGCTAAGAAGTAAGTTTTACTTATGAATAGATCCTGACCTACTGCTTTTCAACTGTGGACTATTTCTTGCACCTCCATAGTGCCAAATCTCTATCAGAAAAGGACTTCAAGCTTACATTGGCAACAGTGTAAGATCACACTCTCTAAGAATATGGATTGTAAGAAAGCATAAGCTCTCTGTGAGGAAATTTCATATCTACACAGAACTATGGACACCCGTGGGAAGGGCCCAGCTGGAATAAAGGCTAAACCTGGTGCCTTTAGGGCTGAGGAACCAGTTCAGATTCTGAACATTTTGTGATAGGAAATTGCAGTACAAGAATTCTCAGGCCTAATTACTGATTAAATGCTTCAGAGTAGATGCTAAGGAAAAGTAGCAAGCAGGATGGAATGTGGAAGGGCAAGGGGGTGAAAGTGAATAGGGGTTATTAATGAGCCCTGTGCTATGTGGGCTATATGCGTTTCATTCTTCCACTGCTCCCGACTGAAAGGAATTTGAGAGCTGAAAGACAAATTTGCTTTCAGCCATTGTGAAGAGGGACAAGGGCATGTACTCACAGAAATTCCAATTCAAGCATCTCTTACAACCAAAGAGGAAAGGTGTAACTGGTATTGGAAAACACAGAGACAAATTGATCTGTATCTAGTATTTTATCACCCACCATTTGATAGCTGTGGTAAGAAATCCTTTAGCTGTCTAATGGGCCTATGCACTTCTCCCTTATCCTCTCTCAAGGGGTAGCACAACACTAACATGCCAGAGGACATTCTGGAGCTCTCTTCTCATAAGTACCATCATTTTATTCTCAGAACACAGGGTTAGGAGAACCAGAGGAGTCACTTTGAAACACGCATTACAGTGATATCTCTTCCATTATGCTTCAGGGCTCCATTTTTAGACACTGCATATATAGAAGTTGAAGCCAAATAAAATGCAATTATCCAAGAGTAGAACCAGAGGTCTTTGCTCTCTAACTTTTAAGAGCTTTCCTGCTTTACTACAATCTTGGATGGGGGTAGGACCCTTTGGAGAACTCAGGAGTACCCTAAGTGACATGCTCAGAGAATCAGAGAGTTTTACCTTTGACTATTGTCTTTAAAGATGAACACAGGTGTTAAGACATAGATAATGGAGGAGATGAGTCCTTGTAGCCTTTTTTCAAGTATGGTGTGTGAAGAGGGAAGCCTTGGGAAGACTTACTTTACTTTGAAAACAAATGTCTCATTTTTCTCAAGATTTCCCGTACCATATCATCTTCTCGATGAAATGGCATTTCCTTCGGTTGACTCTTTTGTCTATTGTGTTCCTGAAGTAGACAGATAATGTTAGAATAATAACAGTGAAGTAAAAACTTTGATTTCAAAGAACCCCAACAACAAAAATAATATTATTGTGACTATCTAGGTCTCATAGACAGATAGCATTCAAGTTGTACATGATAGGAAAGAGGAAAGCAACCGTGAGCAGACAGAATCTAGGCAGATAGAGGTGTATCCCCAAACTAAATTAATATGTTAGAGAAGTATTGGAACTCAATATATTGACTTTCAACACACGATTTAAGAATTACGGGTGATGACTTTATTATGCCTGTGTGTGTGTGTGTGTGTATTGCCTGTATATATACAAAACTCTCAAATTTACCACTTGAAATGCTTATATCTAGAATCAAATAGATCATTCTTAATGCTATGAGATACATGACAGCTCATCAAAGAGATGTCTTTATTTGTGAGTAGTTTCTAGGATCAAGACGGCTATTAAGAAGCTGGGGTACTATGCTTCTCTTTCTTTTAATAAAGACATACATATTCTATAGCTATTTGAGTTCCACTATTACATAGAAAAATAAATAACAGACCATTTTGGAGCTAGAGAGATGGTTAAGTGGTCATGAGTCCTGAATTTAGTCCCTGGCAAACATGTCAGATAGCTCACTTCTACCTGTAATTGAAGTTTCAGGGAATCCATCAGCCTTTTCTTGCCTACACAGACACATATACACATATGGACACATACACACATCTATACATATATGCATACACTTTCAAAACATAAAGCGTAATATTAGCATCTTTGGCAAATTATCTACTTTTACACAATTAAATTCCTCCAATAATTTACAAGTGCTTCCAAATCAACCAGATCATCACATTTGAAAATAGTGTCTCTGGAATTCTTTGAAATTTCCAAATCTACTTGTTACTTAGGTCCTCAAAAAATACTATGAGGGCCTTAGAAGTGAGTCTTGCCAACTGAAATATTCACAGAGCTGAACCATACAGGACTTTTCTGGCTTATTGTCTCATGTTTGCACATGTCTTAGGCTTTAGAAATAGTTAAAGTCAATGTGACCAGACCATCACCTCCTCAGCGGTCAGACACTATGGGAGTCCATATCAAAATCAGAACACACTTTATTGATTCACCAGGAGAGGCAATGATTTCAGGAGAGAAATGTACTCAATAGTCTATTCCATGAGTTCATTGTTGTTTTCCAGGGACAGAGTTGCCCAGGATTCTAAAGGTGACACTCCTGCATATAGAAACAAAATAGGGAAACTTTTTGAATCCAGGTTTCATGAACTTACCCAGGACAGATGGATTCCAGTCAAAGCTGACTATACCTTTCCCCTTGTTAAAGAACTGTCCACCTGTTTCTTCTCTGGAGATTGGCTCTGCTTAGCAGACATATTTTGAAGTCCTGGTTAATGTACAATCTGCTGCTTGTCATTCATCAGTGTGATGTGGCTTTCCTTTTATCTGTGTTGTTCTTATGACTCACCAAACACTCCTGAAAGGCATGTGATATTTTTAAGTAGTTTAATGCAGTTGGTTTAAAATACTAGTAAATATTTTTGGCTTTGTAGTTTCAATAGCAATGCATTCTCCTACTTCCTAGCGAGATCCTCAGTGTGGTCATTAGTGTAACCAAACTTAATTATTTCCCTTTTGTATATGAGTGGATGATAATTAAACATAGTTAAGAACTCACATCTGGTATGCAAAAACATCTGAATTCTCAACTGTAATCCTGTCCATCTTTCTGGTGTTCCATTTTGTTGATGTTTTTGATTTCCAGAAGTCTTTATTTCTATACAGTCAAATCAATCAAACCCTTCCCCTGTGCTTTTATTATGTTCATTACTATGCCTTTGAAGCACTTCTCCGTTATTTTGTGTGAACTTGTATCTGCATGCTTAATGTGTTCTGTGCATGTGCACATGGACATACATTTTCTCATATCCCCATGAAGTACACACATGAGAGTTCATGCACTTCCACACACACATACACACACACACACACACACACACACACACGTGAAGACTAGAGAACATGTGAGAGTGTGATCTCTCCTTTCTGCACATTGTCCAGAGGACTGTACCTAGGACATAAGCCTTGGCAGCAGTACCTTCACCTGCTGATCCCCTTTCTGGCCTTAGCATGCTTCAGTTCTTGAAAGGAGGATTGTACAGGTATATTTTAAAGTTGTTGCATGTGCTGACCTTGTGAACTTTGGAATCTAGAGCCAAATGCTGTTTTACCTAAATAAATTGCTCCAGAAACCTCTATATGTTTTCCTTTTTTAAATCATCGGTTTTTCTGATTTTCTTTAGTTTATTCGAACAGTGGTTTTATTTATTTCATTTGCTCTAGAACTAAGCATCCAGCCTATTGTTGATTCAACTATCCCAAATGTATGATTTCTAACCTGATATATATTCTAATTAGGGCCTCAAGATCTGCATCTGGCCCTATTATTCCATCCAATTTCAGTAATAGAATTAATCACTTTAATATGGGCCTATTTTTGTTCTTCCACTTTTGAATTTTTTCTTTCTTTTGCCTACAGTTCTTGATAAAATGTTGTGTATGTGTGTGTGCATGCATGTGTGTGTATATGTGTGTGTGTGTGACTTTTCAAAGGTCTCACACTATAACACTAACTTCCCTTGAAACCTTTATTTCACTGTGTAGCTCAGATTGGCTTGAAAACTGTAGTCTAAGTGCTAGGATTATACTTGTGAGCCACTGTGCTCTTCTTTCTTAATTTTTCTGTATGTGGGAGGTATCGACTAACAGCTCTTTAGTAGCTCCTTCACCTTTGAGTTTCTAGTTGTGCAGCCAGTCTTGTTGAGTCCTGTGTCATTCCTTCAGATGATGCCTAGTAGTTAGACAGCAGTAATTCCATTAGAAAACATCATTTTCTTCATTTTTAAAAAATCCTTGTTCCTCACTTTAGTAAATGATAAATTCATATATTGGTTCATTGTTCATTGGAATAATTATTTCTAATTCAAACTGTAATTTCTATTTTCACTCTACCTGGGTCATTTTTTTATACTAATGGTGTGGGACAATTCTGTCAATCATGTCTTAAATAAACGCTGATTGGCAAGGCAGGAAGTATAGGCGGGAAAACCAGACAGGAAGTAGGTGTGGCGCAAGGAGAACAGGAGAAATTGGGAAGCAGGAAGCTTCCCTGGGATTCCTGTGCAGATCTCCAACAAGGCAACATGTAGCAGCCCAGCTGAGAGAAGGTACTGGCTATGTGGCTGACAATGGGTTAATATAACTTATGGGAGCTAGTAAGAAGCCTGAGATAATGAGCCAATCAGTTAATAACCTAATGTAGACTCTCTTTATGATTTTCTTTGGGGCTTGCTGGCTGTGGGGTACTGGGTAGGACAGAAACCCCAACGAGCAGGACCCTCATGTTACATACTAACAGCATTTAGTTTATTCTTATTCCTCTGGTATAAAATCAGGTTGTCTTTTTTATTTAAATTTTCCCATTGTATGAATTCTTGGCATCTCCTATCTTCATCTTTACAATCATCAAGTCTGGGTCTTTAGCATGTATTTTGAGATTGCAAAGCACATATAATTAACAAATAATATATGATCTTTTCAGAACGTTGTTGAGAGAGATCATCTTTGCTAATATCTGAAAAATATGTTTGCACTATTATAATTTCCCTGAATATTTTCATGGAATTTTTTTTTTCATTTGTCTAATATGTCAGCTCATTTAAGATCATCCCTTTGCAAACCAGCATAGGTGAGTTTGTCTGGTGTCTTCTCAACAGAAATCATCAGACTCTCTGTCAACGCACCCTGGACTCCATGCTATATACTGTGAGGATAGCACAGGGAGAGAAAGGGTAAACTCTCTGTGGAATTATTTTTATTTAATTTTGAATTATAACTTTGTGTGGAGTTTATTTCATGTCCCCTGCTGGGAGAAACTATTAAAATTTTTTCATGTCTTTACTTTTACAAAAACGGATATTGTAGTTTTCAAAGAAAACCCTACCCAATCCCTCAGCTGGATGGGATTGTCATTGTCTGAATGTATCCTTACCATATTTCCTAGGAGGCTTCTTTACAAAGACCTCCATGCCAAGGAGATGAGCAGCTGAGGGAAATCCTTCAGCAGGCACTCAAAAGTGGTGTCAACAACTGTTTTTTTCTTGTACCATTTTCCTAGTTTCATTGAAATGGATTGTCCCTGGATATTCTCTCACTCCAATTCTGTGCATTTAAGAAGAATAACTTTGCATTCTCTGTGATGTTTCAGAAATGATGAAGGGCTTTTCCCTCTTTAAAACTGTAGTAATATCATGAGGATTGAGGAAAAAGGGAGCTAGGTATTTCCATTAGTTGGGGATAATTCACAATCCTTCCTATTTAAACTGGAGTCCATTGCAGTGGAGAAGGAGATATGAAGTTTTTTTACTCACGTTTTATGTTTTTTTTTTCATGTTTGTCAATATAGATATATGGACACATTGAAACAAAGCACAGTCATTATTTTAAATAAAACAAACAAACACAGGATTTTAGGAAGGTTTTGGTTTTGTGTTGCTGTGCATAGACTGTAGATCACGTGTATGCGCACACAAAACAAATACACACAGGAACAAGTTGTTATTATATTTTTATATCACAATGCCAGTGAGATATATCTCTTCTTAGCATAGCAAAATACCTTGTGCTTTTTCTTCTGCAAGACATGGTTAATAATTTTGATTTTAATGCAATATGTGTCACATGTGTTCATGGTTCCCAAACCATCTGCCCTAATTGGCCCAGCCACCAGAAACCTGAGGAAATGGAATAGAGACTGCGCATGTCACAACCGTTTCCTATTCCTTTTGTGTCTCAATGCTTTCCCATTTTACTAGGGCATTAACAGCAGACATGACGGTATATAACATGAAATTATAATTTTATATTATTAATATGGACAGCTTGGTAATTAAACTTATTTTTTTTTGTAGAGGAGTTTTGGTTTCTTTGTTAGTTTATGACACTGGATGATGTGTTGTAAGTAACTCTCTTTAAGCAAACCCCATTTTATCAATTTCATATGTTTGGAAACATACATTCCTTTAAGATTAACATATGAAAAATTGGATTCACAATTCTTTTAATTGTTAAAAGAAAAATTTACATTTACTCCCCTTGTTCCCGGCCCTCCCGCTCCCCCCCTACCCCACCGCCCT
>JAQHUG010000311.1:2263828-2274580 GCA_028555095.1 Dicrostonyx torquatus
CTTCACATGTTTCCCATGTTTTATTTTTGTCTGGTGGGAACACTCCATTTGCTTGGTTTTGAAGCCCACCCTTCTCTTTGGATACTAACCACATGTTTTTATAATATATATATTATATATATTATATATATTATAATATATATATATTGCACCAAGAAAAAAAAACCAAAAAACAAAAAAAAAGAATATATTTATTCTCAAAGGATTTTGAAAGAAGTACAGCTTGGGGTAAAAATGACATTAAAGATAGCCTTGTAAAATGTTTAAATTATTTTGATATTATAAGTTATTTTGGTTTATACATAAGACACCAAAAAGAATGCCACTTCTGACATAAAAGAAAAAAATTGTCTAATAAGCAAAGAGAGTTAAATTCACAATGGCCTACTATGTGTCATCCATTATCAAGACATTGGAAACAATGATATAAAAGATAATGTTTCTATTTTCATTCAGCTTATATTTTATAGATATAAGGATTACATTGAGATCAATAAGTACCAAAAGACCTAGTAATAAATGCTGTGTAGAAATATTAAGCATAATATAGAGGAAAAGTCACAGGAGATGACTTTTAATAGTTTGGAGAAGAAGGGGGTGTCTGAGGTGTTGACATTTGGACAAGACCTAAATGAAGTGGGAATAACTGTGTGAACTGAACCCCAGGACACCTGGGGAAATGTCTATTTGCAGAGCAAATGAAACCTATAAAGTTCCTCAGAAGCTGAGACAGCATGCTCATTGGGTCATTGTGGAAATACTTGGGGCTGGCACTGAGTAAAACAGAGGCGGAACAAGACAAATTCAGCGAGCAACAGGAACCTGTCACCCAGGTTTTCAGCCTATAAGATGCAGATTTGGGTTTCATTTTTCATTTGATGGAGACTTGCAAGGTTAGCTCTATTTGTCAGTTTCACGGAATGGGAATGTAGAGTCACCTGAGAGCCTGGCCTCTGTTCATGCCTACTGCAGATTGTATTGACTACCTTACAGAATGTAGGAAGAGCCATCTTAACTGTTGCTGGGAACCTGCACTGCACAGGTCTAGCAAAGACACTGAGCAAGAAGTCACTGGACAGTGTCCTCTTCTGACTCCTGCCTCAATGGAATGTAGTTTGAACTTTGAACTAAAGGAAACCTCACGTCCCTTCTGTTGCCTCTGCCTGGGTATTTTATCTCAAGGACAACATATGAGATCCTCTGAACAGGAATGCATGTCCAGGGTGATGTGCAGTCACTGATAAGGGCGTTCTGGTTGGAAGTAGAAAATTTCTCTCATGGGTTACAAAAGAAACATTGATTGCCTTAGTCAGGGCTTGGCAGTGGGGGATTGAGGGAGGTGTCAGTGTGATTACTTTTATTAAAGGTCTTTTAGAGCACTTGTTCTCAGCCTTCTCATTGTTGCCACTCTTTAGTACAGTTCATGTTGTGATCTAGAACCATAAAATTATTTCTGGTGCTACTTTATAACTGTGACTTGGTTGCTGCTGTGATTCAGAATATACATTGGAATGTATATTCCAATGGTATCAGGCAATACCCATGAAAGGGCAGATCAACCCCCAACAGGGTCGCAACTCACGGGTGGAGAACTGTTCTTTTAGATACTGCTACTAAGTCTTTTGCAGCATAGGATGTGGGTTGTTTTAGAAAGAAAACTCACACAAGTGTGTCTAATATGGGGCCCGAGTGGTGAGAGATGGAGCTGCCATAGTGATGAGGATAAAAGTGAAGAGCTGAGGATGCCTGCAAACAGTTCTTCTGTACACAAAGACTAACAGAATTTAAAAGTATAAGGCACTGTTATTGAGTGGGAAAGTCACAAGCTAAAAGATTTTGTGTGCGAGGCTGGGAGTGCATACCTATATATCTTTGCCTATGTGAGTATATAATCACATATGTTTGAATGAACATGTACCCCTGTGTGTGTGTGTGTGTGTTTGTGTGTGTGTGAGTGAGTGTGTGCGTGTGTATGACTGCTGTACTTCTGTGGGAAACTGACCAGTGAAAATAAAAAATAAAAGGAGAAACATTATTTGCATCAGTAGGAGCACTATAGTTGACTCTGATTTTCATTGTCATTTCATTCTCTATTTTCTAAATGTCTTACTATAAACATGCGTATTGAATCAGGAGGAAAAATCATTTGAAATAACTTTTAAGATCATGGAGAAAGATAATTGGGGTAAAATGTGGTTGAAAAAAACCCCAGCTGTTAGAAAATCACTTGAAGCAGCTGACAAACACAAAACACAGCTGGCTTAGAGGACGAGAGATTATATAATGTGAATTTAGCATCTCTGCTGAAATGGTAAAGAGACTGAGGGAAACATCCCTTTATACTAAGAATATTGTCATTTATTTTCTGAGTTGAGCCAAAAAATATGAATACAGAAGAATATTTTCAATAAGTTTCAGCATTGTGAATCCTCAGCAGTATGCAGGAGAAAGGGACATTGATGACAGTATTCACATCCCTGAGGTGGGTGATGGAACACTAAGGAAGCCGGCTACACTGTTTAAGGAACTTGGACTATTCTTCAGAATATGTGGACATGCTTTTCAGGAAAGCCAAACTATGTGTGTCTTAGTTATGGTTTTTGTTGCTCTAAAGAAACACCATGACCACGGCAACTTGTATAAGGAGAGTGTCTAATTAAAGGGGTCACTTAAAGATTCAAAGGTTCAATCTGTTATCATCATAGCAGAGAGCATGGCTGCATGCTGGTAGACATTGTTTTGACTATATCTTGGCTTGCAGACAACAGGAAGTCGGATGACATACTTGGCAGTATCCTGAGCATAGGAAACATCAAAACCTACTCCCATAGTAACACACTTCCTTCAACAAGGCCATATCTACACCAACAAAGTCACACTTCCTAATAGTGCCACTCCCTAAGAGATTATGGGGATCAACTACATTTAGACTACCACAGTGAATCTAAATAATGTTAATAGTACTTTTACATACTATTTGGAGCAATAGATCAGTAGTTAAGAGCACTGGCTGCTCTTCCAGGGCGCCTGGGTTCAATTCCCAGCACCCATATGGGAACTCACAACCATATGTAACTCTAGTTCCAGAGCTCTCAGTGTTCTCTTCTGGTGCAAGATGATCAGGCACACACATAGTACACAGACAAACCTTAAGGCTAAATACCTACGTGATATATTCGTGTATCATTTTTTTTTTATAAAGCACTCATCAGTTGCACACTGTGAAACAATGTGGTTGTGCTCCATATAGCTAACCTCACCTTTGAGTTGAAATTTCATTGATCATTATGAAATCCCAGTGAGGATTTCTATGACCACACAGAAGCGATAATTGCAATTGCTTCAATTCTTTGGAGTAGAATTGATAAATTGATAGGGCCCATGAGACAGCTTAGCCAGGAAAGGCACTTCGGTCAAGCCTGAGAACCTGAGTTTGAGCCTAGGAATCCATGTGGTAAGAAAAGACAGCCCCTGCAAGTTGTCACCTGCCTTCACAACCTGCTGCTGCACGTATGTCTCTACCACACACTCACATGAACACACTCACCCCTACTCTCTCTCACACATGCATACGAAAATAAATAAGTGTGTTTAGTATTATTGTGCAGATTACTAAATATGTAGCGCTTCAGTACCACATTGTCAGTAGAATCTTTAGTTTCCACACTTCCCTAATTGCAGCTGCCACTTGCCCACACTTCATTTCAAATATTATTTAGGAATCTATTTTGTATGTGTCCATTGAAAGTGTTTTGACATACCATTAGCCTATTTAAAGATTTCAATTTTGATTTTTGAACTCTGTGCATGTATGAGTCTCTGTGTACATATATGTCTGTGAATACAGGTGCCTGTAATGGCCTGAAAAGTGTATGCACGAAGCCCCTGAAGCCAGAGTTACAGGTGGCTATGAGCCTACCAATGCATGTGCTGAGAACCATCCTCTGGATTCATTTGCAAACATAGTAGATGCTCTAAACCAAAGACCCATCTGTGCTGCCTTACCACTAGTTTTCTTTTGTATTCACATTTCTCTATATCAGTAAATTGTACATTTCTGTGAGTTTGTAAGTCATTTGAATATTATCACTTATGCAATAGCATTCTCATTTTCTTTGCTCATTTTCCTATCACAATTACTGTCTTCTCAAAAAAGTGGTATATAAAAATACTTGATTCATAAACTTCAGACCTATACAAGTATGTTGCCAGATTGATAAGTTCATCTGTTTTTTAGGCTGTTGGACTTATTTTCATCTGGAAATTAAAGTGAATTTTATTCATATTTTATGTTCATTCTAATTTCTATCTTTAGTTAGATTTGAAAAATAATTTACAGAAAGGTTATACAATTATTTAACATGTATTATTTTAATACAGTTTATTTTTTCAAACTATACAACTAATTAAAACTGATTAAAATGAGATTTCTTCTTACTTTCAGTGCTTAAAGCATGATCTTCTTTCCTCTCCTTTTTTTCTTTTAGCATGCCTAATCACTTAGTGAAGCACAACCTTCCCCAGGCATTTGAAGCTTCCTTTTCACTGCATACCGAAGTTCTTTGGTGTGCTTAACTTCATTTTATATTTTCTATGCTGCCTTACTCTGTATCAGCGTGTTGACTGTATTATTCTCACAACAGTATACAGAACAAAGTCTGCCACTTTGTCAATTCCTAGTCCCAGAAAGGGCATATTCCACCTTCATACACAAAAGTGTTTGCATATAAGTAGAAATGAGTTGGGAAGATGGTACTGGTCCCTCCACATGCAAACTAACAAAGCACAAAGCATCCCTTTCAGAGAGTAGGCAAGGGGAAGTTTGAACACACACAGAGGAGGATATGAATGGAGAAGTAGATATGTGCAGATGCTGAGGGTGGGGAATGGCATTGTATGGCCAGCCACACACATAGAATGCTGGCAACTGCTCAAAGCTAGACGCAGCAAAGAAGTGTCTCCTCTTCAGTGTTCAGAAGTACACACCTGGCTAGCATTTAGATTTCTCCCCAGGGCTACAAATGTCCAGTGTCTGAAGTCTAGAGCTGTGAGACAAAGTGTTTCTATTTTTTTGTTTTTACACCAGCAATGTGCTATCTGCGCCACTAGCCTCAGGAAGCAGCTTTTGTCGCATTATTACAGAACTCAGTTTTAAACAATTCCAGACCCATGCTAGCCTTGGTTTTCTGCTTTCATTACAATTCTTATTCATCGCGTAACTGCTTGTCGAAGGTCTATTTGCCCTAGAGAGAAGGTCACCTGTCTCTCACATTTTATTTTATTTCTGTGGGAAATCTTCATAATCATTTATCAAGATCTACAACAAACATCTGCAACAAAAATTCATTCCATGAACTACAACAACTACTCAAACCAACCTATAAGATAGTGGATGTCCAATTACTAAAGCATGTTCACATATCTAGGAATCTCCATCTCCTTTCTTATTTTATAATCTTAATTGAATCTGCATGTTTTTTATGATACTTGACTATTTCTTACTGAAGGTATTCCAATATTTTAAATAGATTTTAAGAATATATATTCTTAAATATATAAATATTCATATATATATATATATATATATTCAGACAAATGAGTCACTTTTAGTTCAGTAGTTTGTGTCAGAGATATGAAAAAGGGCACCTAAAACTAAAAATGAAGATTATATAAATGAAACCAAATACAACAGTAATTATGCTTATGTATTCTTGGTGAAATTTATTGTTTTACCCAGGAATTTAGTGGAAAGAGTACTGTAGACCCACAAATAGATTATCTGCATTGTGGCATATTTGATGGCCAACTATCACAAAATGTATCACAGAATTCAAGTCATTATGATAGATGGAGGACTCTAGAGGCACAAAAGTCATGACAGACTGCTGGGAAGATCTATTTGTAGCAACAATATACCTGATGTTGGAAACTGAATAAGAAGAAGTATCATAAGTATGCATAAAATGAAATCCTATCAAATGATGCAGTATAGGAAATGATGTCGTATTAGTACGAAAATAACTTGTTGTCCTTGATGCGAACATGGCCATTATGAGCTGCCTTCCTGAATATCCTGAAATCAACTTTGAGTTGCAAAAGTAAAGAAAAAGGAGTAAGATTTTCTAAGTGGGGAGAGAGAAAATGTAAATTTGCTTATGATGGATCCAAAACTAAGTTGACAACTGTTTTGTTACCATAACTAGAGAACTCATAAAGGAGGGAACAAATCTATCAAGTTTTAAAGAAAAGAGAAAGGCATTTACATAAATGAGATGTTCTCCAGTGCCAAGCTGACAAAATGTTCTAAATTATGAATAGATGATATCTATTTAAACACATTGAACATTTATATGGTTGATTGGCAAAGAGACTGGACAAAAATTTTAAATATAATCATCTGAATCAAACTGTTTTTTCTGAAACAGCGTCTCTTGTACTCTGTCTTAACCTCAAACTTGCTTTATGGGTTTGGATGATCTTGAACTACCAATCCTCCAGTATCACTTCCCAAGTAGAAATCACATACTCATGTCAAACTTTGCTGCAGTGTGGCAAGGTAGTAGGGGCATGTACCTGAGATTATTCAGAAGGAGCACATAGAAAACAACATATCCGTTTACTGGTAAAAGTCAGGTGTGGCATATACCTAAAATGACGGCCATTTAATTCATGCTTTTAGGATTTTTTTCCACCTAGTAAACCTGTGACTGAATAGTTCCTGTTTGTTAGAATTTCAGAACATAGAACTAACAAAGAAAGACATTCAGTCCTTGATTCCTTTCCTCTAGGGGGATTCTGACCTTTAAAAGTAATCTTAGCTCCTTCAAGGGGTTTTGAGAGAAGTCTGTCTCAGACAATAACAACAAAACAATACAAAATAATATGTGTGATGATCAATCAGGTCCTTATGACAAGTATGCCTATTCACCTTGGTTAGCATAAATGATAAACATCAAATAATTTATAGAATTTCCCAATTTTTTCCCCAATGTATGTCACTGTTTCTTTGGATTATCTGGAGAGAGGCTTTAAAAAGTCTAAATATACCTGACAATAAGCCATTTGGAAAGGGCTTATGTAAAAATTTTAGGGCATAATGATATAGTGTATATGACTCAGTAGGTGTGTTGTATTAATGTATACAATGGACAGGTACATCAAATACAATCCAGAGTAGAGTGTGGTTGAAAACTTAATGTACCATTAGTCTTTAATTCAGTCCTATATTGGTGGCTAGTTTCTCTAAATTGACATTTCACAATATTGCACATCAAAATGAAACATCAATAATATGGCAGTATTATGTATAATTTTGCAAATGTCTGTGTGTTTCTATGATGAGTTTTGACACACACTATTAAGCAATTATCTAGACCTAATGAAACAAAATTCCCCCAAAGAGTGCCTATTACTCCACAGTGCCATTTATGTAAACCATTTCCTGTGCATCAGGATGACTCAGGCCATCCCCTGAATCTCCGGGAGAACTTGTAAGATTCAGTTGTTAGATTTATTCAGAACTATGATTTCTAGAATTAAGAGAATACAAAGTAAATTCAACACAGGAATAAGTGCTTGAAATAAAGTGAAGAACACCAGGCACATGCATTTGATAAGCTTCTTCCAAAGAGGCACAGAGAGAGGGATTGCTTAATTTCTGAAGCAAAAACTGCAGCAACACATATGAAATGCTGTCTGCAAGGAAAAATCATGAATGCATCTGTTTTTAATCTTTTCCATGGGAAATGATCAGGTATTCACCATCTGCTTTGCACACACACACACACACACACACACACACACACACACACACACATCAGGTACTCAGAAGAAAAGCCAGTGTTCCATAAAGCAATGGTGGCATGGACATCTTAGGAATGGGAGTTCAATGTCATCACTTATATTAAGAGAAACATTCTCATTATTGAAGTTTAAAGATGTTGACTGAGTGGCAATATTCATTACATTCAGAAAATAACCTTGAATTGAACTGAGGACTTGCACATGCTAAGCTAGCATTCTACCTCTAAGTTATTTTCTAGTCACAGGACTTGCACACATATACATAACATATAGACTTAGAAGTATACACGTACATGTAAAATAAACCTTTCAATGAGAAAAATTCAACATTTCTTCTTTAAGAAATATTTTTCTATTTATTTCTTCTTTCCCACTTACTCTTCCTAGTGTTTCAAGTACTGTGGTAGCTAGAAGCAGCTAAATGGGACTTCCTTTTCTGTTCCTGTTATTAGAGGAAGCACTTCTTTCCCACTATGGATATCATGTTACATAGAAATTCATCCTATACTGCCTTCACTATGTTGAGGCATGTTTCTGCAAACCATTGTTTGCCGAGCAGTTCTATCATGAAAGAATGTTGAATTTCATCAAACATATCTTTCTTGTCTTTTAAGAAGAACATATGGTCCTCAACCTTCATTTTCTGACTGCTATATATCACATGGTATTTTTTCATATATTAGACGACATTACTTCACTAGGGTAGCTCCAGATTGTTCATAAAAATTGGTCTCTCATTACACTGTTGAAATCAATGCATACATTTTCTTACATTTATAGCTAATCTGGAATTTTTATTATTTGTAGTGTCATCTGGTTTTCATATTAGTGTGACGCCAGATCCATAAAATGTGGCTGAAGGAATTGAAAGCAGTATAAGTAATGTCCACTGCATCATTATTAGCTAAAGGACTGAAATGACCTAGGTATCTGTCAATGGATGAATACAAAAAGAAAATGTGCATGTACACAAGGAGGTAATATTCAACTGTTAAATAAAAGGATACCTTGTGGTGTTAGCATGGGTGCTGATGGAACACGTTAAATGAATGAGCTAGCTGTAGAAAGGCCAATTGTGCAAGACCTCACATTCAGATGCTGAGCACATAGAAGCAGAGAGTAGGATAGCTGCTGTTATGGGGTGTGAGTAGGCTTGAAAAATGGCTGCCAAGCACAAAGTTTCAGTTCAATAGGAAGAATAAGTTACAGAGATTGAATAGACAACATTTGACTATGGCAGTTAGTATTGTTGTATTGCTGAAAATCTTTACAATAAAAACATGAGTTTAAGAAGAAATCCTTATATTAAATAGCCCCACAGAGCTGATATATAATTTATATCTAGTCGAAGCAATGCACTGTAAATGACAAACATTCGCAAATTGTAAAAAAGACATTTTATCTTAATGATAGGTATACGGATGACTGCCTACATGTATGTATGTTCACCATGTGCAACCAGTGTGAACTGCGTCCAGAAGAGGGCGAAAGATCCCTTGGAACTGCAGCTCCAGGAGGTTGTTCACTTGCTCATGTGGATGCTACCACCTGGACCTGTGTACTATGCAATAGTATAGTTTTGTGTTTCCTGTCCAGTCACTGCTCATGGGTTTGTTCAGTTTTACATTATTTGAAAGTATATCTTTGTTTTGAATATGTTGATGCTGTATCAGTCATAGATTTTACCAATTGCTTAGCTTTCTGTATTTCATGTATAAGATATTTTAATGAATACTGCAACGCTTTTTTTTGGTCTGCTCACACCTTCCCTTAGATTCATGATATTCTTCTATAATTTCTGTAAATTATTATTTAAATTGGCAAGATTTTAACTCTTGTCTTTTAAACTCAGGGCACATATGCCTCTTGTCAGAATAATTCTCCTTTCTAGGAATGTTCTGACTTCCAGACTTGGTCATAGATGTTATTGTGTCTGACTGGCATGAGCTGTGATTAAGCTGTGCATCTTACAAGGCACAATGTGGTACCCAGATCAGAAGAGAAAATTAGTATCAATAATGCTAAGCTGAAAAAGCTGCTCTAGAATGAGGTAGAAAAATTAAAAGTTTTTGGGACAGGGAGAAAATAATCATTTTGGCACCAGTATAGTTGTAGTCAGTCAAAACTATCAAATATTTTGGAAATTATAATTATTCATTTTAATAGACTGAAGATAAAGTGATTTCCTATGCCAATAAGTGATTTAAAATAATAGAAAGATTCTGAAATGTCACCACACTGACATTCAAAGGGGCTGTACCAGCTTGCATTCCGACTGGCAATACAGGATTGTTGTTCTCTTTACCCCACACCCTCTCCAGCATAAGTTGTCATCAGTATTTTTGATCTTGGCCATCCTTACAAGTGTAAGATGGAATCTCAGAGTTGCTTTGATTTGCATTTCTCTGATGACTAAGGATGTTGAGCATTTCCTTAAGTGTCTTTCAGGCATTTTAGATTCCTCTTTTGAGAGTTCTCTGTTTAGGTTTGTACTCCATTTTTTATTGGATTATTTGTTGTTTTCATAACCAATTTCTTGAGTTCTTTGTATATTTTGGAGATCAGACCTCTCTCTGCCTGATGTGGGGTTGGTGAAGATCTTTTCCCATCCTGTAGGCTGTCGTTTTGTCTTGTTGACCATATCCTTTGCTTTATAGAAGCTTTTAAGTTTCAGGAGGTCCCATTTATTAATTGTTTCTCTCAGAGTTTATGCTACTGGGGTTATATTTAAGAAGTGGTCTCAAAGCAACCTTCCCTAAGACCCAGTAATACCACTTTTGGGTATATATTCAAAGGATGCTCAATTGTGCCACAAGGACAGGTGCTCAACTCTGTTCATAGCAGCATTGTTTGTCATAGCCAGAAGCTGGAAACAACCTAAATGCCCCTTGACTGAAGAATGGATAAGGAAAATGTGGTACATTTACACAATGGAGTACTACACAGCAG
>JAQHUG010000311.1:2284098-2295115 GCA_028555095.1 Dicrostonyx torquatus
CACCCTGTACCAAGCATCCTGAAGGTAGCCACTCCCTAGGTCAAATTCCAAAGAATTTTTTTGACTTTTAATCAGGGTGGTGTGAATCAACCTGTATGAGGCAACTTCATGTCCAAAACACAAAGTAACCACACCCTAGGTTAGGGTGTGTAGCCATAGTTGTTAACAACTTTCAACAAGTTCAAATTCTCTGACCTTCTGTCAAGGTGGAATAAACTCACATTTTGAGGCCTCCACAGTTGTTGTTTGTGAGGGATTTGCACTTTGTTTTGTTTAGGTTTTGCCTTACAGTTTAAGTGGATCCAGTTCCCAGTGGAAGGAAGCCATGGTGAGAAGGGTAGACTGTGTGCAATCACATTGTAAGAGCAGCCAGAAAACTAAGACCGTAACTGGCACCAGTCTGGAAAACCTCGAGTCCACCACTTCCAACAATCCAATTTCTTTAGCAAGATTCCACTTTCCAAAGTTTCCACAGTATTACCAAACAGTTTCACCCACTCAGCAACACATCATTAAACATGTGTGCCTATAGGAACCATTCCATAATCAAACCATACAATCAGGCCATAGAGGGAGGAATGCTGTTTGCGGGGGTGATTGGGATATGCCTTGGTCTCTACAAACTATTTTCAAATTATTGCAAAGTCTTGTGCCTTTGGCTGAAATTTGCTATGCATTTCTTTCAGTCAGCAAAACTAAACAGAATTTGACAGTGTTGAAAACAAACTATTATAATTTACACAATGTTTTACATTCTCAATTTATCATACTATGATGCAGAGGAAGTACAGTGGTTAGTCTTTACTCCTGTTTTGATCTCATTAGCTCAGTCAGTGCCCAGCAGCCTATCTGTAATTCTCCTTGCCTTTGAGGAGAGCTCCTGGTACCTAATCTTTAATGGGAAATTAACCTTAACTCTCATGGGATCACAGGTCTAAATTCCTCGACACTTTGTATCTTCTGAGTGAAATATAAGTGTAATTTTCTAGTGAGAATCATCTTGTGGTACAAAAGGCTTGGATTTGATCTTGAAGAGATTTTCAGCAATTAGGAGTGCCTCTTGGTCTTGCAGCAGACCAGAGTTCACTTCTTAGCACCCGTTACTGGAGCCTGCAGCTCCAGCTCCAGGATCTGATGCTGTTTTCTGGCCTCTAAGGATACTTGCTCAGATACTCACACACAGACACGCACGCGCACACACACACACACACACACACACACACACACACACACAGCACAGACCTCTAAGTAAAATAAAATTTTAAACATTAAGCATAGAATACAAACCAATAGGGCAACTTGCTTACTCTTCACTGTTAAATGAGTCAAAAATGTAATCACACTAAGACAGTTTTCTCATCTTTATAAAAGATAAATTTTGTCTCAATAGTCATTCATGAAAAAGAAATTCTGTGTATGAAAATATGGTGAACCCTATAAACCACAAAGACATAAAAACAATAACCCCTATTATCTCAAATTTTATCACCGAAGTGTGATTGTGTGTGTGTGTGTGTGTGTGTGTGTGTGTGTGTGTGTGTTTAAGAGTCCTCAGTTCGGGGATTGGAGAGATTGATCTGTGATTAGAATGATCTCTGCTCTTGAAGAGGACTCGCTTTTGTTTCCAGTATTCACAGGAATTGGTTCCCAACTGTTGGTAATTCCAGGGCATCCAGCATCCATTTCTGGAACCCATGGACACCTGCACTCATATACACACCTCACACAGACAAATAATAAAAAAATGCATTTATTTTTAAATAAAATTTCTCTCTATTTTAAATGTGCCAAATACTTTCTCCACAAGCCAACTCTCAGGAACTTTCTTCTGAGGTTTTCAGACATAGAATAACATTAATTAATTAGTTATTTAATTAAAGACATTAGAGACTGGAAAGACGGCTCTGCAGTTAAAAGACCTGGATACCAGAGTTCAGTTTCCAGCACCTTTATGGTGGTTCACAACTACCTATAAGTTCAGTTTCAGTGAATTTGATGTTTCTTCTGGCCTCTATGACCATCAGATAACTGTGGTGCACAGAAATACATGCAGGCAAAATGCCCAGAGAATAAACTATTCTTAATAAAAAGGAAAATGAAAGACATTGAGCAGAGATACACAGTTCCACAGAATCATATGATTATTCTTATCTCTTGAGTGAATACCTTGAAAAAGCCAGCCTAAAATTTGATCTAAACTAGATCTTGCTTTACAAGCATTCTTGCACTCATTTTGAAATTATTGCACCATTTTCCTTGGATATCATTAATCTCCGTCATCGCCGAATCCACATAGGTTAAGTAGAGAACATTAAACGTTGTATCTTTGCTGATGTTCCAGCATTGGTAAATGTGACCTGTGTTCAAGCTCATTTCTGTTCTGATTTGAGTTAAAGACAGGCTATTCACTCATTGTGTTTGTCCTGATTCTGTATTGAAAACTACAATATCTGATTAGAGAGATACATGGGGAGAGGCAGAGAAGGTCATGTGATTGAATAACTCCTTCTGTAATTTAACTCTCACATGTTGCTCCCACACACATGTCTTTTTTTGCCTTGACCCCAGAGCAGAGTCAATTGCTATTCTTTGCACATTTCCGTAGGACCTTGTACTTAAGTCAATTGCATCCATTCACCCAAACTGTGCTGGGAGTATTTATTTACTTGATTCTCCCACTGCCCTATGACCTGCTTCAGTTTTAATAATGATTGTATCCCAGCACTCCAGATCAAAAGTGCTCTGTTCATAAAAACAGCAAGAACTCAGAGAGAAATTTCATTTCTCACATCTTTTACATATTCAAAATAATGCATTGGATGTTAATATGTCTTTCTAATATGAGTGAATTTCCCCAGCAAGATTTATCTTTTAGTTTTCAGGTTATGATATAATTACAACATTTCTGCCTTCCCTTTTCTACAACCAAACCCTTTTATATAGCCGCTGCTCTCTTTCAAATTTATGGCTTCTTTATTCGTTAATTGTTCTTGCATGCATATATGTATGTGTATGTGTATAGAGGGACATTGCAGAGAGGGGGTGGAAAGTTTGTAAGAGCCAGAGGATTAGAGAGTTTACTGTGACATTGTGTTTCCTGATAATATCAGACGTTACATCCACAAAGTACCACCAGCATAACTCCCCAAATGGGACCTAATTAAGGATGACACCATTGCACATGACAAAATGGACAAGGAAAAATAACTATTCTTTTTAATACTTCATTTCTATATAATGAGCTTTCTTCTGAGAATAAAAAAATTGTATAGAAAACAATAATTCCTTATTACAAGAAATCCCTTCCCTGGAACCCCTGCCCAATCTCAAGAGTTCTTTCTTACTGTCCCTTAATAAATATTGATTCACTGTACTCAAATATATAAAATTAAACTTAAAAATTCAAGTGGATGTATGAACATTTTGTATGTGGATGTTTGGATGTAAGTGCATATTTGTGTATGTGTGTGTGTGTGTGTGTGTGTGTGTTTGTATGCGTGTGCATGTAGAAGCCCATGGTTGGTAGTGGGAAGCTGCGCTGATTGTTCTTTTACCTTATCATTTAGTCAGGGTCTCTCAAGCAAATAAAGAGCTCACCTTGTGGCTAGTCTCACTTGCCAGCTTACTCTGGGGATCCTGTTTTTCCTTCTCAGTCTGGAGCTATAGGCAAAATATCATACACACCTAGCATTTTTGTACAATATGAGTGCCAGTCCTCATGTGTGACAAGTGCTTCAACCACCGACAGCCCTGCCTTTTTAGCCCCAAAATTCATTCTTATATTTGCAAAAATGAGTTCCTTAGGGTTAGAATCTGATATCTTGAAAGAGTGTATACTCTGTTCAACATAAAATTTTCTATTCAACTATGATACCTTTTCTATAAATACTCTTATCTTTATAAAAATAAGTACTATGTTCTTGATTTTACCAATTTTCCCATTAACTACATCTCATCTTCCTGTTCCCTAGCACCGACCTTCATTCATTTTCAAGAGCACATATGGTTTTGACTTGTT
This sequence comes from Dicrostonyx torquatus, assembly GCA_028555095.1. NCBI lineage: Eukaryota > Metazoa > Chordata > Mammalia > Rodentia > Cricetidae > Dicrostonyx > Dicrostonyx torquatus. The sequence continues at coordinate 2,288,117 of JAQHUG010000311.1, forward strand.
TGTTTCTGTAATGGTCTCAGTAAACAATCGACTGTTTGTTCTGATAAGCTTGCACTCTGTCCGTGAGCAAAGCTTTAGAACACAATCAGAGGATGCTGGATAGAACTGGGCAGAGGATGACAGAGGAGAGAAATCTTACTATGGGCTTGAAGTTGTCACTAATGGCAGGACAACCTTTGAAAAATGATCTCTAATCTCCCTAGGACAATAGTATATTTATGTTTCTGTATGCTTCATCAAAATCCTGATCAGAGCATCATTAAGACAAGAGCTTACTGTGATCCATGGAGACCAAGGTCCAATCTATAATTTTTTTTCCTCAGTGTGGAGGTAAGAGAGTGAATTCCCTGGGCAGCTAGCATGAGGAATAGGAAGGCACAGCTCTCTGAGGGCACAGCACTTGGAAAGCAAAAGCTCTTCCCTTGGTGCTCAGATATCCAATTCCTAGACCTTCCTTACAGTTTCCATCAGATCCTAGTAGTGCCACTCAGGGGAACAGCCCTTGCAGTTTGGATCCAGACTATTCACATACTGAGATTTCTCTAAACCCATCATTTCCCACCCAACTGTTAATGCTTTCCAGATCAGTTTTATGTTCTAGATCCTTCTTTTTTTAGACCTATCTTTACCCAACAGATCATTGATTCCTTTACACATTGGTGCTCTTTCCTTTTCATTTCTTGTGCTCACCTTTCTCCAGCTGTGGGTACCAGCTTTCTTTTGTACTTTCCCATCTATGTCCCTAGGTATGCCTTGAGTTCACCCAAGTCATCGGACTAATGCCAGAAACTGTTTCACAAAATGAAAGGCAGTTAAATTTTACCCTCCAGTAGACTTCGCTGTGCTCAGCTAATCATGGGATCGGGAATTTGCTGACCAGGGTGGCTTTCTATTTGATCCTATCAGCACAGGGGGAAAAAAACCAGTCAATAAGTACAGTAACAATCCAGCTTTTAGTTTTCCTTATAATCTTTCTTGTTAAAAAGAGATATTATTTTTGCTATATGTTTACGAGCATATGAATATGCCTATTAATAGGTCTGTGTACCAAATGTGCACTGCCCACAGAGGCTAAAAGGGGCAGTTGGATTTCCTGCAACTGGAGGAGTTATAGATGGATGTTAGCCACCATGTGGTGCTGGGAATAGAACCCAGGAATTCTGGAAAGAGCAGCTCTTAATTGCTGAGCCATCTTCCAGCTCTTCCTTTACTCTTTAAACAAACTCTGTTTGTTTGTTTGTTTGTTTCAAGACAGGGTTTCACTGCAGCTTTAGAGACTGTCCTGGAACTAGCTCTTGTAGACCAGGTTGGCCTCGAACTCACAGAGATCCACCTGCCTCTGCCTCCCGAATGCTGGGATTAAAGGCTTTGTTTGGGTTTTCAGTCAAGAAAATTAGGTATTTTTTAATAAACTAGTAATCTGTTGACACAAGATAAATACATTGGAAGGAAATACTTAAAGAGAAAGAATCAAAGAATTTGTTCATTGTACCTTCCCCAGATGTTTTTAAAATCAAACTGCCCCTTTGCTGTTTATTCACTTGCTTTTTTGGTTCTATCAGAGAAAAAAATAGAAAAAGAAGTAGTGGAGACTTCAAAATACATCCCAAGGATTAAAGAACTATACAATTCATATTGGTAACATCTATTAAGTTCAGTGATGGCTAATTTTATTTTGAAAGATTTAAAGCAATAAAATGCAGAGTTGAAAATAAACAAATACTGATGATTTTGATTATGCAACCTCACAGGATCAGACAAACTTTGGCTTATCATTTGTTCTTCCTTGGTTTTCCTTCATATGTTGTAAATGCAATCTGCTACTTTCAAAGCTATAAGAAAAAGTATTCAATTGGAAAAGGTAATTAAAGTGTGTTTAATTTTTACTGTTTTTTTGGGGGGGAAGTGGACAAGATGAGGCTTTCTATACATGAATGCACCACAGATGTGGTTACCAGCAGGAGAGTTGCACCAGATTAAGCCAGATAGTTTAGCATGCGGTGGGGGAGGGGCTCTGGATGCACCATGGTTAGCTGAGGAACTGTTGGCAGTTGATGACTGCTAAAGATGGCAGAGTGAATTACTAACACCACTACTGTTCTGTGAGTTAGAAAGACCTTTACATGCTTTCTGCCAAAGAAGGCACATTTTCTAGGAGAAGCAGAGGTAAAAGTTGAAGAGGCTTTGAAAGAGACTCTTCCAGGTCACAGTTTGAAACTCAGAAGATACTGAGGGGCCAGAAGCATTGAGGAATCTTATAGCTCTCATATGTGTTATGATAAATCAGTCAAGTGTACTGCTCAGGATGACTTCCACTGGTCATTTTACTCATGGGTCATTTTGGTTCTGGTTGACCTACAAGCAACTCTGTAGATTCTATCTATCTGGCTCTTCTCTGTCTTTTAATATCTATCATAATTAAAGTCAACACTGGTTGTGTAAGTAAAGTCATGCTGTTGATTCAGAAAGAGATTTATTAAGCTTCCTGTACTTAGAGTAAGTTTCATTTCCATTGAGTATATTCATCTTAATTATATAAATATATTAACAGATTTTTTTCTTATTTTATATTCTAATAATTATTTTATTAATTATTTGAGGATATTATATATGCTTTTTGATCAATTTTGTGATCCTTTCCCCAACTCCTCCTTGATCCAACCTCCTTTTCTTATTTACACAACTTTGTATCGTTTTTTTCTAAACCCATCAAGTCCAATTTGTGCTACCCAAATATTCTTACCTTGTGGTTTTTCCCTGGGAATGTGTATTCAACTTACGAGGACTATACCATTAGAAAAATTGACTCTCCTTTCCAATTAGCTATTAATTGCCAATAGCTCCTTGGTGGGGGATGTGACTTCATACTCCACTCTCTGCTGTTGGTGAGATTTGCTCTGCTTTGAGCTTGCATGGGTTTTCTACTTGCTGACACAACAGCTGAGGTCACATGTGCAGCTGCCTTGTTGAGGCTAAAGGACCTTGTTTCCTTCTTTGTCCCTTCTTTTGGAATAAAACACAAAGAAGCATAGTATAAATGTTCCATTTAGGAATGAGCATGCACTAGTCTATTTTCTACATATTGGCCATTCATCTGTCTGTTTTAATCATCACCTTCTATAAATAGAAGCTTCTCTAATTAAGGTTGAAAGCCATGCTAATCTATGAGTGTACGGATAAGTCATAAAATTCCATTTAATACTAGGTCAATTTAGCAGAATAATTGCAACAGGTTCTCCTTTGGGAATTTTGACCGTCTAGCCACAGGTCCTTCGTGGGGCTTCATTTACCATGTGTCTAGCTTTTTATAAAGAAATGTATTACAAATATATGTTTAACTTAGAATTAGTACTAGTGAAAAAGTCATAGTGTTGGTTGACAACTTAGCATACTTGGGAGACTAATCTGGAGAAACTGTTTCCATCAATTGTACTTGCTTTATTTAGGGTACCATTTCTAAAGTGATAATTGAGAAGGACACAGTCCAATGTGGATGGTGTCATTCCTGAGCAGATGATGCTGAGTTATATAAGAAAGGTAACTGAGCAAGGCAGGGTTAGCAAATCTTAAGCGGCACTCCTAAATGACCTTTACCACACTTCATACCTCCAAGTTCATGTTTTGGTTACCCCTGAGGTATTGTCGCTTAGAAGTTTGAAATGAGCTAAGCCATTTTCTCCCCAGTTATTGTTAGCTAGAGTTTTATCATAGTGGCAGAGAAGCAAACTGTAAAAGAGAACAAATACAAAGAATATATTCCAAACAAGGAGTGAACATGTGTTCTAGATTACCATAAAGGAAGTGATTAGTAGCAGAGGCATCCCAAAGGTGTCAAATTATCTGCTTTGATTTTCCCAGCCAAAGGTCACTGTCACAGAATCTATTTTCTCAGGAAGTCATCCAAGTCACGCACTAATTATTAAGCAGAATTTATGCTATAAATTACATCATTGTAATTTGATCTTTTCTTTTGCCAAATTCTTCTAATCATTCATTTTAGCGCATTAATTTTTCCACAAACTTAATTTGAGGAGAAAAAATAGGGTATGACCAATTGAAAATCTTTCTGTTGTTACAAATATTGCTAATCATTCATGCAGGAAATTCCTGTCCCTGAGTTTTATGGAGATTATTCAAAGAAGATGCCAATGTCAACACAAGATCAGAATTGTCAATTACATGTTGAGAGTTCCTCCTTTAATAATCTAAGCAGCAAGTTGTCTTTAGAGGATCCACATGTAAATAATTTATTTAGTAAACTATCAGTAAATTGAATGTTGAGATAGCCATATTACAACAACAAAAAGTTGTGAGCCCTGTCTTTAGGGAATTTGGATAGGATAGAATGAAATTAAAGTCCCAAATTACTGTAGTATATCTTAGAGAGCAATCTACCACTGAGTTTACTGTGAGCCTGCCTGTGAATTGAATTTGCTCTGTACAGAATAATTTATTTTACAATCAAAGTATTCAAGATATCTGGGTCTGAACATACAGTTTTCAGTGTGGTCTACACTTACATCTCTATTTTCATAGTACTGCAATTTTATGGAACAGAGTATAGAAAACTTAACATGGAAATTTGGTCCTGACTAAATGGCTGGCTACCTATGCTGCAGCACTTTTGTGAATCTTTTCAGACGTGCAATAATGATATTAGCATGATAATAGGAAGCCATCCATGCATGATATAAAGAGACTATTATATTCAGCTTCAGAAAACCAGCATGGTTCAATAATAAACACAACTTAAATGAAATAAAAGATCACACAACTCCTAAATCTGAAAATGTGTTAATTAATCATTTTATGTTGCTACACGAGAAAAAAAAAAGCCCAAATATCAGTTTAATCTCATTGCTCAGTAAGAACTTGCAGTTCAAGTTGGTGTGAGCTCTCAGCTGCTGTCTCATCAGCATTATGTCTGCCCTCTGTTGCCTCCATTCCTCTATCACACATTCTAACCCTCTGGAGCCATAAGCCCAAATAAACTATACCTTTATTACAAAATAAGATCATATGCATGTCTCTGCATATCTGTGCATGCTTAATTTATTCTAGTAGAAAAAGGTAGTATAGGACCTAAACTTTTTATGTGAGCAAATATGGAACATTCTTATGCCATCCCATCATAAAGTCTGTATAGAATCATAAAATAGTATTTCTGTACTATTTGTTTATATGAAGGGGTTAATGAACTAAAGAAACTAAATTATTTTCAAATAGTCAATGAGCAGGTACAAATGATTCCTTTGAGAGAACAGCTGTAGTCAGAACTCAGCATTAATTGTTTGAATATGCCATGACTTGTAGTGATTCAATTCAAAAGAGACAATTTTATTTGGAAATTAATATTTCAAATAAGTAATTTACATTTTCCCATCTTTCAAAGAAAGGAAATTCATATAAGAACTCTGCTTAAAAATGCAAACACAGTGTTATCCCAAACTAGTCACTCAACTCAGAAGGCAACAAGCCTATATCAACAACATTCTTACCCTGTAAATTCGCTCACTCCCTTCCATATCTCAATCTGAAATGGTCCCTATAAAACACTGTCGTTAAAATTCAGAGGACTATTCCCTTGGTATCTAGTTACATGACCTAAGATTAGCAATGAGTTTGCACACACAGTGTCTGTGGTTGAAGATTACTTCCCATAACTCAGAAGGTTATCTGCACACGTACCATGCATCTTTACCAGACACATCTAGATGCTGAGCTTTTCACCGGATGATTGATACCACAGCCATAGCTGACAGAGGATTGCTGCTTCTTCCTCCTAGACCTGTGACTTGCCATCCTAGCTGTTCTTTTCTTCAGTAAGTCATAAGCTATCTAAAACATAGACCACAACATGCTTTTGTCCATTGCACATCTCCTAGATGGTGTCTCGTTACATAGTTGACTATTGTATCACTGCCAAAAGTACCAGACTACATAGATGAGCAGAAAGAAATGTGCTGCTTTTTATGCCTGTTTCAGTATATGAGTTAAGTGATTTCTGAAATTAATCAAATGGCTATAATTTTCTTTCAACTTGGTCAGTTATATTAAAATTCATTAAGATAAAATTGCCACTTTCAAAAATGTATGATTTTTTCTTTGTCCTAGCTTGTTGAAATAAATGATGAGTTTATTTATTTTAATTTTTCCTTTGTCAAGACCTAAAAAGAATCTATATTACCTTTAAGTCACAAAAACACAATTTATTTGTTTATTTTATGTTGATGGGACATAAACTATTCCCAATATCAATTAACTCTAGGGTGTTTTGTAAATGCTTCTTTGAACAGTTTTATAAATAACTTATAATGTACCTAAGCTAACATACGCTTAAAGTAATATATGATAAAAAAGATTAAAAGACATACTTAAGGGATCCAAAATCTCTAAAAAACTTAATTTTTATCTATAATCCATCTTAAGGTACACTGTATATACTTAAAATGATTTCTCTAGTAATGATTTAAAGTGTATTCAATTTTTAGAAAAAATACAATGTGTATATAGTATTAAAATGTAATGTCTTAATTAGTTATAATTGTCTTCTTTAATTGATTTTTTTTATTGAGCTCTACATTTTCCTTTGCTCCCCTGCCTGCCTCTTCCCTACCAATCAAACCTTCCACAAGGTCCCCATGCTCCCAATTTACTCAGGAGATCTTGTCTTTTCCTACTTCCCATGAAGATTAGATCTATGTATGTCTCTCTTAGGGTCCTTATTGTTATCTAAATTCTCTGGGATTGTGATTTGTAGACTGGTTTTCTTTGCTTTATGTTTAAAAACTGCTTATGAGGGAATACATGTGATACTTGTCTTTCTGTGTCTGGATTATCTCACTTTAAATTATGTTTTCGCCGGTGGTGGTGGCACACACCTTTAATCCCAGCACTCAGGAAGCAGAGGCAGGCGGATCTCTGTGAGTTCGAGACCAGCCTGGTCTACAAGAGCTAGTTCCAGGACAGGCTCCAAAGCTACAGAGAAACCCTGTCTCG